>VACF01002171.1:0-332378 GCA_006891605.1 Pleurozium schreberi
CAAGGACCTCTTCTTGAAACCATTGGACAAATTGTTCGCGTTGAATAACTCAATCTTCTCTCCTCAAAACACAATAATTGTGGATGACAGTCCTATCAAACACGTCACGAATTTCTCATGGAGTGCACTCTTATTTGAGACGTGGTCCTACAAGGGAGGAGGGGAAATGGATGAAAGTTTAGTGACTCACGTTCTTCCATGGATTCGACGCTTACACTAGTCCAAACCGGAATCATTGTGTGCATTTAGGAAAATCAATAATACCGGATAGTGTCACCTCCTACAAAAGCCGGACCATGCAGAATACGATGAATTAGAACGAGCAGTGGGAGAGTCGAATAGTATTTACGATGAGTGGAAGGCAAATAATCCAAATGTCATAATGATGTTCGAAGAATCGGACAAGGCTCAGCACGGCGGATTGGAGGTTCATTCCGATGAAGGGGTCGAGTGAAAAAAGTGGTGTGATTGAGTGGACCCATAGGCTTTGCCATCTTCTGTAGGTACTTTTGTAATACAATGGTATTTGATAGTCATTGGTTGGAGAGTTGTTAGCAATTTGTGTTTAGCCTTGACATTATTTCATTCCACAAGCATTGTTTTGATAGACATCTTATATGTTTGTATACAGGCAGGTCGTATAAGTCCAATCCTTCAGACTGGTTGTGACAAAAAATCAACCGCCTCAATTGATTCATTCTCTGACTATGGACAATTCGCCATATCACAGAGTGGATTGGGGAACATCATGTACTCTGCAGTCACCGCGCGGTCAACAATGGACTTCTCGGTGAAGGCCGTGGATGAGGACGTCGTAGACAGTCCTCCAAATGGGGGGAAGTGCCAGAAAAGTATGGTGAACTCCCCATCCCCACTAAAATGCCATCCACAGTCCACTTCAGCTTGGGATCCATCTTCCGTGAAYGCTACCACACTAAGGAAGCTGTACGACGACGAAAAGGATGAGGTTTGGAACTTACTCTTCTCTTTACAAAATTAACTTTTTTTCTTCAACATTCTATCTTGTTAACATTTGATTCTTAATATCTCATCTCATTGGATCTGCAAGATGTGGGTGGAAATTCTAAGTCCATTCCCATTTGTAACAACGAGCTTCAGAGAGTACCGTCACAAAATTGCATTGTTCAGGAGCGGCCGACTCCTTGTAATGTTCCATGGCCACCTCGTGCTCCACCAATCTCGGCGGCAAAACGGAAAAGCAAGACACATGGAGAAGAATTCCATGTTCATTCTACTCGGCGTCCGTGGGACGCGTGGGAGCAGWGGTCCCTCAAGAAGCAGTTGCGGGAGATTGCATGCGAGAGATCCGGAAACAATAGCGGATACAGTCGAGGGCCGGAGTTGTTGAAAGCAATGGAGAAGTTGAAGAGTAGGTCGCACTCGTAGGAATTTTGTTAACTAGGAAATTTTCTGTAGGAGGCAACGGATATATACAACAATATAGGTCCTTCACTACAATATTCTAGAAGACACATTGGTGACGTGAAAAATTTATGCCCCTCGACTCCCATTCCACATCCTCTCTAGGTTTTTGGACCCCTATGTAAGCAATTGCACTTTCTTGCATTTTTTTCCTAATAAGCAATGTCCTCCCTGAATGCACAGTGGCTGCCCGCAGGAGCTCTAAAGAAGTCTGCTGACGAGGCAAAAGTGCGTTTCTGTGGACGTTGTCAAAAAACACGTGTAATGTTGTTTTTGACGTCACCGAAAACATGTGACATTGCTAGTGAAAGGTAGTTGTTTCTCCGGATTTCCTAACCCACTTTCGTCGACATAATCCGAGAAATCACAATCATGCACGCTTTTTTTTAAAAACGTAGGATGTTTTTAAAAAATGTCTCACATTTTTTTCAAAGTCACATGTTTTTGTGAAAACATGACCAAAAATGCAGTTTTCTTATAGTGTAGTGATGCCAAAGAAGTGGCTACTGAAAACAATGGTTAACCAAAGAGGGGCATAGTAAACCCTAAACCCAAAATGAATGCACCGTATTTCATGGCAGAATTGATTAATGGAAAAGAAAAAGTGCTAGTGTTCCCATCAAGGAAATGGTATACTTCACTCTATTTTGAAGGAATTATGTAAATATAGAAATACCCATTGGTGTTTGTATTTGACAAGTTTATTGTTTAGAATTTCTCTTGTAATTGAGAAATCCTTGTACTTGTATCTCTTCAATCAATTTATTTCATCACCCATATTTTACCCAAAAGAGTTCTTCATGAAAGTATAGAAATATAGAAATACCCATTTTTCGTTCTCCATTTTTTTTCATTAACGCTTTTTTCATATTTACCATGCGTTATTGGAAATAGGTGATTACGGTAGATATGCCCTTCCATAATTCTAGGGGAAAAAAATGGAGAAGAAAAAATAAACAAAGGAGTGTAGCGAAGTCCAAAAAATTGGTGTTAGAAAAATGGGGGAGCATGGAAGAAAGGGCGTGTCTATAAATAAAAATTAAATAAAAAACCTGTACTGTGGTAGAAGCCATTAATTCAAAAGAAAGGGTGGTCTTATTTCCATCAATGAAATGCAACACCATTTTGTACGTGGGAATTGGATAGGTATAAGAGTATACTGCCCCCTTTTCATATTTCACAACCTTACAGTTTGTAGTCCTCTCATAATTAAAATATACAACTAAATTCATTCCTGCACCCCACTTGTTCACTTTCCCTATTTTTTTCTAKAGATACTTTTGTGGGCAACATATGCCCCACCGTAATTATAGCGTGGTAGCCCCTAATTTATTTATTTTTATAGACACACACTTTTTTTCCACTACCCATTCTTTTCAATAGCCACTTCTTTGGCCATTACTAATGTTCCAAACCTATGTAATACAAGAAGCCATATTTGTTGTTTCCATAATCATGGCGGGGTATATCAAAATGGACATGCATGCTTGTCATTTAATTTCTTTCGCATTTTTATTTTTTTATATTTTTGAGGTCAATGACCATTTTACCATTCATTTTCTCATGTTCTAGTGACTGAACCTTCTATGCCTACGCTCTAGCTGAATTTGCTCATGCCACACATGTAATGAGCTCCTACAAAGCCACAAATTCTAACTGCAAATCACCCCTACAACATTACCACTAGAACATCCATCCAAGCAAAAWTTTGGGGGGTCAACCAAAGCACCTGCCTAGCCTTGCGTTTTTGCTTTTGGCCAGTAGTTTCCTCAGTCAGCAGTGCCTTCTTGAAATCCGGCCCGCAGTGAAAATGGATGCAGTGGCTGACATGGGACTCCTCTTGCTTTCTGTGACGTCAATGGAAATCTCAGCATGTTCCATGTGACACCTTCATAATGAGACTGCCTCAGGTGACGTTCACTCGTTTTTCAACTGACATGACTGCGTTTTCGAGAACATCCGATGGAATTCACAGTACCCTTGCCGGAAACCAACTGACGCATGGTGTCTGAAAAAACACGGTGCGTTTTTTGCCAACAACACCAAAAACGAGCTTTTTTTTATAGAGTCCCCATGTTGTGTGAAAATTTCAAGGAAGAATAATAAAAAGCCATTCATAGTGAATCACCCAAAATTTCTATGTTACCATAAAATGCAGCTTGATTGTGTAGGGGTTGATGGCACTTCCAAGTTTTGAGTTTCCAAGTGTAAGAGCATCTCCATTCTTCCATTGGGGGAGTCCTTGGCCCACTCAATGTTTAGCCCGCCCTTGGAAACGTCATACTCAAAATCCCCAAAAAAATATCCCAACCCCGCCCAAATTCTTCATCAACTTGGAATCCTCGAGGGCCCGCTCACCTCTCCCTCAAGCTTGCATGTCCTTGTCTTATCAAGTTTTAACCTCCCATTTAGAAAAGTCAAACAATTATTACAATTCCCACCAATCAAAATGCAAAGCTCCTAGACATATGGAGAGCAAGGGTGGGGAACTAATTGTTGGTGGAGCCCGGAAGGAGACTTTGAGCCCGCCAAAAGCCATTTGGCGAGGCATTTTCCTAGGGAAAGAGTAGAGATGCTCTAAGAGCATCAACATCATTTCTGGTCAAGGTACACAACCGAGGATCAGTGGGGGTTGTTGGGTCCACCAGGAACCCATCCAAGGCCCGCCCACGCCAAATTGGCTTGCAAGAAACCATCTTTGCATGATGGTTGATTTCAATGCAAAAATTTTGTCAGTAGTAGTTTTGTCTTCTTTTCTATTGCTTTTTGTTGGATTTTTGTGTTTTCATGTATTTGTTTTTATTTTATTTGTAATATGCTATTGACAACTTTCAACTTTTAAATTGAATTTTGATAAGAAATACCATTGTCCCAAAAGTTATCAAATTTTATCAAAATTTAGAGGTTTTTATAAGTTAAATTTTTGTTGAATCAAATTCAATATGAAAAGTACAAGTGAGTCAAGGTAGACCTCTAGCTTACCTCAAAACATACTTTAATTTTTAGTTTAATCTAAAATTAATGTAAAATGTAAAAATGTGATGAAGTTTGCTTGAGGTAGACCTTGAATACAGCTCAATACACTTTTTATGTTTAATGTTTTATTTTTATTCAAATTTGATGAATAAAATTTAAAAATGATTGTGGTGTGCTTGCGGTAGATTCAAGTAGACCTCAACACAATTCAACACAATTGTGATGTTTATTTTTTTATTTTGATTCAAAGTCAATGAGAAGAGTAAAATTCAACACACCTTTTATGTTTATTTTTTATTTTGATTCAAAGTCAATGAGAAGAGTAAAAAGTGGGTTGAAAGTTTTTTGTAGTTTTGACACCCTCTTGGTTAAACATTGCAATCTTTCAACTCATAAGTGATATTGTCTTGTTTTCTTTTCCAATGTAATCTCTAAAATGTCTACATTAAATTTGTACGGTTAGAATCCAAAAAAATTGATACAATTTATCCAAATAGTGTGTTTTTGTTCAACATGGAGCAAATTTCTAGAAGCTGAAAATAGGCCTTGGGCATTTAGGGATTAAACACACAAACTATAGCATCATCACATCACACATTAACTCACAATAGATTTTAACCACAAAAAGTGACACACATACACAAGCATTCAATCCCATTGAACTATTACACAATATTCAAAAGGGTGATTGCAACTTTGCAAGAGAGGGTGGTACTACTTCCCATCACAATTGAAGTGACTATGTTAATTTGGGGTATAACTTTTGAAATACAAGTCCAATGAATATGAATTTTTTATTGAACATGTCTAACTTTATGGTAATCAGATCCCTTATTTTTTAGAAATTAAAAAAAAAAATTATTTCTAAAAACTATTTTTGTTAATCTGCCACACTTTGAGGTTTTGGGGTTTTCACTACGTTATGAGTCTCCAAATTTAATGATCTAGAAATGAAACTTTCATGGTCTATTTGAATAGTAGGAAATCATGTACCTACCAAAGGAAATTTGAAAATATGCTATTTTATGTCCTCCACATTAATACATAAAGCACTCTGATTGCGCGCCATTTTTGAACATTGAAGATGGTTCTTAGATCATTTTTTTGGTGAAATCTCATCACCATCAACTCTTCCCAAATGGAAATTTTTTATTTAAAAATAAAATGTATTTTCCTATTTTTTGTAAATTAAAATGTGAAATTACAGTGACAACAACTAGTTTCATGAAATTTTGCACTTTTCTAGTTCTCCTACTTAGAGAATTTTTCTACAGTTTTCCTTCATGGAGTACCTTCTTTGTAAAGGTTCATACATGAAACATATTTTTCATTGTTTTAAAAAAAAAAATTCTAATTTTACAGTACTCCCGAAGAAAAAAATTAGTACTGCAAAAACACTACACAAATCGCACGCCCTTTCTTGCAACGACCCAAAATCTCCTTCCCGACTTAGTATTAAGTTTCATCACATAATTACAATTGTTTCTCGCTCTTCACCAATTCATTCCACTCTCATCAATCGATTAAGCACATAACCACCACACACTCAAACATACAGACCAACACAATTGAACTAAACTCCTCACCAACACAAATTCCCACCACAATAAAACTATCTTTCACTCACATACTGCCATCCAACCACTGCAGGAGCTCTAGACTCTCTTCCAGACTGCTTAGTCCACCATCACAACTGTTCTCTTCACCCACTTCAACTGACTAGTACATAACCGCTTCTATAGTTGGCACTTCATTCATCCACATCTATCCATCTATTGATGATTTCCTATAGTAAAGTCTATCTTGATTGATAATATCTATACATTAGCCTCTCAAGTGCAATAGAACCATGAAAATAAGAGAATTTAACAAAATTTTATCATTGTGCACTCATTGTGTATTAATTCTATGACTACAATTCCTTGGTCAATGAAATCATTAAGGTAGGAGGTCCTAAAATGGAGCGGGTTCTAAAAGGGAACAGGCTATGGAGGTACATTTTGCACTCTCCAATGTACAAGTAGTCTACATTTGAGGAGGTGGATCGTTTTAGAGCCCATTGAAATGCACTTTTCTGCAACTTCAAAAATTCATAACTAATTCCACAAAGCTCCAAAAATATAAAACAACTTGGGTTAGATGCCAATTCCACTTGTCTTTCAAGGAAAATTTACTAATAATTATTTCAAGTAGTTACATCTTGCCAAAATTAAGATTCAACCCTTAGATGGGCCATTCATGGACCTCCTACCTTACTATAAGTAAGAGTCAAGAAGCGTGAAAGGGGAAGAACTTATATATCTAATGGCTAGTACAACAAGTTAATATTTAAGTAAAAATGGCGCATGAATTGAGAATATCAATTGCTACTATAAATGAGGGAGAGGCACTCAATGGTGTCCATGTACCCAATGCCGTCCCTTTCTAGGTCCTGCATTCATTCTAGAAGGTAAATGTAGCGGGTCTGTAGACTGCTTATTATTTTAGGTCAAAGAAATAAGCCATGTATTACCTACCTACATTTATAGCTTGAAATGATTATGCTCTGTAGAATCGGATGACATTGGGTACAAAGATGCCATTGGGTGCCTTTCCCTTAGTAAGGCTGGAATTATCCTCCAAGCCAAAGTGTGATTTGATATGAATCTTCCATCGTTGCATTGAGTGATCCACTACAAGAGAAAGGGGTGTTTTAAGTATAGTCCTAGTAGTATAGTCTTTTAAGTAATGACCTTTAAGTAATGTTTTTAGTAAAATTTTACTGGACAGACAATCTTTTTAGTAAATTTTTACTAAAAACATTACTTAAAGGTCATTACTTAAAAGACTATACTACTAGGACTATACTTAAAACACCCCTTTCTCTTGTAGTGGTGATTGCTCACTGTGCTTGACTTCCTGGCAGTTGGTTAAAAATTTCACATTGTCGCCAACTCATCAACGCATTTAGGGTTCTATGTATCATAATATGGTTGGGGGACTTGCACAAGGCAATGAAATATCAACATAAAGGGAGCCATGAATTTGCACATAATGTACCGCCTTGTAGTGTCTACCAGCGCCCCCCCTTCTTTTTTAAAAAAAAAATGTCAGGTGGGGATCACTTAAAATTCGGTGAAGCATTATATTTCCTCATATACCCATCTAGTTGGACCAAAAAAACATTCTACAATCATATTCATACACTTTTTCACCCAAATTTGGCAATTTCATTGATAATTTTAATAAAAATGAAAAAAATTTGGCAAAAAAGAGTTAAGGACTACTTTCTTCTGGTAAAAAATGAACATTTATTTTGAAATGGTGAAATCTAGCACCATGATGCCAATAAGAAAGGGCTTGTGTCTATTGGAAGAATGCTAAGAAGATGAAAACACCCAAAACTATCATATTATGTATTTTTTACAAGTAGACTATCATTAACCCCTAAATGCTTGAGGTACCAAATTTTGGTAACGAAAATACTTTGAAGTTAAACAAAACCTAACCAAGTTTCTCTTTTTATAATTTGTTTTTTTCTTTAAAATCTTTTTGAAGTCTAAATTTAGCATCAAAAATCTGATTTTGAAAATGATTGGGGGTGATTGCAAGAAACACCTATACTATTTGTTGCATTTTTTAGAGTATTGTTGATTTTTCTTAGAGAGTTTTAAAATTAAAAAAATAATTGTAAATTTTAGTAAAAAATTAAACAATGTCTATCTTTAAGAAGAAGAAATCCGTTACGAAGGAAAAGAATAAAAAAAAATTCTATGTAGGAGAATTAGAAAAGTGCAAAATCTCAAGAAAATAGGTACTTTGACATTATAGTTTATGGAAAATACAAAAAACAATTTTTGAAGAAAATAAAAGATGGACGTTTTTAACAACTCTGTGGAGATGGTCATTCACCAAAATAACCACCCAAATAATATTTTATATGTTTCAAGATGCGAGTGGTTTACAGGTTTAGACTTCCACATGCTCTGCGGAAGCTCACTCAAGGAGTAACACCCTTCAAGCTCCAACTTGGTAAGACATTTCAAGCCTCCAATGCTTTGAGGAAGCACTTGCAAAGATCCACATTGTCCAAGATCTAATTTTTGAAGGGCCTCCAACTCTCCGATGCTCTCCGGAAGCTCACTCAAGGAGTGACACCCATCTAGATCCAACTCTGTAAGACATTTCAAGCCTCCAATGCTTTGAGGAAGCACTTGCAAAGATACACATCCTCCAAGATTTAACTTTTGAAGAGCCTCCAACTCTCCGATGCTCTGCGGAAGCTCACTCAAGGATCTACACCCATCTAGATCCAACTTTATAAGACATTTCAAGCCTCTAATGCCTTGAGGAAGCGCTTGCAAGGATTCACATTGTCCAAGATTTAACTTTTGGAGAGCCTCCAACTCTCCGATGCTCTTCGGAAGCTCATTCAAGGATTGACACCCATGTAAACTCAATACTATAACAGCTCGCAAACCACACATCTTGGGAAGCTTTCCAGTAAAATGATTTCCAGAAAGGTCTAGATATTTTAAGGCTCCTAAGTTGGAGAAGAACGCCTCAGGAATCGACAATCTCTTTTCAAAAGTAGACATGCTGGTTAACAAACATACTCGAAGATCTGGAGCATGAAATTGGTGTGGCCAATTCAAAATGTTACTTTGTATAAATGATACTCTTTGTAGTTGAGACTTGCATGCAGAAAGTGATGTCAACAACTTCCCTGATTGAAACCAACATTTGGATGCACAATCGCCTGGCTTAGAATTGTCAATAATGTATATTGCAAGATCTCGTAGAATGTCATGTACCACAATGTATCCTTCCACATGATTCCAATCAACCATGGACCGCTTCACAAGAGTTTCAAGATGTACTGTAGCTACATCTTGGGCTTCCTTTCCATCAAGTGCACCGAATAATCCTTCTGCAATCCAGATATCGCATAAAAGTTCAATTGGAATCTTGTAGTCTTCTGGAAATGCAGCACAATACAAAAAACATGTCTTTGTTCCATCCTGCTTCAAGTCATTGTAACTTAATTGTAAACGGTGATACAACTCATCATCCACATTGGAATCCAATATTGGCTTGGAGTGTTCCAATTCCAATAAGGCAGAACGCCATTCGCCCATGTCATTCTTGTCTAGCATTGCACTACCAATAACTTTCAACGCTAGTGGAAGACCCTTGCATTCCTTGCAAACTGCTCTTGCCAAATTTTCTGGTATATTTGGTGGAAGAGTGCTACTTTTGAATGCATGAACACAAAACAATGTCCAGCTATCTTCATCGCAGAGCAATAACACCACTTCCACCTCAGCGTGAACTTTGGAGAGGACAATTGCACTTCGGGTTGTTATGAGAGTAGTGGATCCGGGAGCTGTGGCAATATTCAACCAATACATCATTTCTCGATGATCATATTGTTTTCCCCAGACATCATCTAAAATCAAGAACATCTTCTTCTTGGCAAATGCATTCAATAGATATGTACGTTGGTCTTCTTGGTTGCAGTGAGCATAATCTTTCTCAAATACACCATCATTCAAGAACTTCCCCAATGTTTTGTACAAGTCTCCTATTCTTGCATCCAAGCCAACCGTAATCCACAAGATTCCTTCTGCCCCAAACATAGCTTTGATGTCTTCATCATTGTTCAACTGCATGGCAAGCAAAGTTTTGCCAGCTCCACCCCTTCCTTGCAAACCAAGGAGAGTAGACTTGGCTTTTGTGTGACTTGCCAATATTGATGTCTTGAGATTGTTGAACGGTTTCTCCATTCCCACAATCAAGGGAGGAATTGATTGTGTTACAAAATCAACTTTTGATTTTGGTTGGTTTTGAGCTGAGCTTGAAGAAAAGATATTATGATGAGTGGCGGCTAAAATTGCATTCATCCTTGCCTCATCAATTTGATCGTTGATGTGTTTTAAGCGAGATGGTAATTTGCGCCATTGCCAAAACTTCATCAATCTCACCCATTGGTGACCTTTGGACTCCTTAAGACATTCTTTTGCAATACTTTCAGCATTGAGTAGTATTGTCTTCAACTCCATCAACCATACCAAATCCTCTTGTTTCAAATTGGTTGAATTATCCTTAGCAACCTCGAGTGAAGAAACAATTTTATCCACCTTCTCCTTGAGAGATTTGCAACTCTCTTTGACTCTTATTGCCCCTTTGGCACCATCAATCACCTTTGTGAGCAACATACTCACAGCTGCTCCAACCAATGCTGGAGTAATAATTGGATCTCCCATGGCACCCTAGACATTTGTCAAGAAGAGCATATCATACGTTGACCATAGTTGGAATATTATACACTCCATCCAATATCAAAAACTCAAAAATAATACATTTAGGGACATGTTTGTAACTAATTTTCTACACAACCGAATACAAAATAAAATTGTTCACATGCATTAGCATGCAAATTCATAGTTTCATACAGATTTCATGGAGAAGTATAGAAACCTAATTAGTAAGATTTCATGGAGAAGTATAGAAACCTAAATAGTAAGATCAGAAATTTCCTAATTGGTACCAAAATCTTCTAATGGCTGCTTGATAAAAGCATTCATTTTACAAAAGTGTAGTACTCAAAAGTTTATCAAGCTTCAAGTTTATCAATAAAGTGGATATCAATCAGTAGTAGAATAGAAGTCACTTTGAATGAATCTTAGATGCTAGATGCAAAATCAATTTTTTATGAAATATGAATAAGTAAACTATTTATTAGTAGGCACAATGGTTGCCTTGTGCAAATCGAATGGATGAATCTTTCAATCGCTTTCCATTCACATAGATGAATGTATGAATTTCAAAGAATAGTCAAAAAATTTATTTTCTTATAATATGAAAATCTATTATGAGTTTAGAAATAGACCAATAGAGTCACTAGGTTGTCTTCCAACCAAAGAGTCATTGGGTTGACCAACAAGACTTTCATCACGATAATCACCCAATAGCCTTAGACAAACAATTATTTTCTACACTTATCAAGGCCTTGAAAACATCATTTTCTTTCATGCTTTTGATTTCCAGAAGGTAGAAGTTCACCTTACAGTTACATAACTCCTAAATCCCAAGGCCTTTTTTTCATCAAATTCCATTCTAAACTGCGATTTCTCAGACAAAGTGCAAAACTTGAAAAATTGTTTTTTTCTCGTATCTAATCTAGTCTTGCAATTGGCTACCATAAGAAATGTGTGGAAGAAATTTCTAAAACTTTGACAACAAAGATCGCAAGATATTTGCATTTGTAGTGAAAAAAAATTGTTTTTTAGAACCATGCCAACCTAAATTTCAAGGCTTTGAATCTTCTTGGATGAAAGACTTCAAACTACATATTTAAATTTTAAAAAATTTAATTGAAAGATTGAGTTGAGCGTCCACAAAAATAATTTCCAAAACACACTGGATTTTCACTCTTTAAAAAATTGTGAAGCACAATTGAATTTGAAATTCAACAAAAAACTAAATGGATAATAAATTTATTAATAATTTATTATTATTCAACCACACAAACCTAACTCAACCAAATAATTTATTTTCAAAAAATAAATCCTATAAATTACTTTTTCAAGAAGATGCTCAAACTGTGGAAAAAAAAATATTGTCCAATATTAAAACAGAGCTTTAAAAATCACATTGAAAATCAAGACCATAAGAACCTATCCAAATCTATCTTGTCTCCCAACCAAACAATGAGACTTTTTGGATCAACCTCTCTACTACACACTACAAACTTTTAAATTGCCCTTCTCCAAATACTTTGATTGGACCTCAATCTCAATATTTAAGATTGAGGTGATTGCAAGAAACACCTATACTATTTTGATGTCACAGATTGCATGCTGATCTCATTTCTGGCCATAGCTTTTGTGTTATGGCTCCAAATGACTCAAGACTTATAGGAAAAGGTACTTATGACTCTTATACAACTTGATTAGTTTTTTTTGTAATTTAAAAAATAGTTTACTATCCAAAAATAAACCACGATTGAAAATCACACTTGCCAATTTCGAGTTTTTTTTAGCAAAGTAGTACCCAAAGATATGATTATAGAGCTGAAATTTGGAGGAGATGGTCGTGTAGTAGACTTGTAGATGCTAGCCAAAGGAATTCTTATAGTAATTAATTTTATGTGGTGTAGAAGTCTACAAAGTGCGCTTGCATTTTGAAACATATAAAATATTATTTGGGTTTCTTTTTTGTGAATGACCATCTCCATAAAGTTCTTAAAAATGGCCATCTTGTAAAAATCGTTTTTTGTATTTTTTGAGAATTATAACGTCACAATTCTTATTTTCTTGAGATTTTGGACTTTTCTAGTTCTCCAACCTAGACACTTTTTCTAAGCTTTTCCTTCTTAGAGAATCTTCTTCTTAAAGGTATATACATTGTGTATGTTTTTCAAAAAAATTCAAAATCAATTTTTCTAATTTTAAAACACTCTAGGAAAAAACCAATGTCAATACTCCTAAAAACGCAACAAATAGTACGAGTGTTTCTCGCAATCACCCATTGATTGTCTTATAGATTAAAGACAGAGTCATAAACAACACTGCAATGAAAAGTTGTTGGAAAAATGGTTTGAAATGGGCTTTTCTACCATACCCATTAGAAAAGCATATTTGTTTTAATTAGTGCTGGAATTGGTTTAGCCATAATTGAAATCTGGTTATACTACAAGAATGTTATCTTTTTGTCCCAAAATCTACTACCACAAGAGAAAGAAGGAATGCGTTGGTACCAAGAAATCGTTGCGTTTTCTGCGTGAGGAAAGGAGCACTTCGGTGCAGCCAACGTCGACAGACCCGTTCCAATCGATCTCTTCCACCCACCGACAAACAGAACCCCGCGCGTTCTTGGGCAGATCGAAGTGTTCCACTCCACAGCGAATCCAAATAAGCAGAGGCTCCACCTCCGAGCAGCTGCAGATGGTGGATACCAACGCTTGCACCTTCACCCCAGGCTCGTTCAACCACGGGAATCAAACGACTCCGGCCAACTAAAATCGGAGAAACCTAAGTACAGCGCTAGATCGATCTTTGAAACAAACAACCTCCGCGGGAACAGAGTGCCAAGTTCCACACATTCGAGCTCGTCTGGGCTAAACCCAACAGGACTGAGACCAAGTTTTGCAAACACCAGGTGGCCCAGACGACCGCTGAGCGAGTCCCGAGCGAAGCTAAGATCGAAGTGCTTCACATCGCTGCGGATCCAGTTAAGCAAAGGCTCCACCACCTTTCACCACCTCCGAGCAGCTGCAGACGTCGCATATACACCAACGCTTGCACCCTCACCTCCCAACAAGCTCGTCCGGCCAGTCGCAGGGATCGAACAACTCCAACCCAAAATATGTAAAGCGTAGAATTAAACATAAATACAGCCCTCGGTCTTTCACACAAACAAGTARCCTCCTCTGGCCGAAACAGAGTGCCAACTTCCACACAGTCAATCAAGCTCGTCGATCTAKATCTGGGCACCACACCAGACTGAAACTGGTCAAGCTTACGTTTCGCAAACGTACACCAGGTCGTCCAAATGACCGCAGAGCGAGCCCGGAGCGAAGCTAGCACTCCAGCGAAAAGCAGACTAATGCACGGTGAAGCCCGTGAACCTGGGCTGGCAAGACGGACGCGGTCGAAAGGAATCTTTCAAACTCTTCCTCGAAGTCTGGAATCGCCCACTGGTCAATCACGTGGGCCGGCGGCCGGCCATCGTGCAGCGCCGATAAAAGAAAAGGACGAAAGTCACGGAACCTGTACTGGCAGAGCGTTAAATCGTGCCAACGAACTGCCCCGCAGGCTAGATTTACCGCTGGGGAAAACGCAGGAATGTTTTAATTTTTGCAAATTTTTTTTTTGGAATTTCGGAATTCATATTTGCCATCAGAGACCCCAAACAAGGTAGGGTGGCTAGAGAACGTACCCTAGTGACGGCTCAATCTAGGGGACTTTTACCCTTTTACCCGCAATCATTACCCTGCGGGTAATAGTTTCGTTGGCAGGATTTAACGCTCTGCCAGTCAAAGACACGGCATGGGGACCGAAATCGTACGTATCCAATCTCCTCCAGCCATTTCCACCTTCTCTCTTGGGCTGAAACAGTCAGTACGCGTCTGCAGTACCTGCCATAGATTTTAATTTTATTTCTACGACCTATAGATTTCAGTGAAACTCACTACGTACTAGCAATTAACTTACTCGCAATGGAAACACATCACATTACAGAAAATTTGGACTCCCTAGAAGGCTGCCAACCCTTGACAAGCCACTCTATATCCAAAGTCGTAGTGATCTAGAAAAAGGACAACATTTATGACACAGCTTATGTGAATATCTTGACTGCCACACTATATATTTCAATTTCCTACAACTTTCCTCTAGTAGATCACAACTGCTCGTTTACCAATGCTCTGACATTTGGTTGCTCTACTACAGTGATGACACTTGTTGGCCACAGTAATAGGGGAAAAACTCTTGCCCATGCGAAATATATAGAAACAACTAAAAGGTCCCTTTCAGCACTCTTTAGCGGCCTTTTAGAGAATCTAGATATTCTCAAATGACTTCCGTGTTTTATTTTTTTATTTTCTTGTTGACACAAGTGAAATGGAATTTCATTGCAGGGTGATTACATGAAAGACTAGTACTATTTTGCGTCACACTTGGATTGACGGAGATGATATCCATTATAACTTTTGAAGGATGAATCCAATTAACTTGAAATTTTTATTGGAGATGTCTATCTTGATAGCAATCAGATTCCTTATTTTTCAGAAATTTTCAAAAATCATTTTATGTTTAAATTTCAATTTAGCAAATTTGTCACACTTTGTAGTTTAGGGGTTTTTAGTACTGGGGAGTGCCCAAAATTAATGATCTAAAGCTGAAATTTCTGTGGTCTATTCCCACACTAAAAATGCATGCATCTACCAGAGGGAATTTTAAAAAACATTGTTTTATTTCCTCTACATGCCGTGCAAACAAGGCTCCTTTGCGCGCGTACTTCTGAACATTCAAAATGCTTTTAAGATCATTCTTTTGGTGAAATCTCTTTATCATATAGTTCTCCTAAATTGACAATTTTTAGTTTCTTCAAAAATTCATCCTATTTATTACAAATTAAAACATCAAATCACCTGTTTTCATGAAATTTTGCACTTTTCTAGTTCTCCTACTTAGAGAATTTTCCTACGCTTTTCCTTCATAGAGTACCTTTTTCTTATGGGTATATACATTAAATATATTTTTCACGTTTTTTTAAAATTGTTTTTCTAATTTTACAGTACTCCCGAAAAAAAACAGGAGTATTATGCCAAACGCTACAAAAACCGCACGGTGTTTCATGCAATCACCCAACACGGTCTGTAGACCACCCCATAGCCAACAAAATCTGAATCCATGATGGTTGTTTCACTACCTAATGCAATCACAATATTTTCTAACATGGAATGCCTAAAGAGTCAATCCTTGTAATGAATTTCACAGTGAAAAGTTGGAAGTGCCTTATGTGGTCACTAATCATTCCATCACCACCATGTAGGACATTGATTGAGATCTCACAAAACTAAAAAACCACAATGGGGCCACTTCATAGGTGACCACTATTGAAGAAATAACGGCAATGGGCTATCTTACCTTAATGTAAGACAACCATTGTGGTCAAAATTTGGAGTTTGACTTCACGCTATTGTTGAAATTTTTCAATTTTTCCCCACTTAAAAGACAAGTGTGAGAAACAACAAGTGCAATTGAAATTATATATTTTCGACAAAGTATGAATTTGCTAGGAATTTTTGAAGTGTTTAGTTTTCCATGGCCCAACAGGGGCTTTAGACCACCTTATAGCCAACAAAATCTGAATCCATGATGGTCATCTCACTACCTAATGCAATCACAATATTTTCTAACATGGAATGCCTAAAAAGTCAATCCATGTAATGAATTTCACACTGAAAAGTTGGAAGTGCCTTATGTGGTCACTAATCACTCCATCACTACCACGTAAAACATTTCAAGATTGTGGCCCAGATCTCACAAAACTAAAAAAACCACAATGGAGCCACTTCATAGGTGATCACAATGGAAGAAATAACCGCAATGGGCTGTCTTATCTTAGACAAGTGTGAGAAATGGTGAGAGCAATTGAAATTATAATTTTCAGACAAAGAATGAATTAGTTTTGAATTTTTGAAGTACGTGATCTGCCCAACAAAGTTAATAGGCTACCTAATAACCAACAAAAATTGTATCCAATATGCTCATCTTAATCACCTAAAGTGGTCACAATAATTTTTAATGTGGAATACCTTGAAAAAGTCACTTTCTAAAATAATTTACACACAAAAAGTAGGGTGCTCCTAATGAGGTCACTAATCACTCCATGGAGGTCACTAATTACTCCATGGATGTTAGGTTAGATATTGAATATGGTATGAAAAAACGTCATGGGGTCATTAGGTGTCCACTATGGGCCATTCGACTCCAATGGAATGTTCTACCTCAAGGTCAGTGGTCGATTTGAGAGGCCGTCAAGCCATTTCCTGATTATAGGGAGGTCATAGAAATAACTAGAGGACATTAATGTATTTTCCAAATCTGACAGCATAGATAGAAATGGCGTGTGTGTTTAGGGTAGTGTATTGAGTTTTGTGGCAAAAATATGTTCTCTTGTGGGATTTCATGATGCATCTCCATGACAGTATGTGCTCAGGTGGCATAAGGTAGGAGGCTCAAACTTGGATCGGGCATTTTGAATGGAACATGCATCAGAGGTACATTCTGCTTTCTTCAATTTATCAAAATGTATCAACGGTGTACATTTGAGGGGTGGTTGCTTTTAGAGCCCTATGGTGTTTTGACTTCAAAACTTCATAACTAATTCCATGAAGCTTCAAATAATATGAAACGACTTTAGCCAGATGTCAATTTTCCTTGTCTTTCAAGGAAAATTTATTGAAAAATCTTTCAAGGTGTATCACCTCCCTCAATTTCAGTTTCAGCTTTTACATGGTCCACTTATGGACCTCCTGCCTTACACAATTACACATTAGCTACGTTTTGGCAGCGTATTTCTTTATGAAGATTTCTTTTTTGTTTTCATAGGACCACGTATCTCATCCTTCAACATGATGATGACAAGCTGGGAGATGATGAACTCAATGGAACGCCACGTTGGAGTTCCTCATAGAGAACTGCTGGAATGCAAATGCCAGCGCACAAGTTTAGCTGAACCTCAGTACACTAATAATGGTAAATAGTGTTACCCATACTAAGTATTTTATAAATGTTATAAGTTTTTACTCTTCATGAAGATTTTTACTAAGTGCACGGATCCTAATAGTACTATAGTTGGGAAAACTTTGTATCTATTGTTGGTAAAAATATTCATAAAGAATAAAAGCTTATGACTGTTTTAAATCAATTAGTGTAGGTAACGCCATTTACCATCATTAGTGTAGTTGCAGGACAGTGCCCACCAAAGAGACTAATTTGCAGACATCTTTAGAGCATCCCCACTGCGCTGCCGGCCAAAAGGGGCGGGCCGGCCTTAATTGGCGTATCCAATGAGGGAGCCGGGCCTTCCTTTTTGGCTATCACCCCAGTGACCCCACCGCAACTCCGCCTAGAGACACGGGGAGGAAGTCAACATGGCCTCTACGAACGCCACCTCACCCCCACAAAGCATGGAGAAGAAATTAGTGTCCCTCGAAAAGTGAGTAAAGAACAAAATTCACCCATACCGCCTCATGGGCAAGCCACCCCAATTGGCCGTCCGACCTCTACAATTGACCGCAGCCGGCCAACTTTTTGGCTTCCCTGTGTGTGCCGTGGGGGAAATAAATGGGGCCGGCCCGGCCAATCCCTGGGTTTGCTTGATTGGCCGTGTGCGGTGGGGATGCTCTTACTAGCAACAAAATAAGATGGAAATGGACACTGCACAACCTTCTTGGTGAAACTGCGTTCCTAAACTTGGCACAACTTGAAAATGACTACACTAAATAGTGAAATTAGGTTACCTTTACAATTTATTTAGGTTGCCTTACCCCAAGAAAGCTACTCTACAAGCCATCAAGGTCAATGAATATTTCTACAAATACTTCCACTTATACACATGGAGATTCATGAGTTCCAACGACACCAATAACTAATTCAAATGTTGTGTATTCTTGCACAGTAACAATAAATATTCATATAGTGTGAAATGTCGAGAAATTAGTGAGGGGCAACCTAATTTCACTATTTAGTGTAGTTCAATAAACAAAGGCACGGCAATGTTAACCCTTAAAAGACGAGGCGGATATTTTGCGTCCTTTGGATGACCAAAATCTCATTTGGTGAGTGGACGCTCGCTAATTTTCATCCGTTCTTTTTGTAAAAGTGACCACACATATGTCAATCATCATGGGAAGTTAAATTAGGTGTTTTTAATTGCTTCCATATTTTTAGGTAGCCCTAATTCTACGAAGATAGTAAAGATTTTCACATAAAAGTGTTTTGTGCCACACTGCCCTTCTCCCAATTTTTGAATGGGTAGCATCAGGTATTGGTTTGTACAATTTTTCCAAAGCTAAACATCTGCGTGAACAATGTTTTCCCCCTGGGTCAAGCAGTACATTTTGCACCCAGCCTTTCCCCGGGGTGATAGGTCCGTCCTTTAAGGGTTAGGTCCCATATGGATCTCAGAAAAACAAGAAAAACATGTCGTAATTCTAATAACACCTCTTACATCAGGCCCAACATCAGGTTTGTGGGCATGACACTATTTAACTACTGCATGGCTAGAATTGGTCCATTGTTGTGCCTTCTCAACTCCTCTACATTCTTGTAGTTTAGGATTTAGAATGGATGAGCATTGACAAATTCCTATAGTTTAAAGTTCGTTCGTAGAGAGGTATCAAGTATGGATGCACTATGGTAGTTCCTAGGGAGATCTAATTAACCCAAAGTTGTGCACAATTGAAGGAATGAGGAATATTTGAGCCTAACCAATTAACAATAGATAAGAATTCACCTTTATTATATTCAAAACCAAGGTTGGTAAACTCGTCATAACAATTGTTGATATTTCCTTCTACAATCTCTAGCTTGATTCCCGATTCATCCTTTAAGATCTATTGCTACTTGTTCTTTTATTTGAAYAACAACTTCATTCCCCAATTTAGCCTTGTCAACATCAATGGATGGTTGGTCRCTTTGAATTACTTCTTTTTGCTCTAAATCCAATTGCTTTTTAACATTGACCRTAGATCTTCTACAAATCTCCATTGAATAATTATCTTCAGAACAAAATTTACATTTATTACTCTTTTTGTAGGATCCGCTCATTTTTATATCCTTATAACTCAAGACAATAAAACTTTTGCACTACACCAGTTAATACAATTTCCATTCATTCTCACACTATGCTCCAGGTTCCACTTTCTCAGTTCACACACAATGGATAATACAATTAAAATCAACAACCATCCACATTGACTCTGAATCACATCAATAGATAATTTTTCTAGAATTAAATCTATAGATCTAGCACTTAGCTCCCATTACAACCAACACAATTGATTCATGTTTTATTTATCAAATACTCAACCACCATTTAAACATAGAGAGTATAGTATAAGTACACAGTACAAGGTCGGGAGTGACTGCCTTCTCACTGTGTATATTGTATAGTGACATTGGGCTTAAAAATTTAATTTTTTAAATTCAACACTCCTTCCTTCTCCCAAAAAATTTAAATTAAATTTTAAAATTTTTTTGGGAGGGGGGAAGGGGGTGTTGAATTAAAAAACATTAAATTTAAATTTTTTCATTCACCCCCTCCCTCCCTCCCCTCTTGTAATTTTGGGAGGGGGAAAGGACTCCAAACAATATGGGAAAAACATTCAGTATTCAGCCATATTCATATTCAGTTGTATATCTATTCAGTGGTATTTGTATTCATATTCGTATTCGTATTCATATGTGTACCCATATTTGATCCAACGGCTATAAGTATTTTTTTGAAAAGGGGGGTGCAATGTTTTCCCCCAAATCGAACGCTTGGCAGTTTTTTGGCGGAGGGAGAGATTTGAGGGGCGTGGAGGGTGGCAAGACCATCAACCTAGATAGTATCATCACATCACACATTAATTCACAATAGATTTTAACCACACAAAACCACACACATACACAAGCATTCAATCTCATCGAACCATTATACAATATTCAAAATCTCCATCCCTAATCAACATGAAGTTTCATCACATAATTACAATTGTTTCTTGCTCTTCACCATTTCATTACACTCTCATCAATCGATTCAGCATATAACCACCACACACTCAAACATACAAACCAACACAATTGAACTTATCTCCTTACTAGTACAAATTCCCACCTCAATAAAACTATCTTTCACTCACACATTGCCGTCCAACTACCGCAAAAGCTCTAGACTCTCTTCCAGATTGCCTAGTCCACCATCACAATTGTCCACTTCACCCACTTCAACTGACCAATACATAACCATCAGTCCTCTATAGTTGGCACCCCATTCATCCACCTCTATCCATCTATTGATGATTTCCTATAGTAAAGTCTATCTTGATTGGTAATATCTATATATTAGCCTCTCAAGTGCAATAGAACCATGAAAATAAAAGAATTTAACAAAATTTTACCATTGTGCACTCATTGTGTATTAATTCTATGACTACAATTCCTTCGTCAATGAAATCACTAAGGTAGGAGGTCCTAAAATGGAGTGGGTTCTAAAATGGAACAGGCTATGGAGGTACATTTTGCACTTTCCAATGTACAAATAGTATATATTTGAGGAGGTGGTCCATTTTAGAGCCCATCGAAATGCACTTTTCTGCAACTTCAAAAATTCATAACTAATTCCACAAGGCTCCAAAAAATATAAATGAACTTGGGTTAGATGCCAATTCCACTCATCTTTCAAGGAAAATTTACTAAAAATTATTTCAAGTAGTATCACCTTGTCAAAATTCAGCTTTAGCCCTTAGATGGGCCATTTATGGACCTCCTACCTTACGATAAGTAAGAGTCAAGAAGCGTGAAAGGGGAAGAAATTGGTCCGCAATGACTTTAACCCTTTAACGCCCAGATGGCCAGAAACGGCCTACGGTTTGTGTTCTGGTTGCATTTAGATAACACAAATGGAATCAATATGAAATGTGTTGAACTATAAATTTGGGAGCAAGAGTAAGTTGAAAATTTAGCAATTTAAAAATAAATAAAATCAGCAAAATTAAAGATTTTGTGCCTATGCAAAGCTTGTATTCTACCAATAATACAATACATGGGTTTAGACATACGTTGGGGTGAGGAAGAATACTTGTCAGGAGTTGTAAAGGTTGCACAGAAGGTGACCAATGCAGCCGGTATGCAACAATTATAGAAACTCAATTGCAGTCCTAGTCTTCGAATACAACTTGAGTGCAGGCCTAGTCCTTGAGTCCCAATGATTTTTTTGAAACAAATGAAATGGGTTCAAATTTTTTTAGATTTGGTTGGAAATATGAACTTTGGGCCTAGTTTGTTGATTTTCTAATTTTAGAGTAGCATGGTAACTTTCATTTATACCATGCTTTGATGCCTAAAAAAATCCCAAATTCAATAAATTATAGCAACAAATTTAATAGCAACAATATTCACCCTTTGTAAAACTCTCTAATGAGCACTTCARATTCTAATAAAAAAGATTTAGGTTTTAAAACATTGCCAGAGAAATCTCACAAATGACACGTAAATCCTACATCTGACATGTACATGAGATGCACCGCAAGGTCCGGTGAGAAAATGACCGGAGGCCATCAATTCCATGAGAGTGTCTCTTCCTGGATGTTTCTGACTGGTTCTGCATAGCCATGGCTCACCACCCAATGATACGGATTTCCTCCAAGCTATACAAAGAACTTGATTTAGAACCGGCCAATACTTTTCAATTTATGAGGTTTGGAGCTTTCTCTTACTTAGTGTTTGACAATTGGATAATGTGCTTCACTTCTATATGTATAAGTAGAAATTTTTTGGCCTTAAATACAACCTTTCTTTGTGGACCTAAAGCGTATTGTATACTCCCTTGACTGAAAATACGGTGAAATACATGATGAGCCTCTCAGACCCTCGGGCGTTAAAGGGTTAAACTACCCCGAGTGATGGGATGGGTGATAGGAGCTTTCGTTGAAATCCACGAGGTTCCCGGTTCAACTCTCCGTGCTGACATTGCTTGCATGGAGGCTCTTCGTGCTAGTGCACGAGGAGGGGGTTTGTTCCTTCATTTGTTCCTGACGGGGTGATGCACCAAGCTTCCTGGTTGCGGAATCGTGTCAGTCTAGCTGCGATCCTGTGGAGGCGTATGTTTCACAGAAAAAAAAACTAGAAAGGAGAAGAACTTATATATCTAATGGCTAGTACAATAAGTTAATATGTAAGAAAAAATGGCGCATGAAGTGAAATATCAATTGCTAATATAAATAGTAAGGCAGGAACTACCCTGCAAGCCAAAGTGTGATTTGATATGAATCTTCCATCATTGCATTGAGTGATTGCTCACTGTGCTTGACTTCCTGCCAGTTGGTTAAAAATTTCGCACATTACATATTTTTTGAGGCTTAGGGAGGGCTGCAAGTTCCTTGTTGGGTTTCTGCGTTCCCGCAGCACTGCAGCAGCAGCCTGAATTTGTGAAGCGACTGCCACGTTAGATTTTTTTTTTGTAAGAAAAAAAAAATAAAAATAAAAATATATATATATATATATATATATTTCTCATCTAATGTTGTCACCAACTCATCAACGCATTAGGGTTCCATGCAGGGCTTTTTTTTAGGGCCTTTTTTTAGGGGTTTTTTTGGTGCCAGATTGCACTCAAAAAAATAGTTTGGCCAAAAAATGTCAAAAAGAATGTCAAAAAACTTGGATGTAATCGCCAAACAACTTTGAATTTAAGAAAAATCTTGGATAAAATTGCCAAATTTTGGATGAAAACCATAGCATACATTCAATATGTGGATGAATGTTGTAATTTGGAGCACCACTATAACATTTAATGTTGCCACTGTGGCACTTTGTAAAAAATGAAAAAAAAAGCCCTGGTTCCATGTATCATAATATGATTGGGGGACTTGCAAAAGGCAATGAAATATCAGCATAAAGGAAGCCATGCATTTGCACATAATGTACCGCCTTGTAGTGTCTACCAGCCCTCCCCCTTCTTTTTAAAAAAAAAATTGTCAGGTGGGTCTGTGGGTGATCACTTAAAATTTGGTGAAGCATTATAATTCCTCGTACACCCAACAATGTGATGAACCAAAAAATATTTTATAATCAAATTTATACACTTTTTCACCCGAATTTGACAATTTCATCGATATTTTTTATGAAGATGAAAAAATTTGGCAAAAAAGACTACTATATTCTAGCAAAAAGTGAACATTTATTTTGAAATGGTGAAATCTAGCACCATGATGCCAATAACAAAGGGCTGGTGTCTATTGGAAGAATGCTCTGAAGATGAAAACACCCAAAACTATCATATTATGTATTTTTTACAAGTAGACTATCATTAACCCCTAAATGCTTGAGGTACCAAATTTTGGTACCAAAAATACTTTGAAGTTAAACAAAACCTAACCAAGTTTCTCTTTTTAATAATTTAAAAAAAAAATCTTTTTGAAGTCTAGATTTAGCATCAAAAATTTGATTTTAAATATAATTGGGGGTGACTGCAAGAACCACTTGTACTATTTGTTGCATTTTTAAGAGTACCGTTGATTTTTCTTAGAGAGTTTTAAAATTAAAAAAATAATTTTAAATTTTAGTAAAAAATGACACAATGTATACTTTTAAGAAGAAGAGATCCTTTACGAAGGAAAAGCATAAAAAAAATTTCTATGTAGGAGAATTAGAAAAGTGCAAAATCTCAAGGAAATAGGTACTTTGACATTATAGTTTATGGAGAATACAAAAAACAATTTTTGAAGAAAATAAAAGATGGAAATTTTTAATAACTCTGTGGAGATGGTCATTCAATCACCAAAAAAACCACCCAAATAATATTTTATATGTTTCAAGATGCGAGTGATTTACAAGTTTAGACTTCTACTCCATATAAATTAATTATTTTTAAAATCTCTTTGGCCACTAGCTACAAGTCTCCTAGAAGACCATCTCTTCTAGGTTTTAGCTCCAAATTTGTTTATTTGGATACTACTTTGCTAAAAAAAAATCTCCAAATTGGCAAATGTGACATTAAATTGGGTCTATTTTTGGATACTAAATTATTTTTGAAAATTACAGTTTTTTGGACAAGGTGTATAGTCATGAGTACCTTTCCTATAAATCTTGAGTCATTTAGATCAAGAATAAAAAATTTATGGCCAAAAAACATATCAACATGCAATATGTGACATCAAAATAGTACAGGTGTTTCTTGCAATCACCCTTGATTATGATTTTTCTATTCAAGATTTTGTGCAAGGGGGGCCATTGCAATCTTGACTTTTCAAAGTGTTGAGGGCTCTTAGAAACGAGCCTCAAATTCACAAGATCTTGGAGAAAAAATCACATTAGAAATTCATTTAAAAAAAATTGTAGAGTAGATTTTGAGAAGCTATGAATTGATTGGAGTTATGCATATTGGGCTCTTTAAACTCATCTTTTTGGTGACCAACTTTTGAGATTTGACATGTGAAAAGAGGATGGAAAGACTCTGACTCACTTTTGCAATTTTAACACCTTCATGATCAAACATTATAATCTTTCAATTAGTAAGTGACATTGTTTCGTTTTGTTTTTTCCTATGTGATTTCTAACATGTCTAGTTTGAATTTGGATGGTTAAAATTTCAAAAAAATTCATACATTGTTTCAAAATGTTTTTTTTTGTTCAATTTGAAGCAAATTCCTAGAAGCTCAGAAAGGCCTTCGACATTTAGGGGTTAAATTGTACCCTCCAAACTATCATTAAACCAATTCTAAACTTTATTGCTATTGGTTGACTATTGCTTCCCCTAGTTTTGGGTTTTAGAGCTTAAGCTATATGATGGTTTGAATGGCCTATATAGGTTGTTTTCACTTTGAAAATTCATAAAAATTACATGTCACATTTGACCCTAATTGAAAACTCTAATTTTTTTTTGTGAATTCATGATATTTAATTGTTAATACTACAAAAATTATTTTCTTGGGAATAAGAGTCGCACACTATGCTGAATTGCATATTTTGATGTTTTTAAGTGTTTCCACCTTAGAAGTAATAATCAAATAATCGAATTGTATGAGGCGCAAGGAGAATTGTTATATGTAGGCCAAGTAAGGTGCTCATTGCATGCGTGGACTGCAGTGGAGGTGGAGCTCCAGGCACCAAGCTGTGAGATCCGGTCCATGCCACATTATGTTTTTGGATGTGAACTAGTTCTCCAAATAATATATCCACTTTTCTTGGAATATTTGAAATTGTGTGACATGTAGCAATCTATGAATGAGGCAAGCCACGAGGACAAATCTTAGAATAGGAGAGACAAGGAGACAAGTGGAGAATACTTTTAAATAAATAGTAAGAGCATCACCACAATTGCACGGGGAACATGAGTGCCAAACAAAGAATATTTTTTATTTGGCGCCCTTTATTCAAGGATCCATTTTGCTTGAAGAGTCATGGCCCCACGGGGAGCTCATCATCAAGTGGTCAAATATCCACTTATAGTTACTATTTTATTATTTTGAGGATGATCTTTTCAACTTTTGAAGAGAAGCTTTGAAAAGCGTGGGGTCAAAAGATTTTTAAATTGCTTAGCATATGACCGTGGCCTCTTCACTTTTTTAAGTGGCGAGTCATCACTTTTCACTTGGCATGCGTGCAGTGGGGCAATTTCTTAGACACAACCTAACCAGGAACTGTGTTGAGGGCCATTTGCGCCTTGCCGTGGGGATGCTCTAAGGAGTTGTTCGCATATAGGGTTGGATTTGATCTCCAACCAAGGTCGAGGAGGTCGCATGAGGAAGCTATAAGCTTGATTTTGGATATGGAGCTCCGGTCCCTCCCTAGCTCTTCCATCCTTAAATTCAGGATTTACAAACCCGCCCTTCTTTCCATCAACCCGACTTACTATTTTCATAAAAATATTCTCCACTTGTCTTTGTGGCTTGCTTCATTCATTGGTTGCCGTATGCCACATAATTCCAAATATTAATAGAAAAGTGAATATTTATTTGGAGAACCTTTATGCAAATAGATTATAAGAGCATTTCCACTCTTTCATTGAAAAATCAACACGGAGAACTACCTTTTGCGGGCTCACAAAAATGAATAGTACCTTGTGTTGGGCTACTCCCCCATCCATACACGCCCCTCAAGCCCCACCAAAATTGTCCATGTCTATGTTTTTTCTCGATTTTTGGTCTTTCAAATGATTGCTTTGATGGTGTTGACTAAAAATATTATTTATAAAAAAAAAAAATTATAAATACAATGTAAAAGATAAAGATTTATTTTTTATCACTACAATTGCTTTGAGATGTTATACCATGTAGAAATTTCTATTTTTTATATATGGAGTTCCAAAATTAACCAAACACATTGATTTGCACTAGAGTTTACTAAAACTGCTTCTAAAATATACCGTTCTTAAATTTTCACATGAATTTACTAGATAACATGAATAGAATCATTTTTTTAAACAATATAACAAAATTTCCTAAACCTAATTTCTAAAGTTCTTTCTAAATAATCTTGCAATAAATGGGGACTAGAAGTCTAGAATCTTCAATTTTCAATACTTCAATTATTAGAGAATTTCTATAAAAAAAAAATTAAATAGCCTTAGTACTTTGAGGAGGATTGTTTTGAAATAATTTTGGATCTCACATCTACACATAATTGTAGTAACTTAGTTAAAATAAAAGCTTTATCTTTTACATTACATCTATAATTTATCTTTCTATGATTATATATAAATATATTTGTTTATTTGTATATATCATTTATATTTTATTTTGGATTTTTTCCATCCTATTGGACTATGAGGTGTGTGCAATGGAAGAGTTGCATCCAAAGTGTCCTCTCATATTGTCTCAAAGGTTGTTATTTGGAGTGAGAATCAAGCTTTTTTGTATTTTTTGTTTGATTTTTTAAGTTTTCTCCATCTTTTACACTAGTATGAGGTGTGTGCAAGAAGTATGAGGTGTGTGCAAGAAGTATGAGGTGACTTCTTGCGGTGGGGGTTCCAAAACAATCTAGGCCCAACATAGACCAGCCCAAGACCCTTTTCAGGGCAAGAGTGGAAATGCTCTAAGGTTGATCACCTATTTCTGACCACTTAAGCAATTTAGCCTATCTGCGGCAAGTGGAAAGTTCAGGAAAAAAATTTCCAGTGTAGAAAAATAGATTTCAGATGGATTTCATAATTTTAAAATTTTTTCCCTCAAAATCAAAATTATCATGAATTTTTTTTGTGAAGATTCTATTTGCTCCATTTCCGATAATTAGGAAACCTATTTCCGACCGTAGGATGGTCACAAAATTAATACAAGGCTTTCAATGTACACATTGTGATCATTGTATGGTTTCAATGTACACTCCCTGGACATTGTTGTTGCTCCTTTGGGGCCAGCAAAACGTGAGTTGTCACCTACACTTGAGCTGATCGGAAATAGAACACCCTATAGAATGGAAATGGGATGATGGTTGGAAATGAGGTACCTCCTGTAAGTTGGGTTGATGGAAAGCATAGTGAGCTTGCGAATCCTAAAATCAAGGATGGTAGAGAGAGGGAGGGACCGGAACTCCATGTCAGAAATGGAGTGGACACTGATTTAGATACGTGCTGCATGCCCATGCGTCCGGTTGGAGATCCGACCCTGCATGCGAACAGCCCCTAAGCCAATCATCTGACGTGTGGATCGATTGCCAAGTCGGATTCATAGATCCTGGAGCGGATATTTGCGACAATCGCCTGAGTGCTGCGTTTCCACTTGCCATACAAGTGGACGCCGGAAGTGCCTGCTGTCGCAATTCCGAAAAGAATTCACAAGGAATTCGAACCCCTGCTCCTTTGATTTCTTAGGTTTTTTCTTGTGATTTGCAGGTTTACTTTGGCTATGGCGATTTCAGAGAGCACACAGTCAAAAGCTTTGGGGTCTCCCCCAGCTCTTGAATCTGTCCACCACCACTCCGCTCTTCGTCTTGGTCTTCTTCTCCCTTCGACGACTCTGTCTTCTTCCAAAGTCTTGCAACACGATTCCGCAGCTCTGTTGATACCCATTCTGAGCTCCTGCTATTTGAAACCACGTCCCYCGGGTTGTGGAATGCGCGCCTCCGTCTCTCCGCCGATGATGCGAATGCGCGCTTTGTTTTCTACGGGGTCATCGTCGTCATCACCACCATCAGCGGAGGTTCAGAATTTCAAGTTGCCGCCTCCTGTGAACCCTCCGGATCCTGAGAATCCAGACCGGGCGACACTGAGAGCGCAATGGGACCACGCCGTGAGATTGTATGGGCGAATGTACTCGCATGCGTGGGGGACGGCGATCTTGGCGGGGGTTTCGTTGTTTGGAATTGGATGGTGGATCAAGGGGGAGAATCCGTTGAAGGCCTTGAGCCCCACAGGAGAGCTTAATAAGAAGGAAGAAACGGCCGATTAGCAGGTGCTCTGCTTGGAGAAAATTAGAAATTGTCACATTCTTGCTCGTGCTGTGGATCAGCGAAACCCTATTCTGTCGTGATAATTCTTGATTCCTCATGTGCGTTTATGGATTTGCTGTTAAGCGTCAGTGTGCTGCGAGGATGCTCTTTMAGAATCGAAGCTGGACAGAAGCGTCATCCGTTTGGGTGAGCTGTTGWTGCAGAGTTTTATTAGGTTTTCGGGGGAGCTTGTGCGAAGGTAGATTAGGTTATAATTCTGTAGAAAGTTAACTGGTGTASTACAGTACACAGAGCGTTGTCAGTAAAGGCAATTAGGKGAGTAGTTGTAAATTTTATGGATGGATTCTGGACTAGAATGTACAGAATTGTTGAAATGTTTGTTCTTAATGAAAATTTCAAGTTCTTTTTTCTGATGAATATTCTATTTCTGCTTCTAAACCAACGGCAGGAACCTTAGAATCATGAGGTCTTCTTTTCCRCTTGAAATTTGCGTGAAATTATGCATGCAATCTGACGTTAGTGCATTTTTCATGAGGCTAATGGGATTTAGAGGATATCAGTTCTCCACTGTTACCGTGATTCTCATGAGTCACTTCATATGGCAGTTCATCGCTAACCAGCCCATTAGAACTAACTAAAGGAAGTAATGAATGTCCCTCGGAAATAACCGTCTGTTGTGAGTTGAGTTTTTTGGGCGGCGATTTCAACGAAATGCTTCTGTTCTGGTAACTCACGCGGCGTTTCGGTGGGGAGTTCAAATAGGTTTGGAGGTCCATTCAACCAGTTCCCTTAAAGAACATCATGTGAAACCCGGTATTTTATTTTGACAGCCGACTGCAGAACGAGGATGGACGGTTTAATGATGCAACCGCCGGTCCGTCAGCCCTTTGCTCCTTTTCACGGTCAACTCTCTGCTTAGTATGCTGCTCCTGAACCCACCCTCCTTGGCAGTTTTCTCACGATTTTTGATATTTTTTAAGGTGTTACATGTATATCCAAAATCTCGCATCGATTTTAGAASATTTTGTTCCAAAGGGATCTGATTATCGATGCCCGTGGGGTAGGCGATGTGGCAGTATTGGTTTGAAATTATCGCAGGCAGTCTAAATCTTAGTCAGCTCACTCTGGACATTCAGCACTTTGTGTTCCGTGTTGGTGACTTGCAGTGATTCTATTCCTGCGCTGGAATTGAACTGAACTCTTCATCTGTACCTGCTCAGATACGCACAAACATACATAATTCCATGCTTCTATGGATTAGGTCTGATGCTTGATTGCAGTATTGCTGCCGAGGATTTGTGAACATATGATCGACAATTGACTGGCTCTGGTGTAGAGATTCTGATATATCTGCGTTAGCTGTGAACTTGTGAACGTACCACAACGTGCATAGGTTTACACGTGATGAGAAACTTGGCATGGATCTTATTGTTTGGYCTGAATGGGAGTCAGAAATGACCAGAAATTACTAGGTTTCAGACTAGTTTAGGAAGCAAAATGTTCAAGCATTGAGTGCTTCCGATTTTGGAATGGGAAGTGTAAGAGGAGGGTGCAACAGTATTGGGAATTTTTTATAACTCATCCTCTCTCAAGTCTGTAATTAGAGACAGAAGATGAGTCTCCACCATTGGCGGCATGAAGATGAATCTCCAGCATTAGCAGCATGAAGATGAGTCTCCATCATTGGCAGCATGAAGATGAGTCTCCGATCTGTGAAGATGAGTTTCCAAAGCACGAAGCTGAACATTCAACGTGGAAGAACGTGAATCCTACCTTGCTCAAGAATGAGAACCTCCAATGATGCAAGTAGCTGCTCTGAACCCCCTGTTGAGATGAATCTTCCTGCCTGTTTGGTTTCTTGAGGTCAAGAGGAGAGGGACAGTGAGTTTGGGCTGGAATGAAAATGCGGCGTGCCAGACAGAGGAAGAAACTGATAGCAAGCAGCCAGGTGGAAGTCTGGGCTGCTGAGGTCTCTTCAGGTCCGAGCTATGAAGCCTTCACCATTCCCACACCAAGAGGGTTGTCCACCATCGGAACCCCTGTGGACACCAGTCTCACGGGTCGGAAGAGGCCTGCCAGCGACGCAGAGCAATCGCACGACTCAGCTTCGTTTGGAACTCTTCTGCAGCACGTCGTCGTGGARCGGGGCGACAGTAAGGATGGTGCTCTTGCCTGCCACCATCATCCCCTAGTACTTGACATTTCCACCTCTCAGGCTTGAGAAACCAATTTTATTCCCTACTTTGTCGTTGCGCTTGGCACTGGTTTAACTTTGATGGTTTGTCCTTAACTTTATGGTTTGGCGTCTTTAAGGTACAATGCTTAACATGACCACACTGTGTGATCTGACTTCATAGTGGTACTTGGGGCAGTCACGAGTCTTWTCTTTTTTAAACAAAGGTAGATGAAAATGAAAATGAGAAGGGATGGCAGTGGAGTTGTGTTTCTCAAGTGATTTTCTATGAAGCTTTTCAAGTTTTTCTCTTAGAGCCCATAAGTGTCGCTAGGTCACCTTCAGAAGGAACGAAAGTGCATCCATATGATTTGTCACTAATTTTACTTTATGGTTTGTCTTCGCTAGGGTCGGAATGCATGCGTCCACAATGGGTGATCCTGACTTCGTAGTGGTACCTTGGAGAAGCCATGAGCTGTTATAACAAAAGGGCTAATGAAAATGAGTGTTTTTCAAATTGAAGTATGGATTTTTTTATTAATTTTGAAGTGTGCTGCTCTAATGGCCCATCAGTGTCAACAGGTCGCCTCCAAAATGAGCAAAAATGCATCCATCATGGTCATCTCACACATTGATTTTGGATGCAATATTTAATTATAATCATTATGATGACATTGAAYRGCTATGGTTGGTAAATGTAACCTCTCCTAAACTGGACCACCACTTATATTCAAAATCGAGTGTTTGATGAGGATTTCAACTATGTCAAACACTATTTTTTTCTTTGTTTGGTATYGCTACATGGTATGAAGTGTYGTACTTATGTTGTGGTCAGGTTGGAGGCGTGGGCTCTGCCAWACCTTYASARCAACCGTCTAATACTGGAGTGAAACAAATTGTGCTCAAATTGTCTGGTCTAAGACAATGCCTTGCCACTTCTGGGGAGACTTTTGTCAAAGATGGTGGTATGAGCTTTCTTTCCTCCTTGAAATGAGATCAATTGCAACTGCCAATCTCAAATTCACAGAAGGTGATAGACTAGAGTTAATTTTTAAGTGTCCAAGCTAGAAGTCCGGTGATAGACTAGAGTTAATCTTTAAGTGTTCAAGCTAGAAGTCCGGTGTGGAAGCTAATGATCAATTATTGTGACTTCTATTATTTAATTGTTTTCTTTATAACTTTAGGACTTGATTTCTCCTTTCTATTGTTCCCATTGACTACCTTAAAGCTTTCAAATGATTTATTTGATGCTTTCTAGTCGGGTTTTTTGAACTCTACTAGATATAGTAGCGACTTTTGGGCATTTGGGCACTTGGAGGGTAATTTGGTGAAAGTCTTGCTCTGTCTTGTCTTGCAATAGATTAGAGATGATATTGATGTGTGGTGATTGGCAGAACCTAATATGATAGGCATGGAAGATGAGTCCACTTATGAGACCATGAGGAGCAATGCCTCTGGTTGCATAGAAAACAGACAAAATGATCATATCATGAATACAACTTGTCTAGATTTGCAGAGTTCTTTTCAAAGCACCCCTATTAAAGTTCTACACCCAGCTCTTCAAATTCTTGGGCCAARGGTAGAGTTTGTAGYGCARAAAGAGAATAAGATTCGATCAACTGGTGGTGGAGATGATTCAGGTTACTTGAGAAAACATGATACTTTCTTTTATTTACTTTTTGTTCCCATTGATGTTTAGTTTCTAAATCGAGAGTTGGAAAATATTGCAGGGGATGGCATGGAGAACCTTGACAAGGGATGTTGCATGTTGGAAACTAGAAAAGGACAGACTAGTAGTGAATTTGAACAAGATCTCCTTAAAGAATCGTTCCCTCATCCAAGCAACCCTAGCTGGTCTTTGAATGCCAATGTATGCAAGAGTTGCTGCGTTCCACCATCACTTAATAACCAAACTAAAAATCCCTACAATGCATGCACGGCCACCAAGTTTTCCACTTTCCAACAAGATGTCCCGAGGTGAAATTTCATCCCCTTTTGCAATACTTGTAATTGCATTATGGATTAATGCTTGAGACTTTTAAGGAAGGATAGTTTGAGGAACCAAGTTGGGTTAGAGACTACGTAAAGGCACAACATTGCTTTTCATGAAAAATAAATGCAGATAAGGACATACCAAGACGCTTTAGTGGCAATGGAGTACTAACTTGYGGTTGTGCTTCATGACTTGGTTGCTTTGCCATTACTTGAYATAATCTCCATGTTGTCARCTTTGAGTTGTTYAATTGTCTTGYTATTTCAAAATACTCATTTGTACCATTCTTACAATTGCCTTCAMAGCCTTTGGAGTTGATGGATGTGGGGCAGGGCYGTTCATTACATATCTRGKGAGGACGTTRTGGTATGTCCAGCTCCTTGGGTTCACGAAGGAAGGGATGAACGTTAYCAAATGCCRGMCCCTGTGTATCCACCAAGTCATTGCAATGGCTTTGYCAATGATGYGGATATRGAAAYACAACGTCATCTTGAAGAGMAAATTGCCCAAGAAATTYTRTTGCTAAGTCAGAAACTAGCAAATCTCCAAGCACGGTATGGAGCTAAACGTTATGTCCACAACAATATGAAACCGGATGTTTTGAGCTGCCTACTAACCCCTCTCTTATTAGACGTTACTCGAAAGGATGTAAAGGGCAATCTTCGTGCTTCTAGCTTGTCAAGAATCACCCATAGGCAACAATTAGAGTCCAGGTCAGTGATTTGTTTGCATTTTTGAGAATTACATCGTTTATTCTATTTTTTTTTATCCAAGTTACTTTAGTCTATCGTTTTTTTTATTGAAAACATATTTTTACTAGCTAAGCTTGTAGAAATCTTTCAACATTATAGAAGAATAAGGTTAGTGTAARTGATTTATGTAGAAACAATACATAGAATAGACGGTATTAATAGCTTGGTTGGTTAAAATGTTGGTAAATTGGCTTAAACATTCAATGTTTACCATTGGCTTCAACGTGTTCTATAGAATTGAAACAAAGAATCATCAATCTTGCTAACTTTGGTCTCATATGATTTTATTGGTCCAGGAGTCAATTGGAAGAAAAAAAACTTGGAACTGGTAGAACCGGTGGGACTAATATCAAGACAGCTATATGCACCCCTGCACAATCTTCAAACAAAGGAAGTGATTCAGGGCATCAAATAACTTTCAGCAAGAGTTTCCCACTCTCTAGAGTTGTGTTAGGACAAGGTGCTCATATGTCAGGAAACAATGCATCTGGATCAAGAGCAAGTGCAATTCAATATGGGTGTCAGRCATTGGGAGCAAATGAGCCAATCCCAACTACAGAAAGAGGCATTGAAGTTGGAAAATCAAGCAAAAACTCTAGGACCTTTGCYAGTCCTCTCAAGAAACGACAAGACAGACAAGCTGAAGAACATKTTGATGAATGTTCTTATTCTGATGACATGAAGGACCTCTTAAAGACCACCAAAGGACCACATGTGCAAGGATATCCTAATGGAAGTAAACGGTTTGATTGGGTAAAAACTCTCAAAATTGATGATGTACACAAGTCTCAAGGTTGCGTTGATTTTGCGCAAGATAAGACATCTTCACCTCATCTAGAAGGTGATGTGTGTGATTGTTTTGCTCCTAACTTTGTGAACAAATCAGTGCAAACCGGAGCTTCAATAGAGGATTGTTGTAATGATGCAAAGTCCTCAGGAGTTCTACAAATACTAGATAACCGGATGAAGGCCGGGAAATCTCAGACAATTATCAGACATACCACTCTCCCCCAGATTAGATTAAGACCATCCGAATTTAGAGGTTTACAACACTCTGAGAGTGTAGGGGAGGACGGGTTTTACGACTGTAGACCCTCATCTTTTCCAATTGCAAGGAAAGCAACTGGAGACACCGAAAGCAGATTGAAAAGACGGCCAGATAGTAGTAGCATAGAACACCGGCCTGGRAAAAGTGGCAAGAGAGCACTCTCTCCTGAAGAAATGCAAGGCTTAGACTCCAAAATCAATTATCATATACTCAAGGYAGGTTTGAGACGGGCTCCTTCCCTTCGAAATGCTCTAAGAGTGAAGAAAAAGACCTTTGGCTCTAGAAGTCCAAGGAAAGACGGTGGGAAGCGTCTGCGCACCCGCACATTGCTAGACTTGAATTTGAAGGCATATTCTACAAAATTAGTTCCTCATGAAGAAAAATATAATCTATTATGTACAAAACAGGTAGATTTGCAATGGCAAAGTGAAATTGTTGACTGTAAAGCTGAGTATGAGACGTTCGTGGAAAGCACTAATGTTGTTGGATGTGAAGAAGATACATCTGAAAATGTGAGTAGAGAAGTCCTTACATGTGAAGGAGAAGAGTCACAGAAGCAAATAAGTACTTGTCCATCCAAAATCTCCAGCCTTGAGGWGGAAGACCAGTTCTCCGAGGCACCTGTGTTGAGCTTGATGAAAACCCCACAAGCACCAAGGAAGACGTTCATCAGGTGTGTYGACTTGGTGGCTCATACAAAGAAAAAAACCCAGCTCACCAAGCTCAATGGACTAAAGGCCTCTGGCATTAGATATTCATATCAAAGGGTTGATTGCTCAAAATCTCTATTGATGAGTGGCTATGGCATGGACAAAGGTTGTCTAATTGAACCTCATATCAATGAAAGTAAGCTTGTAAATCTAACAATGAATGAGTACACTTTGCATTGTTTAGCACATGGATAATCATCTTATTCATATTATATGGGTACAATTATTGGTGTATGATTCACTAGAAGAAGATGGGGCAAAAAATTACACCTTGGGGAATGATAGAGTGTGTCATTTTTTGCCTCTTTTCTTCTAACTCTGGGTGAGTTATGGTTTAGAGTTGATGTAGTCAAAGATTTGTTAAGCATACCCAATGTTGAGTGTTATATAGGATATGGAAGGCAATTAAGTCTTAATGAAGTATACTATAAGAATTGAAGGTCTATGAGATCAGCCCTTGTAGTGCCACGTTCAAAAATATTTGAATACACCTAGCTTAGTTTAGCAACCATAACTTCGAGCCTTATTACAAACCCTACTTGCTCCACTAGTTGGGGTTTATAACTTACAAAGATCTTGAAAGGACTCTCTGAAGTCGTAATTAAGGTCTTTGTTTGCTAGGGTCGTCAAAGCAATTGAGCCTGGAAGAAGAAACCTTAAAAGATGCTTGATTTCATTTTCCAGGTTCACTATACTACAATCTAGCCAATGTAACTAATGTAGCCTTTGATAGAGCTATTAATTTGATTCTCACACTTCATCATCTATTAAACTTTATGTCCTATTTTCTGCAAATCAAATCTTAGTTTCTGTATTTGTAGGTATCGTTTGCCAGAACACCGAGGAGAAACCCCTCCCAAAGCCAAATATGGTTGACAATAGTGAGCTGGATCTGTCAAGCACTCTAACAATGACAACAATGGATGYACAAGAATCTTTGTTAGAATCCAAACAACATTTAGATCTTACGACCAAGGCTGATGAGGATGGTATTGATGTGGAATCCTCCTCCTCTGTTGTGACTCAAGTGTCCAACTTGGCATCCGTGTTGTCTAGAGTGATTCCAAAGGAGATGGAGAGCATGGATACAGCCCAGCTACAAGCTCGTTGGGCCGAGTTGATAGACGCTCTAGAAAAAGAGAGGCTTGGCTTGCCCAAGATCAAAACTACCAACCGCAAAATGGGAACGGGTAGTCCTCGTGACTCGGGCAGAATGAAGCACATTGCTGAGCAAATGAATTCTGCACATCATGAGCAAGTAGTAAATGCTCAGAACAACAAAGATTCTTGTACATTGCTCCTGAAAATGTTCCTATGACTCGAGCTAGGCCGCTTTGGAGCAAAATTGAGCAGAAACAAGAGGTTGTGTTTTAGACTCAAAAAAGTTGTGGTTGTCAAATTCCATGTGTTAAAATTGAGTTGTTTCTCTTAACCTCACACGGGATTTGCAACATTTCCTTGATCCTCACTGAGGGATTTGTATGTCATTTCCTTCTTTGTGAGATGTGTTGCCATGCAGACAAATGTGCCCAACATTTGGTGTATAAATAGAATTTTAGTGGGGATTTCTGTGATTATTGCAAACCTAATTTGTTTGTCACCACTTGGTAGTAGATGATCATGAGGCTCATATTGCTGAGACTGAAAGTTTAATGTATTTATATAGTGTCAAAAAGTGATGCTTACATAATATTGTTCATCCGTGTAGATGAGATGCCTTTGGTGAGAGACCAGTGTATTTGAGATTAGTTTAGCTTATTGGTCTCTATTTGCGTGAGGTTAGAAGTCCGACAATTATAAAATATATTTGTCTGTAACCATTATATGTTAGAAATGTTCTACTAATGTAAATTGTCTTCATAGATTTTGTGACCAAGGTTCAGAATCAAAGCATATCAATTAATAGGGTTCATTCAATTGGTTTGTTTGTTGTTTGTCATACATAAATCTCACAAACTAAATACTTCCTATAAGAAATCTATAGCTTGGTTGTGTAAACTTACAAATTCTTCCCAAATAATATAAATTTGATAGTTTCAAATTATATAAATTTGATATAACCATGGTCACGCCAATTAGAAAATGATCGCCTAAAAAGAAACTGCATAACATCTTAAAAAATAAATTCCTTTTTGTCAATTTTTTAAACTTAAACCATAATTGTAATTATGCAATTTTTGATTGTATTGACTCCATCATTCATAATATTCAATCAACTTTGCAAATTGCATTCTTTTTGACAAATTTTCATATTTTGCACATCAACATTATTAAAAAAAAATTGATTTGCCGACCAAATATTTATTGGACTATCCAAACAATTTTTAAAACTTGTTTGGGTGAAACATTAGTTCAATTTTTACAAGATCCATTCAAATTGTTCAAGTGATAGATATCGATGTCCCTAGGCATTAGAGCACTATGGGACATTTAGGTACACAAATTTGTCCTTTTAAAGAAGATGCACAACTGATGTAACTATAGATTTATTTTTGTGGAAACTAGTACAATACAATAGTATTTCAAATTAATTAATTTAAATTAATCTGACCTTTAAAATAGTGTCACATGCACTAATCAAAAAAATTAATATCTTGTAAGATCAAAATGAATGGTACTCTAGTGACTAAACGCACAATACACTTAGTGAGTCCGTGGCTACATACTCTATCATAACAAGAAAGACTTCAAGGTAGTCAATTAACCCTTAAATCATGAATCTTTTTTGAAGTAAATTTTTCATATTTTTTTTATATATCCGTATAGAGATAAATTATTGGACATTTTCATGTCATGATTATTCCAATGGCCTTGGAACTAGGATTGCATTTTTAGTGCACATTGTGCACATAGTGAATTTATTATTAAAATGGTCATTATGAGACACATTTTGTGATGACTTTTTACAAAAACGAAGAATTTAAAAACTTATTCATAGAAAATCTAATATATATCCATAAGCCAGTCCATAAGTGAATCCTATTTAGGAAAAATTACAAAAAATCTTTATTGCAAAAATTTAGGGATTTAGAATCCCTCTTTCAAAACTATATTAGAATAACTTCTAACTAAAGGTTGAAAGTGAATTAATCACTAGTAAATAGGGAAAATGTGTATAAAATGAATTCTCTTATGCCCAAAACTCACATTATTAGATTATTATCCCGTTTTTTGAAAAAACTAAATATAGACTCAAATAGCTAAAAATACAATTTGAAATTTTCATGTTTTAATTATAATTTATGTATATAATGTTAGAAAATAACTAAAAAGTTTTGAGTTGAAGAGTATGATTGATTTTCCTCAACTATAGATGAGTGATTTTTTAGCAYTAAATTATGAAAGCAAGTATAACTTCATATTACATCTACATATATACAAGAAGGTGTGCTAGGCCATAAAAGGGCTCCCTCTGATAGGTTTCCCAATTCTAAAAATGATAAAATGTGGAGAACATCTAGAAATCAACTATACATATAGAATTAAAAAGATAGCAACATTTCATAATGTCCATAATTCAAAAGAAAGTGTCAAAGTTGCAAAACTGTGAATTTGTGACTATATTTTTGGAGTATTGGTGGCGTGAAAACACCCTACTTACCTCAATTTCACCAAATTATTTATGAAGAAAGATTCAAGCATCATGTTGAACGAATGAAAAGTCATTTGAATGCGAGAGCACTCTAATATCATTTAAAATATGGACTTTTAGGATTGAGGTGGTAACTAGTTAATGGACATTCAAAGGAGATGTAGTTGACAAGTTGATCATATCTCTTAAAATCTTTGTGTCTCCACTTCACGAATTAAAACAGTCCCATACATTAAAAAAATGACAATTTTCATCCATTTTCTTGTATGCAACTTTTCAAAAATTAAGTAACTCATACATAAAACGTTGTCACAACTCCATATTATCATGTACTCCAAGTMTGTGACATTAGAGAGGCCAACTTGCATTGATGTCCGTAGTTGAACTGAAACGGCAGGATTCGAAAGGGGCTTCTCATTGCCTCGCGAGGCTCAGCTGAAGACACTCATCCTTCAAGTTGCGCATTCTTCCCAAAAGAATCTGCCAATTTTTGCTCAATTTTTTCAACTTTTAGAGAATTGTTATACATAATTTGAAGCTTGTTTTCATACGACGCGTACATTTCACATGTCTTGATGAGAATGGAATGGTCATGAACCTTTTTTCTCAAACTTGTGATCTTGTTTCACTCTTGTAAGCTGCAAGAATTGTATCCATGGAATGTTAGTACTCAAATTGGCATTCATCCCACGGGTAAGTAATTAAAGCAAAATCCCGTTGGATTAAGTTTTGTACAATTCAAATTTCGTGTCCGGAGGGGAGAAATGTATGAGAAATGTATGGTGTAGGGATAATATTCACCAAAAATAGTCCCCTTCTTACAATTCTTGGTTTGCATTTTATAATATGTTTTTTTGATTCTGTATTTGTAGTTACTTTGCTTTTTAGCTTTAAGCATACAGATAAAGACTAGAAAACGTTGGAAGACGTTCAAGTTGTTGCTATATTAGAGTCCGGAGGATGAGAATATTCCGCTCTCTAGTAACAAAGGGTTAGAGATATAGACACTGAAAAAAAAAGAACATACACTATAAGAAACCCATGTTTTGGGTGACGTTTTCAAATTTTTTATAACAGATTTTAGGTGATGTCAATGTTGACAATCCACTGTTCTTATGTCGAAAATTTAAAAACGTCACCTAAAACGTGGGTTTCTTATAATGAGAAAAGAGTTACGGCGTTGGTAAAGTGCTCTGTAATTTGTTCTGATTGCCAGAGTATCTTGTCTGAAGCAGTGAGAGAAGGTCCTAGGATTGTTGACAAGTAAAAACTCACTGTGATCTTGTTGATCAATTGCCAGATAATTTTTCTTCATTTCCTGGTGAACTCAAGGATTTTGTATTTTTGAGATCTTTCCGCAATGGTTGGTGAAGTATGCCGATGGCCTATGAAGCGACCTGGCTTGGTGTGTATTGGACCAGCTCGATATGATTCGCTCTACCTAAATGAGGTTTGTATGACAATCTTTTCATGTATAGCATGCAATTACTCACTCACCGTTGACCACAAGGCATGGTTAGGAAGAACGTTTGAATGCTCTACATTTGAGTTTTCGGAACCGTTCAAATTGATGCTAAGCTAGAAAGTGGGAAGGTTCTAGAACGATGATATCACTACAAGAAAATGGGGGTATAAATGACTTGTCCACAATGACTGCACCGACAACAATGACTGCAAAATGACTGCAAAATGACTATTTTGCAGTCATTGTTGTCAGTGTAGTCATTGTGGACAAGTCATTTATACCCCCATTTTCTTGTAGTGTATTCATAAAAGTGCACTAATGCTATTTAAATTAGACATGGACCATCACATAATCATAATTATACATGGATAGACTGATTATCCGATGGATAAATCGAACTTCAAAAACGTGAAAATCTCATTGTATTCTCTATGGAGGAGTTTTTGTGCGCATGGAAATCAATCTGTTGATAATTGAAACTAAATTTTCAATTTTTAGCACAGTTCGCACCTCCAAAGAGAGAAGATTATCCTATACCCAAAACTGGGGGAGGATGGCACCGAAGTGCATCRAGACAAGTTTACATTCACACTCCGTACAAGACAGATAAATCTCTCTACAGGTCAGAATCATTCTCGTAGAAGTTATCTAGAGGGCACTCTTCCTTCACTTTTGGCATTTCGACATATACATAGGAATGTTCTTTCATTGGGAGATCATAAAAAGATCTCTAGAGAGATCACTTTGGGTACAATAGCCACTACAAGAGAAAGGGGTGTTTTAAGTATAGTCCTAGAGATAAGATTTTAAGTAATGACCTATAAGAAGTCTTTTAAGCAAGAATTTCACTTAAAAGACATGGGCATTTGGTAAATTCTTTTTAGTAAAATTCTTACTTAAAAGACTCCTTATAGGTCATTACTTAAAATCTTATCTCTAGGACTATACTTAAAGCACCTCTTTTTCTTGTAGTGCCTTGAGCTTCTGGAATGTGAACTTCTTCTAAGCTATCCAATGAGAATCGAGMTGAGAACTGACATCTGAGTTGTTTTTTTGACTCTGGCTCAGTATCGAGTTTGGCCGTGTAAAAGTTCCTGGCCAATCAGATTTTGAGCCACTTAGGAAGAGGGTACGTTCCTCTAGTAAGCTCTCCACACTTCTAAATCACAGCAGAGCTAGTTGTGTATGAAATGGTAGTAGTGCACATACTGACTTTGACAATTGATTTCTTATTTGTCTATCAACATGAGCAGGGATGCAAATTTGGATTTTTGGGTGCCAATACTTGGGTTGGGAGCATTTTAAAAGAACAAGATAACGTTATAATACCTTTCCTTGATAATATTATAACCTGATGACCCTTGCAGGTCGAACCTTACATTCCTGAATTTCCTGGTGAACCAGAGTCGAAAAAAGATGTGTGTAATTATGACAAATCTCTCATATATATGTGTTCATATATACATATACATACATAATTTCATTACTTATAATTGATTCATTGATTCTTTGATTTATCCACACTACTCATGATGTTCTTCTGGAGACAGCTAAGGTATAGTAAACTTGCCAATCACCGCACAGAAAAAAATCCAAATCCTTCTCTACATAAATATTGAGACTTGCATGTTTTGAAATTTGGCATGATTGTTAAGTGTCATGTTAAGATTTACCTACAAAAAACGGAATGCAAACATATTTCTTCCTACAAATTTTATTGCAATTTAAAGGCAATAAAGTTGAAATCTAGTTAAAAATTTCTTGCATCCCTTCACCACACAGTGTGTGGTCATTGGGTAGTGATTTGGTTTTGATCACAATTGAATTGGTAGTTGGACTCTGTGATTAGTGTTTGGTCATTGGAAGGTTTCGTTGTGTGGTTTTTGGAACTGTGTGGTAAATGGATAGTTTACTCTAGGTGGGAACCTCATTTTTTTGTGAGACATCTTCCAATGAAATTTGTTTGTGTTTTCTTTTTTGCAGAGATGTGGGAGAGAGGTGGAACGTGATGGGCCCGATGGACCTCCAGACTTTGAAGACACTTTGTATGAACGAGGCAAATGCTGCCATGGTGATCATAAAAGACATGTATCAAAGGCAGAGAATCCCACACGGTATCCGTTTTCGGTGAGGATGAATGCTACTCCAATTTACTCTTGCAATTAAGGTGGGTACACCCAAAAGCGCAGCTGACCTTAAAGCGCCATCTACAATCCGTGTACATTTTCAAAATCAGTCATGTACACAAACTGTAGATGGCGCTTTCAGAAACAAACTTTGACCCTTAATAATTTTTGCATATTGTATCCAAGTGCTGCATTTTTTTGGTGCATTGGATTGTGCTTTCATTTGTCAACAAGACAGTATGAAATTCTGATCAGCCTAATAATAGTAACCAGACACAGTACCAATTTGTGGCGCTTTTGGGTGTACCCACCTTAGTCTGATGAGTTTTTCCATGAGGATTTTTCCATGATTATGAAAGAGGATTCTTTCTTATGTACACCTTCAAAGCAACAGTGTCTTGTCATGTATCTCACATATGTAACTCTTGGTTGGAGCGCAGTTATATGATCCTCAGTTTGTAGACCACGACCGGCATTTGACACCTCCAAGAAAATCAGTAAAGCCATATCCTAAAAGGGTTACAGAAGACGACGTGCGAAATAATCCTCCCTCGGTACACACGCATATCCATATCTAAAAGTTCAGTTTTAAATTTAATTCTGAGGCTGTATTCACCAATACGACAAGCATGGTGCATCACAGGGATGGCAAGGAACCAAGGGATTTTTCTCTCCAGAACCACATGGCCATTCATCAGAGTCTGGCCTGGTTAGTTCTCTACTTCCTCTCATCTCAATGTTCACAATTTGGCTCTAGAAAGTGTTATTGAGTGCTGATCTTTCTTAAGTTCCTCAACTAAGGTAGAACCACCCATAACCGATCACTTAAGCAATTTCAGACACGATTTGATGCAGTGTGACACAAAGCAATATTTTTAGAGGTGCAATGATAGAAATGCTAGGGATTGCGAAAACTTTGGTAGTTTTATCGCTTGAATTGAAATTATTATGAATTTTCAAAGGCAAAAAAAGCACTCGACCCATTGCAAATCTCTAGACTCTTCCAATTCCGATCACTCAAAAAATTACTTTTCCAGTAATTGCTTCCTACTTTCTTGCGCACTAAGTTGGGACATGTGTCATGAACTTTTAATCCCAAGCTTGAAAAGATGAAAAAAACACATTCTAGCCTTGGTTGGAAATTAGTCAATCTACGGTTGGCTATGGGGCACTGGTTGGTAATGGGTGGTTCTACCTTACTTCCTTTGACTTGGAAGATTTGAATGTCATGGGATGCATTCTTCTATAGAATACCATTTTTAAATTTGTATTACCCTTTCTCCCAAACTTTGAGATTGTTTTACAAGTTTCAATTATTTTTGCCCTTTAATTTGAGGCTTTATGAAGTGTGATGCACAAAAACTGTGTAAAATCACCCTAGTCTATGTGTTGCATTGGCATGACCAATTGGCATTTCAAGAATAATGGATGCATAACAAAGATTATTTGTATTTTGGAACAAGTGTTGCAGGCAGCAGCAGACAGGTATTATGCGTTAGTTCGGCCATTTGAGGGCACTCTCTTGGCCATGAACGCCAACAAAAGCATCAAATCCAGAGTCATGATGTGAGGTTTCTATGCATGACAATTAATAGAAATGCTATTACTCTGATGAAATTGTTCCATCATCCAATCACAAGTCTTAGAATCTATTTGAACCATTGTCAAAAGAATGTGAATTTATGTTCCTTTAGAACACAATACGCCACAAGATCATCAATTGTAAGAAAACACGCACCTTTGACTACCAGCACAGGTGGTCAAGGTCGGCAAGCTAAAGTAGTTTGCAGCGAAATAAAAAAATTAATAAAAAATTTCAAATTTATTGAATATTTTTTAATGATAGAATTTGATGCCTTAAATCAGCCTTACCTTGGTGCACCTCACTAACCACCAAGTACGATACTAGAAATTTAGCAGAACACCCAAATAAATCTTCAATGAAAACTATGCAAATTGCAAGTTAACAAGATTATTAGTATCATAAGCTGGATCACTTCTCAACTTCTTCCCCCAACAACTAACAACACAACAAACATTAAAATCCGGGGAGGCTTATTCTGCGATTTTTGATGCAAATTCCCTAGCGAAATTTGGTCGATAATTCAACAGGCCAATTCCGGGCTCGCCGCTTGGCTTGCCTCCCCATATTTTAATGTAAGAGAGCAGACCCTACAGGGCCAATTATGCCTTGGCTTGCACAGCCTACGCTTGCCCTCTGGGCTTGCGTAGGCACGCTTGCCATGGCATAATCATCCCTATAGGGCTTGTTTTCTATTACAGAAAGAGGACCCGCAGAAAGAAAAGTTTCTGCAACACCCTCATTGGGCAATAAGTGCAAATTAACATGTAATTGAATCGCCGTACAAGGGCTGGCAACAACAAATTGCTTCTGCAAAAAAGTAGAATTTTCCCATCTTTCAGGTAGGGCTGACATTCCGACATCGTCCTGTCTAATAGGGAGAATTTTTTCATCTTTTGATTTTGATGTAGGAGATGAATGTAAGTGTCAAGATCCTATCTCACTGACATAGTTATTCAACTGCTCAGTAATGGTAGAACTCTTTTATGGGCTCTGAAGAAGTGAATTTGTTTAAGGTAGTCAAACCCAATACCAACCATTGACCCAATACCACTCAAATGTAGGGCTGTCACTGATTCTAGAGTGAGAATCTATGATAGTGATACATGCCTTAACTTCACTTTTATGGGTTGTCATGAAGTTAAGGCATGTACTTAAGTCATAGATTATCATTCTAAAATCAACAAGAGTCCTACCTTTGGGTAGTATTAGGTCAATTGTTGGTATTGGGTTCAACTACCTTACATGTGTCTTTTCTATACGCATGGGTATAGAAAAATTTCTACTTTCAGTAGACAGAACTAACAAAATAGGCCATCAAGCTCACAATGTGAAGCCTATGCACATAAGTATGGAGAATACACAAGTACTAAGTTAATGTTTTCATAAAGGTTTGCTGCATCATTTCTGATCTTAATGAAAAAATGTACAAACTGTGTACATTCTAGGAGGTGGTCGCTTTTAGAGCCCTATGGCATTTCAACTTCAAAATTTCATAACTGATTCCACAAAGCTCCAAAAAATATGAAACAACTTGAGCCACATGTCATTTCCTCTTGTCTTTCAACAAAAATTTATTAAAAAATATTTCAAGATGTTTTAACTCCCCAAAATTGAGTTTCAATGCTTAGATGGTCGCTTTATGGACCTCCTACCTTAGAATTGTTGTTATTAAGTAATATCCTCGTGGCTCCATCTGACAAACATTGGATTACCTCATTAGAGAGTCAGTATAATTCTCTCCGAGACAAGGTTGATTTTTGTTCAAAGCATATAATTTGTTAATAATGCTTTGGGTTAGAGAGACCTACTTAGCATAGCATACTTGTCTTGCATTTTTAGAGTCAAGTTTGCCAGCCCTTGTCCTGTCAACCACATTGTTATGGACCCCACTGCAAACAGATGGTGTAACAGGTGTCTGAAATTTAMTATGGTAAGGACACCTGTTAAATTCTTAAAGTAAAGCGACTCTTAAAATATAAGAGATAGGACATACATGATACTCATATGTCCTGTTGCATCTTTCCCTAAAAAATCATTTCAAAAATGCTTCATCTGACTCAAGAGTCTGCACTACGTAGAACCTCCTTAAATTGATCCTCCATAATTAACCCCTGTAGGATGTGGCGACCATGTTTGGGCCTCTTAGGGCCTCTTCACATTATGGCCGTCCAAGTCGAGAGGCCGTGGGATTGAGAGTCCAAACTTTGGTGAGAGTCCATTCAAAATACGTTGAAATTTGCTTCCGTATGCCATTTCAGAACATCTTGAAGGGGTTAAGCTAGAAAACTTATGTAAGATAATCTTGTTATACCGGTCCCGGACTTGTCCCCATAACAAAGGTTATGACTAAAAATGAACCTCCAAACGCCGGGAAACCTCTCGAATGTAATCTTGTCATACGAGTCCGCGACCTACCGGTTTAGAGAGAATCTATTGTACCATGAGCCCCATGCAGAAGCCCTTAAGTATCTCCACATAAGGTGAGTACGCCATAAATTGCGTTTTGCCTAAAACCACCATCTTTACTCTATATACATCTCTAGAATCAATCTATATCTATGTAGAAGAAACAACTTTAGAACTTCTATTTGAAAAACTTTGACCCTTCATAATGTTGGTATATAGTATATCCAGATGTTATATTCTTTGGTGCGTTGAAAACCTCCTTTCACTTGCCAACAAGAAAATATGAAAATATGATCAATCTAATAGTAGTAACTAGGCATAGTAGCAAAAAATGGTGGTTTGAGGGGTATCAACCTTATAGAAAGGTAGAAAATATAGCAACTTACCTCAATACACTAGTTTATCCTATTAATTGTAAGACACTAATTTATCAAAGGCACACTATTTAATTACTACAAGCAAGTGCAATGTAGGTAGGAGATCAATTTAATCAAACCTCAAGCACTTTTGTATTGCACTAATAAAAGAACCTTGCTACCAATGTAGCACCCTATACAAATGCAATAATCATCCAACATATTTTTCGTATCCAAAGAGACTAYTATACTTGAGCATGAACAATTAGCTCCACAATAATGTTTCTCACATTTTTTAACCCCTAAAGGATCACAAGGCCACTAGCACTTGCTTTTGCAACATGGTTTTTTTCACCTCAATCCTTTAGGGGTTAAGCTCTCGTTTAGTAATTTTTAAAACCAACAAAGGAACCTAAGTATGAAATAACATTCAATAGCAATCACTAGGAACATTCTTGCATTAATTCCTAGATTATCATTAGGCGCAAATCTAACAAACTTAGAAATAAGCAAGAGTGCTTCAAGCCAATGACTTTGCTTTCACCGTGTGGGGTCAAGAAACGAATTCCCTCAAGGTTATATAAACTTTGATTCAAAAGGTGCATGGCTTCACTTTATACATGTTGAAAAAGAGATGCACCTTAGTGATTACAACAATATACACCCAACTAATTGGAGATATGTATTCATCCACTTGCCATCCAAGAAGTCCATTGTTTTGTTATTGAATGCACTACATCAAAATCTAGGATAAAAGTGGTGCAAAATTATTGTAGGCCATTTGAAATGTTTAGGCGATTGCTGAGCAATACAAAGACTTTGCCTTGAAAACTGCAATAATATTTTTTTAAACTTAATGTGAGCCTCCATATCAACTGTGACCCATAACTTAGTGATTCAAGTGAGAAGTAAATTAATAGCAACAGACAAGCTCCAGAACAAGATGTGGATTTAGAGTCACTTAACCTCAAAATGCCACAAGGGACCAAAAGTGTCTTCACATAGTCTCAAGTTCAATTCAAAGAGCTATAGCTTTTGCATCCAATGTCTAAAATCAATCAAACTTGTGGGAAAATTTGCGCTCATTTTTCTAATTTGTGCAATAAAATTTTCAGATCAATCTAAGATGCACAAATTTTTGGAAGCCCCTTCATTTGAAGTTCTCAGGTTCAATTTGAGTTATCAAACTGAATTTGATGGCTGCAACTTCAGGGCCTTGTATTTCCTTCATCCAATGTTTGCTTTCAATAAATTTTGTTGGGTTAACTTCCCCTTGAAGTATAGATATTGTGGTAAATTTTCATGTCAATCCACGTTGTTGAGAATGTCTGGAAGCATTTCAAAGTTCAAAACTCTGACATTTTTGGGTTATAGTGAAATTTGGCAGCTTGTCCGTTTTCAATTTAAAAATTGAGAAAAGTTGCACATACTAGTCTAGTTTGCGTCACTAAAATCTCCAAGAAGGTAAGAGTGACAAAGGAGCATTTTAGTACAAAGTTTAGGCTTAGATGTGGTTTTTGCCAACTTTTCTTGCTATTTTTTCAAAACCATTTTGCAAACACAATGAGTCAATTGAATGATATTTTCTTTCACCAATGTGTTTGTATACTAGTTTTGAATCACTTTATAGTTTAAAGTTTTTTGATTTGAGTAGGTTTAGAAATCAAAAGTCACCTCCAAATGGCAATATCCTTTTTCAACTCTAAAACATTATAATCTTGCAATCTATGTGACCAAATGACTCCAAATTTGATTTACCTCATTTTCAACACGTACACTACAAGATGTACAATTGAGTTTTCTATAGCTTAGTGACATTTAGATCTATAACACTCCAAAAGCAATGATGTCTTCAAACCCAAAAAGGCTTTTAGGGGTTAACCTTTAACAATTCAATCAACCATGTATGGTCAATTTGAAATTTTAGGCTCATTTTTGTGTAGGCAGTTAAATTCCTTTGACCTTTTAAAAAAAGTTTTCGGTAGTTTTGAGGATGCACTATTGAAAACTTTCATTTTTCATTGAAAAAAGTACATATTTGATTATTGATAGGTCTTCAAAAGCACATATGTTCATTAGTAGAAGAATAAAGCTTGCCAATTTTACTTCATTTCTTGACTTCTAGCAAAGTTTGTCAATTTCACTTGATTTGAGATCTAAAAAATTGTACTTATCCATTTGCTTTGAAAATGGTCCCAATGTAAAGAGTAAAGTGTTTTCAAGATTTTCACCATTGAAAATTTAAACATGCAAGTGATGATTTGGTGATTTCTACTTAAAAGAAAATCACATTTCAACAATTGCAAGGTGGATTGTGTAATGAGTTTTGATAGCTTTTCATGTGAAATTAAGTTTTTTGAAAGTCCATTTTAGAATGCTAACACTCTTTGTAGTTGTCCATGTCACCTCCTATCCCAAAAAACTTTTATATGCAAATTTCTGAAACATTGTGGGAAAAGGCAACATACTAAAAATGTAAAATGTACATTTCTCTTATTATAATCTTACAACTCCTATGCAATTTCGCACTCAAAATTGGTATACTTACTAATAAGCAAGCTCTTCATACATCTATACGGTTAGATTTTGAAAAAAAAACAATTTTCTTCATTAGGGATAACTATAAGCCAATTCTCTTTTTTCTGTCACAACTTTTGGCCTCTACAATAGACATACATCTTGACATAAAAACAAGGAATCAACACATCAGAGGCTTCGTTTGTTAAAAATCAAAAGTCTAAAGAAGAGAGAAAAAAATGAGAAATAGTTGGAAGATGGACCTTGCGAGACATGGCAAGGAAGAAACAGAAATACCAAAAACAGCTATGCTCATAAAGATGACATGGCTCTTGTAGCAACAAGGTAGGGTTATCCCGCCAAAGCTTGTAAATCCACCCAACATTGTGGTTGCACCTAAGAATATCAACAACCTATTTAAGAGAAAATAAAATCAACCAGATCAACAAACTTTTCAACATTGACCATCCGTCTTGAATTGAAACAATGTTGACATAAAGAAGAGTTTTAWAAAACGTTGTAAATGAACAAGTGTGTAGACATCCCACATTTAAATTGAATAGATAATCAATAAGAGTTGTAAAAATCTCCAATTGGCTCTACGGTAATCACCTTCACTAGATTTGTGCAATTTAGAAAACTTGTCTACATTGAACTCCTCTACTTCACTCTTCAATTGGAGCTTTCTAAAGGCAAGGTCACATACCAACCAAGTAAAAATGTGGGATCAAGATTGATTTTTAAGGACATCACCAATCACGATGCCAAAATCTTCACAAGAAAAAAATGAACTCCATGTCCCAAATTATMAACTATAGAAAGTCTCGCCTCAAACAAGTTAAGAGACCAAAAAAAAAAATTGAGTTGCACACTAATTGTCTACATTGATTAGTAACAACTTACAATAACGTCCAGATTACAAATCTTCAAAAATTCGTGTAAACTTTGCAACCAATTGGAATTTCAGCTTCTGGAAGCCCCGGCATGGTTCAAAGCATAAACCCTGGCAATTGTAACGTGCTAGGTTTTTAAGATTACCTCCGGAGATTGTTTTTTCCAGCAGCCTAGCGCCATTGTCCCGTATGGATCATAACCCCTGCATCACGTGGTACTCATTCTTTTGTTTTGTGGAGAGCAGCAAATGGGAATGTCTATCAAGGAGAATGGAAGAATGACTGGAAGGAAGGGATGGGGGTGTTCTACTTCAAGGACAAGCAATCCAAGCATGAAGGTTTATGGCGAGACGACATAGCCGTGTCCGGGGTTTACAGTCGCAACACTGAACCTGGGCAGCTGGAGATACCCTTCGTCATGGTCCCCAGTTGTCAGGGATTGCATGAGAAGAGCCTCAAGCTGGCTGCAGCTCGCCCGCTTCCACCTCGCTATGACAGAACCAAGAGACGAACGGACCCTGCACTTTGTACTAGGAAATTCTACGAGGTTCTGTATGGCTCACCTCTTCTAGATACAGGCCGGCCACTTTAAAAAAGGTAGGTTAGACAACATTTGCTTCCCCAGCACGGTAAACCTGCACATCAGGTTCTCAAGTAGGAATTAAAATGATAGGAAAATTAGGGATCTTTAAAAAGAAAAGAACTGAGAGATATTCAGATACAGTGAAAACCACCATTGGTCTTCAGACAACGGAGTTGAAATGCCAACAAATGTTGTTGCTCATTCACTGAGAAATTGATTACACGAAAAGTTGGGATCCACTTACAGTATCCCACGGAATAGCCACTTGCTATGCTATGAAATACTCAAGAAAAGGAATGCCAAGTCAACTTTACAACTAGTCTACAACTACACGTCAAAAGTCTGCATCATCTGAGGGTTCTACGTCCTCATCCCAGTCCAGCGACATGGTCTGGGTAGCTGAGAGAAGTTCCGTCAGRCCCGTCAAATCTTCCAAGTAATTAGGGCGGTTCAGAACCTCCAGYACGAAGTCTGAACCTCGTTCCCTGAATTCTCTTACAACCTGCCAACATCACGCAGCATGTGAACATCCCCATAACATCGTTGGAAACGACGGTTCTATACTACTTGATTCCTTCATCCACGTATGGAGGTCGCTTACAAGAAACTGAACATATAGTTGCAGATAGGTCTCAAACTATGATCAAAGCATCGGTGCTCGTGGTGCTCATTAAAATAAAAGAATCCAGCAACGAAGGTAATAGTTGGCTCATGCCATGCAGTAAAAAGGAGAGCAAAAGAAAATCAGAGAAGTAGGTACTTACAGTAGAAGAGCAGGCTGTACACTTGTCAAAAGCATGGCCTGTTACAACCAACTGTGCATAATGAGCAATAAATCCCCTCACTTGATGTGGCATAATCCCTAATGGGTGCTCCGTGTTATCTGTTAAAGAAGTGCCTTGGTCGGCAGGTGCTAAWACCCTGCAGCCAACATAACACTRTGAGTGATGACATTGCMAAAGAACGTCTGGCRARAAAGWGTGTTAGACATTGAGSGRGGCWGCAAATAACATCATAAACATCATACCGTGAAACAAAAGAAAATCGCTCCATCACAACTAGAAATATTCTCATACTGATATGGTTACAAGTTACAWCATACCCAAGTGGATGATGAAGGAGGGCCACAGCCAGCTCAACGGCGAGGGCAGCAGCAATGGGAGCCAAACCTGGCCTTGTCACCGTACACTGCTGGTCAAGTGTCCTGTTCGCTGTTGACTGAAACAATGAAAGCACTCAATGTTTTCGATACTAAATATTGCTATCGTATACTCCAACTAAGAGGATTTTGACTGCACATAGTGGATGAGTGGCATAATAGAAATTGCATACATCGATAAACGAACTCAGTAAGTTGACTACGAGATATTGAATGCGTCGTGCTAAGAAAGAATGGTAAGAAACGAACACCAGTATAGAGGTGATTTTAACTTACATCCAGCGGAGCAACAACATCATTACAAAAGTAACAGCCCAGCCTGGATTGACCTTCATCGRAACTGCTCTGAGAGTCAAGCAAAGGGCTTGCACCATGGCGCATGACCAGGTATGTATCAAAGCCTAAAGCAGCGTTAATCGCCACCTGCAGCATAGCATTCATTCGATCAAAGAATCGTCCCAGGAAAGTAAAAAGTAAAGTTCACATTCTCTTGCAAGGATTCTAAAATAAAAACGGAGGGTTATTCTATTTCTGTCATGTTTATGTACCTTATTTGCATCTGCACACAGTAGAGTCGGCAGCCATCGGCTTTCACGAGTGTCTGTCAATAGGAATATCACATCATGTTCATCCACTAATTCTTTTAGACGCCGGCAATCCTCCAGCACCCCCGCAACTTCATTGCTGCTGACGGGGTGCCCTGGCATGGGTATTGACATCTGCACTCCAGTTGCGTTCTGAAGGCAGCAACAATTTGAATTAAACAGCAATTTCCGTACAAGGACAAGAAAGCTCTTAGACAAACGTAAGTACACAAATCCAACATGTAAAATTCATCAATGCCAATTCTAAAGAAGTATCCAAAGCCATAAATGTCTTGGTGCTGATATTCCGAGATCTAAGCTATCATGACTGGCTACGTTTAAAGCCCTCCAGAAACCCTGAATGGGATAATCCTAGACTATAGCAGCCCATTCACATGCTGAATAATGTCTTCAGGTAGAAAGGAGCTTCTAAAAACAGCTGACAGACYTCATGAATTTCGATAACTTGAAAACATCAAAGATTGGTAGGAGTAGTAAACCATCATACTTCTTCTATCCACTAGCTTACAACCATCCCCCGCCCGAGGTATCCTAGAAACTCTAGTCGCATTAAACCCTGGCATTTGTAACACATTTAAGGTAGGTTTTGACATAAACCCTGCCAATTGCAATGTAGTTAGGTTCTCTGATATAACCCTGGAGGTGAGTTCTCTACTAGTGACCTATAGAAAATACATACACCAAAAAAAAATAAGAATATTCTAATATGCTCACAGTTTTTAAGCAACTACAGATCCATGAAAACGCAAGCACAAGGATAGGGTCTGATCAACTACCACACCAGGGAAGATTCGCTTCAGATTCTCAGCAGCAGCTTCAGCCTTTAGCTTGCCGTTGTTCAGACTATCCTCATGGGTGAAGAGTGACTGCCTGAGAGGATTCGACAGAGCGACTCTTCCATAATCCAGCAATGTAATATGCCGCACACCCCATGCCTTCATCAACATTTAAGAAAGCMGTGAGACCAAATCATGTGCTTACCGATCAAGAAATCACAACAGCCCTACCAAAGACAGAAAAAGTCATCTGCTCAGTCAAACATTCTCGTTACAGGTCACTTCAACGAGCATGAAATACTAACCATCAGTGTACGTGCCACTTGACAGCCAAGAGTGCCAGCCCCTAATAGCAGGCACTTCGTGGACGCCATGAGAGACAAATCAAGAGATGGCAGCAGTCGCCATCTCATCAACTTCAGGTTCAAATCCGCTGCAGACTCAGCCAACCTGCCAGTAAATTGAGCGAACATGAACAGGTTTGAGTATAGGCCCTGGCTATATTAATACATTTCTCAAATGATAACATAATCACACAAGTTCCATCTCAGTCACGAAGAAAAAAGGTAAGGCAGCAAATCGTAAAACTACACGAGGGAGAGGACACATACTTGATCGGATCCATGGATTGACCAAGATCAACAAACTTTGAGCCTTTGCCTCCCCTAGCATTAAGCTCCCACCCAACTGGATCCTTCCACTCTGTAAGAGTTAACAAATCAGCACAAAACTTACTATATTGTACTTCAACCACCACAACTACGCCAACAGTCCAGTATATAATTTGATTCAGTTCCACCTTAGAGTTTGAGGGATTTCGGAGAACTACGAGATTAATCATGCCTCACAACTATAACTATTTCTACTGTATTGATAGCGCATGATTTAAGGAAGAAACGAACGGCAGACCCATACCGGATCTACAGTGTGTACATATTTAAACCCCAACTATTAGGAGCTTTTACGGAACCCAAACAGCCGTTCTAACAACATGCTGTGATACCGATATCAAATCCATAGGCGAAATCAGAAATGCTGTGGATGATGCACCAACCTGGAGTATCAGGCAGGATGATGTCAAGAACTGGAGAATGATCGAGATCTAATTGACCACTTCGGTTCTCTCGATAACACAGAACTTGCAACCGTGTGACACCCCATCTGACACTTGCCAAAGCAAGAAGGTTCCGAAGCGGCCAACCAGGATTCGCCGGAAGATTCGATGGATCATAAAACGCTAAAATGACCTGTAGCACGAGTAGATTATTCAGACATTACCTTGACCAGATCGTATTTGCAATTTCAAATGTGGAAAGTTATCATCTTTAAGATACACCTCCGCGCCATCTGACCATAAACTCAAAATGACGCCACGTACAAACCAGAATACTGTTTAGAACAGTTACTAAGAACAGATAAATAATTGGCGGATACGTTTGCTAGCAATGTTGGTCAAACATAATCTGCAAGCAGACGTTCAGCATCCTCACCTTTCCACCATCTTGTTGAGCAGCGTGCCATTCCTTCAAGGGTTGTGTCTTTACTTTGGCATCAGGTGTTATATTCAGCAAGAAGGAGGTAAGGCCTGCAGAATTGGACATAAAATAAAAAAACAAGAGGCCATCTTTAATCAATAGAGCTGATATTTAAAAACTACATAAGCCACAAAAGAAACACCGTCTCTAATCACTTGACCAATCCCTGAGACATGTTTTGCACAAAATCAATAATGCAGAGTCCTCAATGATAGATCTCATGAAATCATGTCAGAAGATGATTCTCTTGCAATGCAAGATTCGAAGGGAATCAATTGGCCGTGATCATTGGAAACTTAAATTTTGACGGAGGTGCAATGGAATTGATATTGCGGAGAAAGARTCGAAGCGTGTCCCGCCATAGCTGAAGCTTCGGAAGGTTTGGCCTACAAATACTGTATGTATGTCCGATGAAGCCAAGCAGCCGGTAGTCACCGGTGAACGAAAAAGATGACCGACGACTGTCAGTTCTTCATTCATTGTTTTTCTCGTACAAATTCCCCTTTGACACTTTACATGATGACATTATTGTAGGCAAACCCAATACCAACTGTTGACCTAATACCACCCAAATGTATGACTCTTGTTGATTTTAGAATGATAATCTATGACATAAGTACATGTTTTAATTTCATGAAGTTAAGGCATGTATCACTGTCATAGATTCTCACTTTAGAATCAATGACAGCCCTACATTTGGGTGCAGGTTTTTTTTTTGGTTTTCGGACAATTGGTTAGATGGCCTTCCTTTCAAGAGCTTTTAAGTTGTGTGGCTCCGTCACTTGTAGGGCTTAACTGAAAGAGGCCAATTTAGAGTATGTAATTTTGAATATATAATTTTTGTATATATTGGCTTTGTATGACAAATGAAATGAGGTTTAGGAAGCATTGTGGCATTAGTGTACAGGGCCAAGGTTTTTGTCTCGCATTTTTTCACTCACTTACCCTCTTTTTTTCTATAGGCTTGAAGCTAGCCATTTTTTTTTGAAGAAATTGGGCATTTAATTGCCTAAAAAAAAACCCTGTTTGGGTGGTATTGGGTCAATGGTTGGTATTGGGTTTGCCTACCTTATTAGTAGATTTGCCTAAAGATTTAAAGGCTAAATAAGCTTTAATATCCTCATATTTGTTCATTTTAATTTGTAAAATATAATTCAACCAAGTAGCAAAGGTGACTTTGGAAGCCATTGAATCTAATAGTTAATTTTATTGACTTGAGAAGTACCAAACCATTGTGCACTCTTTGGAATCAACAAGTAACTATGAATTAGCCATTATTATTGTAGGTATATTTGGTAGTATTGACTTTCATGTCTTGCTATACTTTTTATAACATTCATTAGCATTCAGAGAGGTTGCTTTGCTCTCTTGAGTCATCATTAACAAATTTTATCCACATAGACAATTATACCAACCTAATTCCAATTGAGCATTCTTAATTGTAAGGGCCATGGTATTTTACACCTAATGGTAATGATAAGTACCTAAGAATCTGCAAACTATCTAATAAAATACAAAGGCTTAGTTACCAATCCATTGACATTGATCTCTTCCATCTAAGTTTCAAAAAATCCATGCCCCAATACAAAAAACAAAACTAATGGGTGAAAGGTTTCCTAAAGGCTTCCATCCTAGCTAGAGCTTCCACGCTCTGAGAGTTTGAGTGCATTGAATGGCATGGGGTCCAATTTATACTAAATAATAATTTTGTTGAGCACTTGTAACAAGACTACTTTCACTTTCTGTACTATTCACTATCCTAACGCTTCTTGACAAGTTGCTCAGCTATTGATGGATTTAGAATATTACATATCATATCATTTAAAAGATGTAATGTCATGGAATATTGCACATTATTTGATTTAGAGGAGGGCAAACCAATTGATTGCTATTGAATGCTATGCTTGGAAGATTTTATTTTAGCTTCAASAAAATATTGGTAGAGGTTCAAAATTTTCAACTCCACTATTTAATCCAAATTTTCCAATTTTAAAGCTAACTCTAAGTTAGGACATCAGATTGTTGTTCCTTTGATTGTTGCACATACTTAGTTTTATTGAGTTTACAATTGGTTTTGGAGAATAGAACAACAAATAAAAAAATACTCTACATTTGAGAAAAAGATAACATCATAGGTGGTCAAAGTAAAACACTATTGAGCTTCGTATTGTTGTTTCAAGGGGAGTACTACTCTTGTCCTTTTGGATCCCAATATATCTCTCTAAATTCCATACATGGTTGCAATGGTAATCCATAAGCGTGCTTCAAAATTATAGAATAATGAATGAGTCTTTGTCAATGTATAGAAACCGCATGGCCATATTCATGGAATTCATTGAATTATCACGGTCAACCCAATTCCAACCTTTATCTTTTCAATCCTACACTAAGCTAGCCAAATACAAATCTAAATACAATCTTAATCCCTAAGCGCCCCAACATTTTCGTTAAAAATGATGCCAAACTGACCACAGATTGGATTGTTGAGTACCACAAATTGAATTTTAACATTGGCAAAATTTCACTGCTGAAAGTGGTAGAGGACTTGGGTTTGCAACTGTGGCAAAAGTTTCAAGAATATTCACTGTACGGATTCAAACTTTAAAATGGTCAAAGCTAAGAAGAAAATTTGAAAGCACCCAAAATTTTGAGGGATTTAGGCATTTAGCACTTCGGCAAGTTCTTGGAGCAGAGGAATTGGACTTACCACTATGCCAATTTGCAAGATGTCCTCATTCCAAATCACTTAGCATCATAACTTGGAATTCAGCCGTCCACTGCCGAAAACTGAGCAACTCTGGTTGCACTTCAATTGGCACACGGCCTAAAAAGTGCGCTTTCAATACCTCTTGGAGCGCTCAAGGGTTAATACATTGGAATGCAAAAAAGAAAATTGGATATAGTAATAGGGAATGCATTGAAGTTGGGGTCTACTTGAAATATGCATATGTCATTTAATACCAACTTGCTAAACCTACTTAGCAGTGCCGCTATTCATGCATTATTCTCCTATCAAGAACTTAAGTATATTATCTAAGTGGCTATCTACAGGTGCCGCTATTTATGCAATCTTTGTTTTCTCAAGGTTCAAAATGTGTTATTTCCTTATGATCCACTATAGGATTGTTGTTGTTGCCATTTCAAAAATTTACAACAAATTCATCAAGCAATAGAAAATTCAGATTCTACTTGCAATATCTTTCACTTCAATTTGCTAATTTGGTAAAACAAAACTTTCACAACAAGACCACACAACTCGGATGATAGTGAAACACTTAACCCTGGAAGGACATGAGGTCCATCTAGAAATCATCATTTCTGAAACCGTGGAAATAATTGGTATTAAAAAAACCCAAAGAACTCATTTGAAGTCAAAATATTGTAGAAGACCTCCACTTCCCACCCCTAATTCCAAGGATGAATAGATGAATTTCTATCCTGCCCAAGAGAGTGCCGTTACCCTAGGGCTCTAGTCGAATCACTCCATGATACAACCCTTTCCATTCATGGTCCAAGGTATCTTGTGAAAAAGGAACTGTGGCTTTAGTCAAAATAAAAAAAGTAATAAAGAGACTACTAGAATTCTCTACTCTAGTATGGCCAGACTCTATTATGAAACACTAGTTGCAAAAGTATGCATCTAAACAAGCTCATGGTAAAGCACTCCTTGCGAATGCCACTCCCAATACGGAAAGACAGTGTGCGATGTCCGTTGCTGAGGAAAATGTTTTTATTTATTAAAGATTTGAGTTTCCRCAGCAATGGCACATGTGATACAGCTGTGGAAACCAACTCCTGCATTAAAACAACGAGCAAGTAGTTCTTGCAAATGTAGACATCTAGGGATCACCGTAGAAGCATTCAGTCTAGTATGCCTGAACCCCCAGTTTCCACGCACATAAACAAGTGCATCTCTGAATGAGGACGTGGACGTAGACAACCCCATAACAAAACTATCACTGTACTATTCCAAACTCGTATATGCTTCATGAAAAAACCTCATAAACAGGCACAAGCAAGAAGAATCCATAGCCCCCTCTCATGAAGCAAGCTTCAACAAAAAAGAGAGCACTACACGGACACTATCCCTATTTTCACACAAAGCAATGCTGACTTGGCGCACTCCAACCTGATCAGAAACACTTTCTGAGGTGATCATGTTGCTCAGAGAATCATGTCTTCAAACTGTTGGCAGCAATAAAAAAGTAAGAGGTTTATGCAGGCACATTAACTCACAGAAACACTTGCAGAAAGACAATCAGTGATAAATGAAGACGAAAATAAGCTTAGAAATCTACTGCAAAAACGCATCGATATGTTGACATCACGCAATAGATGAAATGTAAACAATTCCTTGCCATTGACTTGACATCATACCACGGTGCGTATTATTACAAAGACCAACGGCGTACCAGTTTAAAACTAAACCGTTCTGTATCATTACCTCCGTCTCGAAATGAATGTCATATTTTTTTAAGGTTGTTTTGAGTACGTCATATGGAGACTTCCTTGCGGCTAATTTTATTTAGGTTGCAATGAACACATGCATTGTTCTTCATTGATTCTAGTGATATAAATTTTGGAACCTCTCCTAAATTATGCTTTTCACAATATGATCAATGAAACTGGCACAACAAATCTCAACAGAATTGTGGACAATCACTTCAGGGCGGAGGGAGTAATAAATACGTCAGTATTCCTTTTGAAAATTTATACAATCAGTAGTACGCACAAATGACAATCCGCGACAAGAACATCCAATATTTTTAATGCTTAAGATTACAAAACCATGATGTTGCTAACATGTTGCAAATGCAAATTTGAAATGGCAGCTTGGGGAAATTCCAGGTAGGCATTACCGTTTCGCCCATCGACCGACCGAGCTCGTCCACTTCGGCGGTCATTGGCAGCGGCCCCAGTCGCTGCATTCGCAGTAGCTGCTGGCACAAAGCCTTCCCCAGGACCCAAAGCTGGTCCACCGCCTCCAGGATAGACACGGCGATCGTTGTAAACCTTCTTGGGTTTTTGAAACTGAACCATACTCTGTTTCAAGTTGTTCAATGAACCTTCCACTAACACCTCATGTTCCTATATCCATAAAGCAAGGAGAGCAAGAAAATGTTAAAAGTGGCGAAATCTTTTAAAAAGTTATGAAGACAAGATCTCCTATATAACATGATAAACCGTGCAGGATTAAATAGCATCACCAGCATTCACGAACACAAAARTAGWGAACAAAAGAAAGCASTTTAATTTCAGYTTCMTGCAAACCATATTGAAATATCAAAAAAGTAAAATTGACTGTTTCTAATTCTMAGAAAATTCGGGGGTACRTGATAACACCCAACCCTTACCTTGTAATGAGTCAGCAGAGTGTTCCACAAAGGCTGCTTGCTAAGAACCTTTGGGTTTCCCAAAATTACAATACCATAGCGAGCTCGTGTGAGAGCGACATTAAGCCTCCGTGGATCATTAAGAAAGCCAATTCCCTGTCACAGTATTGCACCACGATCATAGTTGATGGTCACAGAACTTCTTGTAGGGAATAGTCTACCTGTTGTATCCAACTTTGAGAGAAAACAGTATACATGAAGTAGTGAGTGCGAGTTGAACATGAAACAAAAAAATCTTACAAAGTACTCCATGAAGAAACGTACCTGATGCTCATTACTCCTGACGCAGGAAAGAATGATGAAGTCCTTCTCCCGACCTTGGAAGGAGTCTACACTTGCGACCTGAAAAATCCAGGCATGTCAGCAATAGTTCAAAAATGAAGCTCCTTGAAGAGGCCTTCGAAAAAAAGCTAATCAGGAGGCTTGTCCATAAGCAAGCAGCGTACCTCTATCTCCTTATATAATTGTTGCCGCAAAGAGCCATTTCTAGCCATATTATTCACAATGTATGCACGCTGCCCTTCGTATGGGGTGATCACACCAATCTGTCCAAACRTGGAAAGAGACTAACATGAGTAGATACTCTATCAATCAAAAAACCTTCGTGCCAAGAATTTCATATTTCAAAAAGTCACAATCTGAACATTAGGAAYAGAAACTCTTCAGGAAATCTGTACAATGACGTTGAAAGTAAGAAAATCGTGACGTTGAAAGCTTATGAGCAAAATCATGAGAACCAGACTCCTGACTGATGACTAGTGTCATGTAGTAAGACATACCTGTGCTGGGACCACTCCACTCTTTAAGAAGGTCGTGACAATCTTCTCAACATTCCCTGCTTCTCCTCTGTTTAGGTATGAAGTACCACTGGCACTAATCTCCTCTTGCCCCATCTGGATGGACAGAGGAAYACAGAAGTACCATCAGGCTGTGATCTTTGGAATCATCGCAGAGCACCTTTGTCAGAGAAAAAAAACGAGCAAACACAGCTTGACGCAGCTCACAGAGTCAACTAACCACTCAAGCAATTAATAGCACTTTCAAGAGATAAAAGCGTATCCCGTATGTTTACCTGAACATAGAAAAACATGGGTCTGTTGGGTACAGGCCAGGGGAAGTCAATTTGAGTCAGCAACCTATCACTTGTAGTAACTCCATTCTGAAGAGTTCCTTCGTAGAAACTRTTAGATGGGAACTCAGACAAGCTCGGATGCATTCGATATTGAACCTAGAAAGGAGAAGAATAAACAATCAGTTTCAAGAATGGCAGCRTGAAAAAGAACAAAGGCGCGAATGATCCTATCTAACACTCGAATATCATAGACTGCTACAACCTCCGGACATGCATGTAAGGTAGAAGTTCCCACTCTTAAATTGTACTTACTTGACTGAGACTAAAAGAAGCAGCAACTTCACAAACTACGAAATAACATAGATTCAGAACCATGTTATTAAGACCAAAATAATGACCATGTTATTTGGTGTAGTTGGCACTCACGACATAAGTCGTCGTACGACAAGGGAATTAGTCTCGCATCCATAGCATGAACGGATAAAAAGATTACCTGAAGACGAATAGGCTTCACTCCAAGCAAAACAAGGCGCTCAAATAGAGATTGAGCAAGCCCAGCACGAGCAGCTTTCTTGCACATGATAACAGGGCCTAGCTGACAATGATCTCCAACCAAAACCAACTGCATACACATACATTCCAAAAACAAACTTATTGCCCGTTATGCTCATCTCAGTCACAAAAGTCACCTCTGAATATAAAAATCCTAAACCCTAAATCACCTTCAAAGACCAAACATCATCACAAAAAAACTAATGACACAAACCGTAAACCACAACGATATCAACTACGGTAGAAGAGGGCTGCAGGAAACACTCACTTGCTTAGCTCCAAGCACCAGAGGAATCAAACACTCTGGCTCAGTTGCCTGCGTAGATTCATCTACTAGRACCTGAATTGGAGACGGACAGTAAGTTCAAGTTCAGTGTCCAGAATTACATAGAAGCTGAGATGAAACATGCATTCATCCATGAAAACATGAAAGTGGTAATAATGTGACAATTGCTGAACTGTCTAATTGTTCTCAAGTAAATTTGACATTTGCACACCTGACGAAAGCGGAAATTTGCAAGTCGAGGATCACCAGCTCCCACACAGGTGCAACAAATCACATCAGCACTTTGCGAGATCTCTCGTTCAGTTGCCCTCTTGAGAGACTTGTACTTCTTTTCATCAGCACTTGACAATTCACCTGCACAAAACAATGTACTTAGAAAAATAATAAACATCTGCCAAGCTTAACAYGGTCACGAAAGTATAAATCTCACACGCAMGAACTATAAAATTCTGGTAACCGTGCTGGTAAAGACACAAAATTCACACGGAGAAGATATAATTACCTAGTTCATCCTTCAGGAGCTGCAGTTTGTGCAGCTCACTTTTGTCCGTGGTGTCCAAATGACGAACCTATGAAATCAACACAAATGTACCAAAWTCAAATACCTGGAATGAGTAATCGAAATTTCCTTGTCAGACCTGAGGTTAAAAGATAACCACAAATCCCAAGTATGCAAGGTATTGCTGATACTGTTTACATTTACATTTACACTTGCAAGAACAAGTCAGATAGACATGCGAGACGTAACGCACCAGCCAAGCACTCAAAGGAGGATTTGATTAGTTAAAACAAAGAAAGCAACAAGACTTACTTGATAATGAAGTGTTAAGTGCTCCACAGGAGAGCTAACTGCCTCTCTTGACTTCGCACACAATCTTACAACCTGGACAAAAGTAACCAAAAAAGAATTATTAGAATTACAACAGGGATGGTCTACTATATTATTTCCAATTACCTTAATATCCTCAAAGACAGACCCTGCATAATACCATGTTAAATTTGCAGMTATACGTCAAATACCCTAAACCTTATATTGTATATGCATTATATCAAAAGTAAATCAATCAACTCAGTGCCTTCTACTGTTGAATAAGTCTCAAATTTCTCTACACTAAGTCCTAACAACAATTTAGCTTCGAGACATAGCATCAATTACCTTAAGACCTGTTGCACTGATCTTCTCCGCAAGTTGGTCTACAGCAACATTACTGGGAGCACAGACGAGTACCTACAAAAAAATAAAGCACTCAATCGGTACTTCAAGCCACGTCAAGAATACTTTCCAAAGATTCCGAAGCATGACATACCACATGGCCCACAGACTGCCATCCCGAATGTGCTCCATCTCCCTGATAACGCAGACGCAGCTCATCACCCGGAACTAACCGAAGTTCATTGTCCTCCTGAACAAATCAAAACCGTCAATGCCATTGAGACTTGACAATAAGAGCATATGAGGAACAAATAACATCATRCTAATAATAAAATATTAAGCAGGTCAAAGTCTTGTGTGAAACAGACACGAACCTTTGGGAAGACAAAGTAAGCCACCCTCTTCTTGTTGAGACCCACATCCCACCGAACAGTTATACTATCCTTACTTTGAGATTCTTTCATCATCTGCAAACTCACACGGATAGAATTTCATGAGAAAACAAATACATGAACAAGCTAGTACATTCAATGACCCTGTACCAAGAATTTGACTATAGAATACATTTAGTCACTTCCAAGGACAATAGAGTTCAAAAAAGTAGATATGTAGCTGCTMACGTCAAGAAACACAGAATCCAACTCACTCTACCAATKCAACTGATTCTCCAGTTAAGAAACCCTCGATAGTCATTAAATCCCAGGAAAAAGAGAACARATGTTTAATAATACATAACTCATTGCCATTACCTTATCATAATCGGCCTCCAACTTSACCAAAGGGCCAAAAACGTTTTGATACTGCCAAAATAGATTGGTGTTAAAACATGAACCTGMCATTGCGCATTGACTCTCAAAATCAAATAAATTGAACTTTGACTACAGGAGAAGGACATTGGCAGATACTCTCTAGTCACCCAGGAACAGATGCAAATCACTGAGAAATCGTTATTATGGAATTTCAATATATACATCACTAGTTGAATGGAAACGTAACRAACACTATCAAGCAAATCACAGAGAGCACCAACCACTAACCTGATAAGCATCTTCATACTTGAGTGCTACTGGCTGTGGTTCATCGTCCACACCAGGCTTCTCGAGATCCTCTAAAGTGGCTTCCGGGTTTGTCTTCCAAAGCTCCTCCACCTTGTTTATTTGCTGAGCACTTATTTGGCGWGCTCTCAGCTGTTCTTGTTCAGATGGAACCTGAGAATCGTAAATATAAAGTGAGTGAGTAAGCAGCAAGCGWTCAGCTGAAGAACAGCATTTCCACCGAGAGCCAAACACCTAACGTAGCCCATTGGATCGACAAAATTAAAGAATTGCAAGGCCAGAATGRGAARCAAGCATTCTCCTTCAGACAGCAAYGTTCAATTATYAGAGCAATGAAAACTAGATTCAAGAGGAAGCGAACTCGCAGAAAGACTCTCCAGTCACAGAATTCCAAAAATCGTACCTTAACCAACCAATCTAGGAAACAACGGTCATCAATCAGAGGTAACCACTGGCTGAGATCCCAATTCATATCCTTCAAACCATTTACGCTCAAGCAAGGCTCCCGGCAAAGAAGAACGACAACGCTTTCCGACTTGGCAGGAATGAACCCCAACAAGAAAACATTCCGGCACCCACAATTGTAACATTCCAAGATCGTTTCTCCCAACGGACTGTCTTTGTGTAGACAGACCTCTTTGTGTTTGGCCCGAACCTGAAAATTTGAAAACATGAAATTAGGTTCACATTTTAAATTATCTGAAGCTGTATCCTCTGTGATGAATTGAGAATCGTTTCATATTGCATTCTTCAACCCCCGTGAAGCACTCTAATTTTCTCCTGAAAACATAATGCTGGGAAAAAAACACTAACTCGATCCCATTCTATTTAGCTGAATCATTGCTTCTGTATACCTCAACAAGATAACCACCTTCTAACCCTAAAAAGAATAGAAAKCTCATGGGGGAATCATCAGTGATCAACTAATGCAAAGCCAAATCTGTATACAGTACACATTTTTGCCCTCATTGGCAACGAAACGAAAACCTTCTGAACCTCTCTGTACCAAAAATGCAGAATGGTGCCCCCTTGGCCATAAGTCGCAAAATCAAAATTTTTTACAAATTCCTGTCCCCCAAAAAACCTAGCAGACCTCTTTCTGAAATGTGCCATCCCCAAGGCCCACCAATCGAAAGCACTAAGACAAACCCTAATTCAAAGTATGATCAAAATCCACGACAATTGATCGAGAAAATCACCAGATGATTGACAATATGCGACCCGGAGGTATTGCCCCGGGAGTTACAAAACCATTTCCGACAYGTCGGCACGTTACACCGCATGATACAGGCGGGATTATGAATGCCACAATACTTGCACGCGTGCTCCGGCAGATGCCGTTTCGAATACTCCAGACTGTCCTCATCCCCTGCATCYTCAAAATTCAGGTCGCCAATACCGGCCGTCACAGTACCAATCTTTCCGTCCACACCCGCCTCAACCAAACCACTCAAACCCCCGCCACTCCCACTAACCAACTCCCGCCCATCGCCCACGCTAATTGGACTCCCCAAATCTCCCGCGCCTCCCACAGGCTCCGTCCACACGGAAGCTGCGCGCGTCGGAMCACCCTGACTACTCAACAACTCAGGCGTGAACCCCGGGTACTCATAATCGTCCCCCTGCGTGTTCAATTCCAGAAACGTGTACGCATCTTGCTGTTGTTGCTGTTGCTGCTGCAAGTGCAGAAGCTGCTGCTGTTGCTGTTGATGCTGCTGCAAGGCCGCCTCAAAGAGCGAGGAAGCCTGCTGCGGGGCGGCCATGGGGAGAGAAACGCGAACTAGGGTTTGGCGCTCATGAGAAAGAGCTCTTCTGCTGGAACAGGGGATTGCAAATCAATACGCCGGTTGCTGCCCCTGCCCTTCCCCTTCTCCGTTGTAGACGACGCGGACGGCGACCATGGGGTGGCGACGATCCGTGGACGGCGATAGAAAGGTGGTGAGGAGAAGATCATGGATGAAAGATGGATGAAAGAACTACTGTAACTCCTGGCTGTTCTTCCATGGAACGGACAAATTATCACATTTTTGGATGAATAATTTCATTTTTCATTCCAAAATTTTTTTTGAAAGTCATTCTTCAACTAGTTTTTGGCAATGCATGCATTTTTTTTGGTGAATACCAATAGGTCAAAAAACGATCATCGAGATCGTGAGCCAACAAAAAAAAGTCCAATTACAACATGAGTAGGTACTCATACTTTGTTTATATTGCACCTTGACAACCATTTTTCAAGCCCTTTTTATTCTCAAAGTTTGTACTAGGTGTAGTTTTGTTAACATTGAACCTTGAAAGTGTACCCTTAAAAGACCAAGGCCTATTTTTTTTATCAAGAATTGCTCAAAACTATTATTTCTAATGCAAAGAGAAAAAAAATTACAATGGTTTTTCTTGCATATCTAGCCATAAAATTTTGCAATAGAATAGTATGAAAATGTGTGGTAAGGATTTCAAACACTTTGATAGTATAGATTACAAGAGAAATGTGGTTAAAGTGAAGGAACCATGTTTTTTTGTCACCATGACTTACTAGTTTATGAGACTTKGAATCTTTTAAACTTAAAAATGTTGCACTATAGATTTTGACATTAAATATTTTTTATCATAAAGAATTGAGTTGAGAATATATGAAAAATAAACCATGAAATGAATAGGGCAATTTTGATTCTTTAAAAAAATATTATCCCATAAATAAAGGAAARTACATTGATAGAGGAAAAACCTAAATCATTAATAGCTGTGAGATGAAATTAAAACACATTAAATAATTCCAATGGAAAGATTATTTTGATGATCAAGATTAAGCCTATGAAACTATTTCTTTTGAAGAAATGTGAAAATTGAGCTCAAAAATGAATTCTATATACTATTATTTTAAAAAGATGCTTCAATTTTCCACAAAGCAAGATGCTCCATAACTTTCACATCACAAATTTGAATGGAATGAATAAAAGGTTTTCCTGTAGAAAAAAATGCAATCTAATTATGAGGGAAAAAAAATGATTTTATTTTCAAATTTTTGTGGATTTCTTTTTTCCCACCAAGTTTAATTCTAGGGTTATTGCGGTATAACTTTTGTTTCTAGACACCAATTGAAATAAAAATTACATTCCCATAAAGCAAAAAAACTCCAAAGTTTCACCAAAAATTGAGTTCATAAAAACCTATCCAAAATCCATTTTGTCTACCAAAGGGACATTGGTCTTTTAGGGGGTAAAAGTCATTCATCATGCACTTTGAGATMCTATTTCTAGATCAATCTCATCTCCATGTTCTAGAAAGGATATTGCCATTAACATATAGGATTTCCTTCTTTCAACCTTGAAAATGCATAACAAGTCTTCTAAGAAAATTCTAGGTATTTAATTTGCTCATACAAGCCTAGAAAAAATTAGGGAAAGTCTTTGTTGCTTAAATTAGCTATTGAAATTTTTTTTGCCCAAATGCCCAAATTAGCTATTGAAAATAAATATAGTCTTGCCAAATTTATTCAACAATAAAAACAAAAACACTATTCATCCATTGATTTAGGTGACAAGCTTGGAATGMGTAAATGACATTATTATTAGATTCCCATCAAATTTGTGACTAGTCAAGATGGAATGATTTCAAGCTACAAGGATTATAATAAAGATGGGCTTACATGAGGGCATCAAACTTTGTGACAAGTTAAGATAAGAAACTTTAGTAGGGAGTATGATAGCGACATGCTTAAATGGGGCATCAAATTTTGTGGCAACTGCACATAAAAAAAATTATATGGAGTATGATAGAGACAAACTTAGATCATGAGTTGTCAACCTTTGTAACAAGTAAAAGATAAAAGAAACAAAAAAAACAATAGGAAATATGATAGGAACAGGTGTACATGGGTCATCAACCTTTGTGACAAGTCAACTTAGATAAGGAACTAAAGGATATTTGGCAGGGACAAGCTTACAGAGGGCATCAAACTTTGTGACACGTCAACTCAGATAAGAAACTGAAGGGTATCTAACAAGGACAAGCTTACTTGGAGCATCATATTCTCTAACACAGATAAGAAATTGAAGGGTATCTAACAGGGACAAGCTTACCTAGAGCATCATATTCTCTAACAGGTGAAGATTGGAAGCTACAAGGAATATGACAAGGACGGGCTTACATGAGTTTGCATGTACTTTGAAAGTGATTCATTGAAACCTTTTAGTTTTCTAAGTTTGTACTAGGTAATTTTGTAAAGGATCTAATTAGGAATCATGAACACTCTTGAGGCCCTATCTTCTTTTTCCTAATGTAGGCTAATTTGGAATGCTCAAAAGTGCCCGAAATACTCTCATTTTTTTCCACACCTACATATCATAGTAATTATGATGTGTAATTCTTTTCATATATTTTAAGGTGTGGAAAAAAAATACAAGGATACAAAATGACAACTGAGAGTGCCTTCTCCATACTCCAAAAATTCACCAAAAATCACATAGTCGATCATTTCTTGATCAGATTGCATCTTTCTTGAGATCATTTTGGGTGTGGAAAAAGAATACGAGGATGGGAAACGACAACCAAAAACACCTTCTCCATTCTCTAAAAATTCACCAAAAATCACAGTCCATCACTTTTTGATCAAATTGCACCAACACATTTAGTGGAAAAAGTCATGTAGGGTCTCTTTGTCATTCATGGATTGATAGTGTGATACACACTTYGAATTTTTTTCAAAAGCCATCTGGTGGCATTGTTGTCCTTTAGGGGCTAAAAAGGTGGCAATTTTAGCACACATACCACGAGTAGAAAAGGTCAACAAAACGAGTAACAGAAAGAAACACGTACTGTCGATAAATCATACAGGAGCACCAGCACCAATGCAGCATTCTCCAAGGAATGAATTCACAAATCACAACATTCCTGTGGAACAAAAAGCCCAATCCAAAGCACATGCTTGATCAAAAGAGGACTACAACTTAGACTGAACTACACAACAGGCTGTTGTCAAGTGCAATTCTGCATATTTGTCCCTGATTTCCACACAAAATCGGGTAAGACTTCCAAGACTTCAACAACCTCTGGCCAACATTCAAAAACAAAATTTAAAATACAAACACAGGATAGAATGAAAGAATCCAAAGACATGGAGATGGTACATTTGTAAGAATTACTCRGTAACTTCAAGAATACATACGGAAGAGCTCTGGCCTAGAAAGATGCCTGGCTAATGAGTTTTCCTTCCTTGCAGCCAAAAAAATTGGTCTAATCTCGGTTCCTCCGCCCCYAGCGCTGCCACCATCCCTGTTTTTGTTTCCCTTTCTTTTCCTGAAGCACACAACAGGTCGAGTATCTTCGCAAAAGCATACYCCGTTTCGCAGAAGCGTCCAGTCGTTGCAGGAGGGCACCAGGTCAGTTGTTCCGTCTCTCCCATCCTTGTGAAGCTCTTGCTTTTTCCAGCCCCAAGGAATCCATCCACAGAGCGAGCTCTTCACGCAGAGAGCGAGCTCAATGTGGGCACCCTCACACAAGTAATTACACAATCGTCATCGTCAACTTTACAAATAGAGAGAGCGAGAGAAAGCAATCACAGCAAGCCCGGGGGGAAGAGACTACTGCTCTTCCGGGTACAGCGAGACGTATTCAACCCTAATTCCTCCTTTGAGCTTGGTGTTGATGACGAAGTTCCGGTCGTAACGTTTGAGCAGCTGCACAAGCCCCGACCACGCACGTCCATTGCCCTTCCCGTCTATTTCGTTTCCGTCTTCGTCCACGCCCATGATCTGCATGAACTGCGGCGACATGTTGCGGCTCTGAAAATGGTCCAGGATGTCCGCGTGCAATTTCGACACGGCCATCCACTCGCCCGGGTGGTACTGGCTTTGCMGTTTCTCTAAGATGATCCGCACAACCTCCCGCTCTTCGTATTCCTCTTGGTGCACGTCGCCTTCTTCCTCRTCGTATCTATAGCCCTCGCGTTGAACACGAGTTGTGCTTCCCTGGGGAGGCGAAGGCTCAATCTCTTGTTGCGCCATCCAGGGCTGTTTGCGCGACGGAGTCGGTCCGTTCTTCGCTTGCCCTCGACCTTTCTTTGCCGGAGGCTGTTGCGGCTGTTGCTGCTGTTGTTGCTGTTGTTGAGAGGTTCCCGTCCCCGAGCCGAGTACTAAGGAAGTGCGAGCGGCAGGCACGGCCCGCTTTCTAGGGTTGGGCGGGCTGGACACAGGCGCGACGGAGCGCGCAATCTGCTTGGCCGGGAGGAGGAAGTAGAACCGCTTCTCCCCGATCTGCAAAAGGTCCTGCGAGTCGAGCTTCACGGGCGCCACTCCAGGGCCGGGCATGTGGAGCACGCCTTCCACGTAACAGCCGTTCTTCCCCAAAACCTCGAGCACGAAGCGCCGGCGCTCGAAGTCGTACAAGATCCGCGCGTGCTGCCGGGAGATGTTCATCCCCCCGCCCAACCCCGCCAAGTCGACATCCACCGTCGACTTCTTACTGTTGCGCCCCAACACGATCGAATACGTTTGCATGTAATACTCAAAATCCTCCCCTTGCAACTTGGCAAACCCGGCCTCCATCTCCCCCATCCTGCCTGCCTGCCTGCCTTCCGTGCCTTCCTCGCACACTCTCCACTCGCCCCTCAAACCCTAACTTAACTCCTCCTCACCATCCCCCTCCAAATTCCCAGCCATCCACACAACACCCAAAAAACAAACAAGCCTCCTCAACTCCAACAAACGCGCAACCAAACTCCCAAAACCCCACCCCCTTTACCAGGCGGCCACCTCTAGTCACCTACCTCATGGTTGAGGCTCTGTTCTGTTTTTCCCCCTGCGAGGACGGAGCCAACACCCCTATCCTTGCGTAACTTAAGCTTAGTCGTCCTCCCACCCTTCCCGGCTTCCSTTCCTCTTCACCCCCAATCACAAAATATAATAAAAACGAACACTAAAATACAATCCCACCATGGTCTTCACGCACTCAGTAAACCCTCGGTAAAGACAACCACGACGGACGACTTAAATGCGCTCTACATATACTCCTGCTACTACTACACTAGTCTGTCTGTCTATCTATCACCACTCATCAACGAATCCCCGGGCCTGCGTCTCCCTCTGTCTGTCTGTCTCTCTGTCTGTCTCTCTGTCTGTACACACGCAAACGAGCGGCGAATCCCCATCATCTATCACTAAGTTATCTACCTATCTGTCTATCTATCTAGTGAGTGCTGGCTGGCCCACCCACCCAACCAACCGAACACCCAGCCAAACATAAGCTTATTAAGTTAACTTACACACTCCCTCTCCTCTCCCCTCCCTCCCCCTCCGCGGCTCCGCCTCGTAAGGGGCTCCTCGGAAGGGCCTATTCAGCGGCGACTTGTTGGGCTCCCCCCTCTATTTAAGGCCTTCTATTTAAAATTGAAATAGCCCAGTCTGAAACCACGAAAGAGCCAGGAAAAGGACTCCAACGCTTGAACAGAACCCATTCAGTTCTTTCTCGTCCACGTCGGATACCAAGGGCCTAGACTGCAGTTGCAATCTCGGCTTCACGAAATCTGATGTCCAAATCCATGTCGAAATTCTAATGCCGGTTGCAAAGACAACCCAAACTCTGGAAGAGAACACGACGCAAAAGAAAGCCTTAGATGTAGGGATACGGTCACAAACATTCTCGCCAAATAAAAAAACTTCAAACAGCGGCACAGACGTCGTAACTTTATGAAAGGCTCTGCCGACTATCCCATCAGCGGAAAATCGACACCGGATTAGAAAAAAAAGTCGCGACGAACAATGCACGTCCAAAAAAAACAATCAACGAATTCACACGGACGATCAAAAATCACAAATGGATCCAGCCTTCCTATCAAAGCTCAGTACGATTCTTCAGAWGAAGCTCCGTAGTACAAACCCCATGGAGGATGAGGAGCGCGACAAATCCCCATTGCAAGACAGAACAAAAACCTAAAGCAGAGTCGGCGACTTCGCCGTCCGCGTTGACTTAYATCACTCCTCGTAGACGGAAACGTAAAATGAAAAAAATTAAATTACTCTCAACAACAGCAACAATAACGAGCCCTTGTATGAAGTGGATATGTAAAGATGCCACAAACGGCAAGACTGAAGAACAGGGGATCGGAATGGCAACATACATTTACCGCAAAAAAAACCGCAAAAGCGCATCTTCCTCTTTCTCAGGGAAAACCCGAGCACACAACTTCGGTAGATAGCCGATTCACCGTCAGGATCACGGCGATTGCGGGGTTCCCGACCCCGGGCACAAAAAGAGAAAAGATCAGCGGCTACAAGCGACCAAATTCAGCAAGGAAGACCTCAATCCAAAGCTTGCGCGTTGGACGACAGTAAAACGCACGCCTCCGAAGAAATTTCGGGGACAGATCGCGCCAGGAGGCTTGAGAACAGAGGGAGGGAGAATGGCACATCAACGTTCTGTGGTCCAATTCTGACTGGAAGAAGAAAGAGTGTCAATTCCTGGGTCTGACTTTCACATCCGGGTAATAACGAGCAGCCCATCGGGAAAAAAAAGAGTGCTCTAATAAATACTGTTATTGAGAATTACTTTCAGTATTGTCGCAGTCGCCTAATAACCCTTGGACTTTGAGGCGGACATTTCGTGTCCAATGGATGGTAGAGAATCTTCTTATATAGGACAAAAGTGCATTTAGAATTTTGTGTGAAAAGGGAAGATCTTCTATAGTACTTTGACTTTCAATGAGTGCTTTTTGATTTTTTTAAACCACTGACTTTTACAATATCAAAATGGATGATTTCCATGGTCACTTAGTATAGTTTGTCATTTAAGGGATAACAATATAATATTGATGCAGTATTGAAACATTATTGAAACGTACAAGTATAATTGCAATATTGCAAGTGTACGAAATGAGAAATATATAAGTAGTATACTCAACAATATTGCAACAATAATGGCCAATTTTTATTTCAATAGTGCAAATATTCTACAATTTGAAGTTGAAACTATATATTTTCTATATTGTTGCAATTTCCAATGCAATTCAATTGGTATACAAGAGCAATTACTGTTGAGTACTAACCCATAAACGATAGTAAGGCCATTTTTTGATCAATGAATGAGAGAGTAGCTTTTTGTGTAGGACAAAATTGCAACTATTCATTTTTGGATTAGAGGTAGAAAGGGAATATCTTCCACAATAGTTTGGTTTCTAATGTATGCTTTTGGATTTTTTTAAACCAATAATTTCCACGGTATCAAAATTAATGATCTCCACGGGCATCATTTAAGGGTTCATGAAGTTACAATTTGTGTAAACTGTTGCACGTTTAATGATTGATATATGGCAACAATCAAGTTTCAAAAATGAAACAAACACATTTTTATAATAATGTTGTTAAACAACTATATTTCCACAATACTACAGGTGAGAATTTTTTTTACAAAAATATTTGCAATTTTTACTCTACATTTGTACATATTTGAAAATACAAAACTCTCAAAATAATTAGTCCTATGAATGTAAATTACAATACAAGTTTCACGCACATTTCAATTTTAATTTTATATATGAGATACTCAAAAGAATCTCAATTTAATAAAAAAATCACTTCAAGAAAAGCAACGCACTTCACCAAAATTTAAAAAAACTTCTTTTTTCCACTTAAACACTCTATGATTAAAATGTGCATGCTTGACCAACCGTAGATGGATCAATGTTTGGATCCATTTCTTTTCTCCAAAAATAATTAAAATAAACGTCAAATTAACTAAACAATCACATCAAATTTGAAATGCAAAAATGATTGAWCCAATTGACTCTCTACAACACAATAATATAAAATAAAACATAACAAAATAAATCCATGGTGGCATGCACTGTACACTACTTTTGCAATTGTCATCATGGACACAGTGATCATAACAATTGATCTAAATGAAAATCCTATGTGCAGACAATAACAAGATGGATGAAAAAAAATTATTTTTTAAATAACAAGAAGAATCCATTCTTTCTTTCTCCCACCCAAAGGTCTCACTGTTTTGATTCACATCAAAACATCTACATCTTTCACATCTAAGTTATAATTACAAACGACATGTAGACTTGGCCAACTAGCAAACAAAAAAGAGACAAACACATCCCTCGTCCAAACCTTAGGCTTTTCCCTTTCCAAAAAAGTCTACCTCACTTAAAACTTATGCACAAATTTTTGTCAGAATCAATAGAATAATGACCAGATCAACACAACCAAAACAACCAAAAAATCAAATTTTCTAGAGAGATAGACAAAGAGATAGACTGGTGTAGTAGTAGCAGTAGTATTTGTAGAGTATATTTAAGTTGTCTGTCTTGGTTGTCTTTACGAGGATTTATTGAGTGTGTCAAGAGCATGGTAGGATTATATTTTAGTATATTCAAGTCACTATTCTATTGGTGTTTATTATATTTTGTGAAAAACTTGGGATAAAGGAAAAGAAGGGAAGTTGGAAGGGGGAGGAAGATTAAGCTTAAATCATGAAGGAATAAGTTTGTTGACCCTTCGCCCAAATAAAAATAGAATAGAGCTACACAATAAGTTGATTTGTTTATTTGGGTGTTGTGTGAAAGGTTGAAAATTTAGAAGGGGATGGTAAGGAGGAGTTAAGTTAGGGTTTGAAGAGGAAGCAAGACATTGTGTGAGGATGCATGGAAGGAAAGAAGGCCTCCCCAACTCCAACAAATGCGCAACCAAACTCTCCAAACCCCACCCTTTTTTCCAAGGGAACCACATTTAGTCACTACCTCATGGTTGAGGTATTGTATAGCTCTATTCTTTTTTTTTGCAAAGACAAAGTCAATACATCTATCCCCATCTATTCCTCCACCCCACCCTTCTCAACTTACCGTCCCGCTCCTTCACCCTCAATAATAAAATATAATAAAAACGTATGCTAAACAACAATCCTCCCATGCTCTTCACATATTCAATAAAATTTTACTAAAGACAACCATAACAAACAATTTAAATGCGAACTACAAATACTATTGTGACTACTATGTTTTTACACTAGTCTTGTTTGTCTATATGTCTATCTATCACCACTCATCAATGTATCACCTCATGTTTGACCTAAATTCATCTCTTTGTATATACACATGCGAGTAAGAGAGCAGTGAATTTCCATCAATTATTACTAAATTGTCTATCTATCTAGTAAATATTGGCTGCTCTCCTATCAAACATCTGGGGTGAATTGGGCCCGGCCCCTCCAAGCCATTCCAAGGGTGTGAGTAAAATTGAAAGCTGACTATTTTGGGCTTGATTTATGTACCCCTTGCACATCACTCTTAGTTAATTCGGGGCCTTTGATTCCCAATATGAAATCATAAATTGCAAACTTTATCATGTGAATTAAAACAAATTTAGGGTTTTCCCGAGTGGCCAAAGGAGGGTTCAGCTCACCCTGGCCTACCAAACCAAATCCCCAACTAAATATACTAACTTACATACTCCCTCTCCCTCTCCCCTCTCTGTCTCCCCCATCTCTCTCTCCGTAAGGAACTCCTCATCTACTAGCCTATTCATCAACGCCTTCGTGGGCTCCTCCCCTTCTCTCCATTCTATTTAAAAAATTCTATTTTATTTTCATTTTTTTGGCTCGGCAAGGATGGAAAAAAGGAAAGCAAATGCATAGGGTATACTACTGCCATATTGTTGTGAACGTCGTTATTGTCAACCTGTAATAAATTGAATGAATTCAATGCAAACCCCACCTTTGGCTTCCTTGCCCGGAGATGCAAGAAGGTAAACTACCACTAATGTAGTACACCTTCACTTTGACAAGACAAATTGTCAATATATTTATTGTTATTGTACAAGAATGCACTACTATGAATTTTCAAAGGCACAAAGTGCACCAGACCCATTGCCAATCTCTAGACTCTTCCAATTCCAATCACTCAAAAAAATACATTCCCACTCATTGCTTCCTACTTTCATACACACTAAGTTGGGACATGTGTCATAAACTTTTAGTCCCAACTTTGAAAAGAAAAAGAAAAAAACGTTTTGGCCTTGGTTGGAAATACATTAGTCTATAAGTTGGTTACTGGATCCCATCGGGAATGAGGTGGTTCTACCTTAGGGCCTATTCGCATGAAGGACCGGACCGGATGTGGAGCTCCAGGCACAAAAGCTTTGAGGTCGGGTCCAAGCTACATCATGCTTCCGGATGCAAACCGGTTCTCCAAATAAAATATTCACTTTTCTATCAATATTTGGAATTATATGGCATGCGGCAACCAATGAATGAGTCGGTCCACAAGGACAAGTCTTGGAATAGGAGAGACAAGGAGACAAGTGGAGAATATTTTTTATGGAAATAGTCTGTGGGGTTGATAGGAAGGAGAGTGGGTTTGCAAATCCTAAATTCAAGTATGGAAGAGCTAGGGAGGGACCAGAGCTCCATAGACCAGAGCCTCATGCAAAAACCCCAAGGCCCTTAGTGTACCACTAGCACACCTTCACTTTGACAAGGCAGGTTGCCGTGCGTGTCGCCCTTTGCTTTGAAATGGTGCCTGCGTGCCTGTGACTGACTGAGTGTGTGTGTGCGCGTGTGTGTGGAAGTAAGTTAACGTAATCATGTATGCCTGGTCCTGTGTAGATTACGGCACTGTGCTCTAGGATTCTCCGGGAACAAGTTTGTCATTTATGAATGGACGGATGATTTCCGAATTCAGTTGGACGGACGGATATCATTGGATGAAAACGAATCGAGGAAAAGCTCAGTTGAAGTGCATTGATATCCGACTTGCTCGTTATACCCCGTCTTTCCGGATATTAACCGGATGTGGAAGTCAGACCCAGGTATTGATTGACACTCTTTTCTCTACTTCCCAGTCAGAGTTGGACGGGCCGCAGAACGTTGATGTCGTGCGCTTCTCACGACGCCTCTTTCTCACGTCTCCGGCCTGGCGCGATCTGTCGGTCCCCCAATATTTTCTTTGGAGGCGTGCGTTTTACAGTCGCCCGCACTACTGCTGTCAGGAGTTTGTCCAACGCGCAAGCTTGGGATCAAGGTCTTCCTTGTGGAATTTGGTCGCTTGCAGCCGCTGATCTTTTCTCTTTTGGGGCCCGTGTGGTTGGTAACCCTGCAATCGCCGAAATCCTGACGGTGAATCGGCTCTCCGCTGGAGTTGTGTGACGGCGGTTTTCCTGGAGAAAGAGGAAGATGTGCTTTTGCGGGTTTTTTTGACTGCCGTTGCGGCGAATGTATGTTGCCATTCCGATCCCCTGTTCTTCAGTCTTGCCGTTGGTGGCATCTTKACATATCTACTTCATACAAGGACTCGTTATTGTTGCTCTTGTTAAGAGTAAATTTGATTTTTTTCATTTTAAGGTTTCCGTCGAAGAGGTGATAAGTCAACGTGGACGGCGAAGTCGCCGACGCTGCTTTTAGGTTTTGCTCTTTCTTGCAACGGGGATTTGTCGCGCTCCTCATCCTCCATAGGGTTAGTACTACGTCGTGTAATTCATTCCCGAGCTTCTTCTGAAGAATCGTTCTGAGCTCTGATAGGAAGGTTGGATCCATTTGTGATTTGATCGTCCGTGTGAATTCGTTGAGTTTTTCGCATGTGCATTGCTCGTTGCCACTTTTTTTAATCCGGTGTCGGTTTTCCGCTGATGGGATAGTTGGCAGAGCATTTCATGAAGTTACGAAATCTGTGCGGTTGTTTGAAGTTTTTAATTGACGAGAATGTTTGTGACCGTATCCCTACATCTAAGGCTTTCTTTGCGTCGTGTTCTCTTCAGATTTTTGGTTGTCTTTGCAACCTACATTAGAATTTCGACATGGATTTCGACATTAYAGATGATGTGAAGCCGAGATTTCAACTGCAGTCTGGGCCCTTGGAATCCGACGTGGGCGAGAAAGAACTGAACAGAGTACTGATTGGGGTCTGTTCAAGCGTTGGAGTCCTTTTCCTGGCTCTTTCGTGGTTTCAGACTGGACTATTTCAATTTCTATGCTTCTGGCTGGCTCTCTCTTTAGTTGTTGGTCCCTTTGCGCCAGTGGCTTTAACAGGGGGAAGCTGTAGAGTAGGTACCGGAGAATTGCTTCCAGATCTAGAGCCAGTGGAGGAGGTGTCAACCGAGCCGGAGAAAAGAATCAAAGGTTACAATAGGAGGTCTGATGCAAATGCCGGGAAAGCCTCTTCACGGGAGAGTTTGATGGCCTCCCCTGCACTGCTCTCGAAAACTGACGCGAATGGAACAGCCGCGAACAGTCTCGTCACTCATCAWCCGAAAAGTGGGGCCGAGAAAGAGTGGACCGGGGAGGAGATTGAGCTGCTTCGCAAGCAGTTAGTCAAATACCCACGAGGAACCTTACAGCGTTGGGATGTTGTATCCGAAGTTTTTGCAGGCTCCCATTSTACAGAAGATGTCATTAAGATGTCTAAACTTCTTGGGGAGAAGAAGTTTACAGATGGGGACTCGTACGCAAAGTTTTTGGCTCAGAGAAAAGGCGGTGAGAAAAGTATTGATTCTCCTTTATCTCAGAGATGGGAAGGAGATCTGGCGGATGCCAGCAATGGAGTGAAATCTGAATGGAATGAGACTGAAGACATGGCGCTAGTGGCAGCATTGAAGACGTTTCCGAAGGACACTCTAAAGAGGTGGGATAAGGTTGCTGATGTTGTTCCCGGCCGATCAAAGGCTCAATGTTTCAAGCGTTTCTCGGAGTTACGGGAGAGCTTTAGGAATTCAAAGGCAGATCAAGGGCTAGAATAAAAGTTTGTTGATGAAGGCGGTCTCAGTGGGCTGTTTTTCTTTTCATTATGGCGTTTGTTTGAGCAGGGGTTCCATGCTTGGCTTGAGCAGTTTAGAGGAGTTTATCAGATCTGTTAGTGATTGGACCTGTATTCCAAAGGAACAGGTTAGAGAGTACTCTTTACCTGTGATAAGAATAAGCAAATTACATGGCTTATGAATCACACTTGCGGAACAAGATGATTTTTGTGCGTGGTCCGAATAGGATGAGCTCAAAGTTCAGTATTTCAGCTGAACCTTTTCTCCTCAGTTGGTAATTTGAAGGTGTATGGAAATCACCAGCTAGAAGATAAATCKTGGAGTATGTTGTGAAGTACACTTATGGGATCGATGCTCTATCATTCTAGCCAACATTTCCTTTCAGCGCGACAACAGAAAACTATTTATGGGCTTTGATTTGGGATCCTCAATAGATTGACTATTACACCCATGGAGTGTCTATCCTGCTCACGCAACTGCTTTTAGATGGATGTTACGCTTGGAGTGATCTAATTACTTAACCCCTCAACGCCCAAGGTCCAACCATGCTGGAAAGCATCCTCCCTTTGCAAGTGTTAAAAGTCTAAATTTCAGTCATTTATGACGATCTCAACCAAACAATATTGTAGTGTGCATGTTGTAGATGTTGTGGAAAAAATTTGGGGTCATTTGACCATATAGATTGAAAGATTATAATATTTTAGTGTTGAAAAAATGTGCTAAAATCTTCTCAAACACACATTTGGAGTTGAGATTTAATTTCTAAACCGACTCAAATGAAAAAACTTAAAAATTACAAAGTGATTCAAAACCAGAATATAAACACTTTGGTGAAAAAGAATATCATAAAAATGACTCATTGTGTCTGCAAAATGGATTTGAAATGTCAAAAAACTGTGAAAAAAGTAGCAAAAAATCACATTTGTGGCTAAACCTCCTTCTACTAAAATGCCTCTCATTCACTCATAACGTCTTGGATGGATATGAAATTTTAACCACACAAACTAGATTAATAAGCGCAACTTGTACAACAAAAATTATTGAAAAAGGATCATACACGAAGAAGTTATGAGGCGCCAAAGTACATTGAAATGCAAAAAAATTGGATTTTGAACTTTGGATTGCTCCTAAACATTCAAAAGAACTTGGATTGGCATGAGACATTTACCACAATAACTAGACCTTTATGGGAACAAACCCCAAATTTTTTTATTTAAAACAAACATTTGATGAAAAAGATGAAATTCCCCAAAGTTGAAGCCTTCACAATGCAGTAGAAATGCCTTTGACCATAGAAACTAGACTAGTATGCGCAACTTTTCCAACATTAGAAATTATTTTTTATTGAAATTAGACATTGGATGCAAATGTTAGAGAGCTTCAAAGTGGACTACTAGACTGTGTGAGGCCACTTTTGGACCCTTGGGTGTTCAAGGGTTAACCCTTAACACCTAAATGCCCAAAGGCACCAAAATGTGGTGTCGACAAAGCTTTGAAGTTGAAGAAATCTAACTAAGTTGCTATTTTTAGTAGTTTGTATTTTTAATAGATGCCTATTAAGGTTTAATTTTAGCATAAATCTTGGAGACAAAATTGCATAAGAAAGTCATTGAAAAATAATTTAGAGTAGATTTTGAGAAGGTATAAATTGATTTGGGTTGTCAATGCTGGGTCTTATAACCTCATGTATTTTGATTGACAAACTTTTTAGATTCACCATGCGAAAAGTGGATTGAATTTTTTTTGTAGTTTTGACACCGTCTTGGTTAAACATTATAATCCTTCAATTCATAAGTGATGTTGTTGTGTTTTCTTTTCCAATATAATCTCTAACATGTCTAGTTTAAATTTGTACAATTACAATTCAAAAAATTTTGATACAATTTTTCAAAATGTTGTGTTTTTGTTCAACTTGGAACAAATTTGTAGAAGCTGAAAACAAGCCCTAGGCATTTAGGGGTTAAATGATGGACTTGTGATTGTGGAAATTGTCAATTTTGATACCATGGGAAMATCTACTTTAAAAAAATCCAAAGGTGTTGTCATTAGATGTTTTGGGGGCATTTAGAAGATTGCAGGTTCCGAGCAGCGGAAACAAATTGAGATCTTTGCCACACAAGCAGTCTGACATGATTGAGAGACTACCACGTCAGATAATACTGAGTGATTGATTTTTAAAATTAATTATTAAATATATTGAAAACATTTTTTTGAAAAAAAAAAGAATTTAAATTAGTTTTCGGTTTCTTTACACTTTCTGACATTTTCAATTTTTAATTTTTTTTTTTAATATTGAATTTTGAAATTCAAAATTTCAAATCAGCATTTGCTAGTTCCATGCGTAAGAAACAACCCCGAAACAGTCTTCTACGGGGCTAAAATAAAATCTAATGTGGAATTCAAAGTACAATAGAAGATCTTCCGTTTCCACCTCTAATTCCATGGATGAATAGTTTCACTTTTATGCTATACAGTTTAATTCTTTGTCATTCATCGGGCGCAAAATGTCCACCGCGTCGTTCAAGGGTGAAGCCCCCAAATCATGAGTGGCACCTTTTGAGTAGTAGCGCTTTAACATATTCTTAATCTTTAAACGACATGGAGGCCATTTTATGGTCGATGAATGAGAGAGCATCTTCTTGTGTAGGACACAAGTGCAACCATTCATCTTCAAAATTTTGTGTGAAAAGGGAAGATCTTCTATAGTGCTTTGACTTCCAATGCTTACTTTTGAAAAAAATCTAAACCAATGATTCTCATGGTATCAGCGTTATGTGATATTCCATATCTATTTAGCTTTCCAAGATTCTAAGCAACCAAATTTCTCTTGGAAAAATGTTGAATCATGGAAATCCTCTCAAACTTACTAGATTTGCCAATATTTGGATGAAAGCTACAAATGTAAGCTATTTTGGGGGATGAATGTACACATGCAGATCATTCTATCCATTTTTTTCCTTCCTTGTGTGTATTCCAAGGTGCAAATCACTCTTCTACCAGAAAAACAAAAAAAATTGGTTGGTTCCAAGAGCTAAATAGTGACATATAAATGGTCAAACAAACTATTTTTGTATAAAAAAGTTGATCTTTGTCAACCTTTTTGTGCATACAGTTTCACAAGAATCATTGAATTCTGAATGTTAAGTACTACTAGTTATTCTCTAAGTTTTGTATTGTTTGTATGAAAGAAACAAAATAATTGTATAGKTGGAACACTTAACATATGTAGATCATAGAGATGCAAATAGGACAAGGGTCCATAATGTATATGCCTACCTTAATCCTTAATGGGCGGAGCTTATGATTGTGTTATTAACATTATTATCTTTTGCTTCTTTTTTCTATTTTTTTTCTAATTGTAAATAGAGTTTTTTTTTAATTCTATTTATTATGGATGAATTCCTGTGTCTACTATTAATCCAGAATTTTTTAGATTTAAAAAAAAAAATTAGAAAGTATTGTGAATTTTTGAAGGCAAAGTGAAAAAATTCATATTGAATACAAATATGCCTAAAATATCTGAAAATTTAATTGTTAGTATACAATATAGAGTAGTTCATTATAGTCTAAACCAAATGCCTCCATCATTTTATATTTAGAAAATTTCTAAACCATGGTTATAGATCCAAAGTTCAAATTGTAATAAAATGTTCAATTTTGAGATTTTTTTGAAAACTTTGAAATGAAGTAGCAACAATATTTTATAAGCTTCAATTCATTACTTGGGCTCAAATCTCAAAAAGATCATTTTTATGGCTAAAATTGAGATCAAGATTCAAGAGGATCAAGTTGCTAAAATGCACTAAAAAGACATCATCTTCTAACATCTCATACACTCACATTGACCAAATAATACTTCAATGAAATGATTTCCTCCAACATTCCATGCACACTCACTGTCAAAAAAATAATTGGATCAGAAAACATTATTCATCATCATGTACTTTCCATTGGGATGGTTTCAAATGCCACAAAGTGCTACCGTAGGTGTTCTAGGGTTTAACCATCTCCTAACTCTCTAGCACCTGGCTATTGCAGCTGAAGAGTTGCACAATTGAGTTGCTTGCACACATGATTGCAAGTGTGGAGAAGGGTGTAATCTATCAACTACTAAAAATGTTATGAGTGGATTTTTCACTTTGTGATTAGAAATTGGCATGAACGCAAAGATTTCCAATGTAGCCCACGAACTTTGAGGCTGTCAAGGTTGCAAGAGAGACACAAAACCTTTGTAGTTCTAAACTTAGACCAAGTTAATTTGAGTTCACAATATTAGATGAACATCTTTGATAATCTATACCAAAAGCTCACCACAACAAGTGATGGAAATAGTGGTTGTATTTTTGTGATTGCAAGAARAAGTTGTATCATTTTAAGTCAAAAWGYTTCYAASAGCAATTTTTGTTGGCTATAAGTTTGCATGATAYGCCCAAAAGATCAATATTCATGAMYACWATATACAAGACTWCTCTACACCTTCATRAATTTTTTCTTATTTGAAAAGCATATTTTACTGTTTTTAAGTATTCCTAAATTAGATATCACTTTTCTAACTCATTGTGAGAAGTAGTATCAAAAWAAAATTTGATCTATGAATTGAAATGCATCTTGATTCATCTTTTAGGAGTGCACATATTTTACAATWTTTTTTTGAAAAGAGCATTAACCCCTAAAGTCTCAAGAGTCTSTTCTAGGAGTTTAAAGRTTTGGATGGGTTCCTATGATGTCAATATTTTGGCATGATTTTTAAGATCTTAGTTTCAAGATAATAAAACAAAATAATATTTTAGAAATGTGGTTTTTACTTCCATGGATGCCCAAGAGCACATTTATGCCATTCAAATCATTGAAAAGAGGATGGGAAGCAAAAAAAAATTGAGATATTTTTTTTAAATTTATCTCTTATAGATTAAATTTTTTGTCTATGCAAAAATATTTGATTGGTTCCATTTGAATATGYGAAAGTTACAAAGCATCTTCTTTTCTAGGTAATCTTAACAAATTCTTCAAAAATAATGTATTGAATCTGTTTTTGAATTTAATTTTTACAATTTAAAAAACATGTTTCACATAATTAAGTTTGTTTGCCAGAACAATCTCACAGTTGGAATGAAGATATACCAAGGTAGGTACACCTATAAGTGCCACTTATTGGTCCTATGCCTAGTTACTATTGTTAAGCTTTTTAGAATGTCATATAATTTTATTGACAAATGAAAGCATGGTCCAATGCACCAAAAAACACAGCATTTGGATCTAGTATGCAAAAGTTATTAAGGTTCAAAGTTTGTTTCTAAAAGCGCCATCTATAGTCTATGTACATGACTGATTTTGGAAATGTACACAAGCTTTAGATGGCGCTTTACGGTCAGATGCGCTTTTGGGTGTACCCACCTTAATCCAATTGCATTTAGTGTTGATTTCCATCACCCTACCGTTGGCCCTAATCCTATCCAAGAAAACCCAATTCTATTCATTTTTTGATAAAATCAAATGAATGCGTTAACTTCTTGAATTCCTTGACTATGTTTTTACCAAAAACACACCAAAACTACATTTTCTAGTACAAGTACCACCTTTTAAAAAAAAGAAATTCTTGACTCATGTAACCATAAAATCTTTTAGTACATTTGTTTGCAAAGATGTGTGAAAAAAGTTTAGAAATTTCTCCCGTGTGGATTGCAAGATATCAGTGTTTGAATTGACAAAAATATTTTTCTTGGCTCTACAAAAAATTAGGTAGCTGCAATTCACAAGCTCACATCTTTATGAAAAAATGTTCAAAATGGTAGTGCTTCTTTGAACTCATTCTTCAAAGCAAGTTGTCTACATGCTTGAAAAATTTCAGATCATTTGGAACCCTAAAATGTATAAGAAAAAATTGTACATAGAAAAAAACAAAGAGTGATTTAAAAGACAAAATTGTTAAAAATTTAGTTATGGAATTGGAAAATGCCAATCCCAATGGTTGCAAATTTGTAATAAATAATCTACATCCTATGATTTTATTTCTTTCAATTAAAAAAAAATTGAGTTCTCTCTTCAAACTGACTTTAAAGTTTATTTTAACCCCTAACTGCCCATTTGACCATACATGGTCAATCTGAAATTTCAGGTTCATTTTTGGATGGGCAGTTAAATTCCTTTGTTTGTTTTTAAAAAGAAATTGGTAGTTTTGAGGATTAAGTATTGAAAACTTTGATTTTTTCACTAAAATAAACGACATATTTGATTATTGAGAGGTCTTCAAAGGCATGTACGTCCATTAGTGGAAGACTAAAGCTTGTTAATTTTACTTCATTTCCCAGCTTTAGCAAAGTTTGCCAATTTCACTTGATTTGAGATCTAAAAAATTGTACTTATCTATTTTCTTTGAAAATGGTTCCAATGAAAAGAATAAAGTGTTTTCATCATTTCCGCCATTGAAAATTTAATTATGCGAGTGTTGATTTGGAACTATTTGTAATTTCTACTTATAAAACGAATTGCATTTCAACAATTGCAAGGTGGATGGTGTAATGAGTTTGATAGCTTTTCATATGAAATTAAGTTTTTTGGAAGTTCATTTTAGTATGCTAACACTCTTTGTACTTGTTCATGTCACCTCCAATCTAAAAAAACTTTTGTATGCAAATTTCTAAAACACTGTGGGAAAAGATAGCATACTAAAAATACAAAATGTAAATTTCTCTTGTTATAATCTTACAACTCCTATGCAATTTTGCACCCAAATTTGGTACACGTACTACAATTCAAGCTTCTAAAACATCTATATGGTTAGATTTTGAAGGAAAAAAAAATTCTTTGTTGGGGATAATTACAAGCCAATGCTCATTTTTCATAGGCAAAAGTCAAAACACATTTGGAAAGGCTTGGACATTTAGGGGTTAAAGTAGGAAATCCATAACTACCCACAAACTCAAACTCCTCATAACTTTTTTTCTCATTAATCAAAATGGAATTATTCAAAGCTCCTTACATGTATATAAATCTCTAAAACCAATTTCAATTTTTTGTTTATGAAAAAAAATGATTTTCTTTTCTGTGTACACTGATTGGCTAGGGAAAAAAAATACATATTATACAATATCTTTGAACCAYGTAGTCAAAGTAATGAAAATTGTTGCGCCTTTAAAATATTCCTTGTCCACTTGTTTGAAAATTTCAAAGAAAAATAAATAAAAACTTCATTCTTAGTTAGCTGTCCAACCAATAAAAGCAGCTTGGTCCTTTAGGGGTTAACACCAAAATAGGATAACGTGTCAATCCTTTATTGGGGAATATTTAAGTGCCATTAGATAAAGCAAAAGGCACTTATTGATTGTTTAATTGATGTTTAAAACTCCATTCTTTGGGCAATTTTGTAATTTTGAGACAGACCACTTCAAGAATTTACAAAAATTACAATTTTAATCAAAAAATTATAATTTCGATTGGGTTTGAATAGTGAAATAAGTGCACACCTTGGAAGAATTTGTGCCCTTCTTGAAATTGGTCTCAAATATTGAGATTCCAAATCATAGTGCTAATAAGTTTATCTACCTCACATTAGATGTTTTTTGGACCATTTAGAAGACTGCGAGTTCCAGGGCTATGGGAACGCATTGGAAACTTTGGGAACTCTGCCATGCAGGCAGTCTGACGTGGCACAAAGACTGCCACATTTGATAATACTAATTAATAAATTATTTTAATTAATTATTTATAAAAAAAAATTGATTTTTTTTTTTTTTTGAAAATTAGTTTTCAGTTTCTTCATACTTTCTAAGATTTCTGGAACTTTTTTATTTTTATTTTTTTTTTGAAATTCAAAACTTCAGACCAACAATCATTGGTTCACTGTGTAGGGAATAGTCCTGAAACAGTCTCATGCGAGGCTGAAAAAACATCTAATGGTGTGTTTCAACCCTATCTTAGAGATATAAGCTTAATTCTTAAAGAACAATGCAAGCCGTGCGGGCATTTTAAAAATCAAAAATTGGATTTTCACATAATTATTGATTTTAATTTTTGTAATGCTTTACTTAAAAAAATGTAGCTCCAATAATCTACTTTTCTGATCCATTTGAAATTTTTTCAAAATGATTAAAAGTGTAATTTTAGTGATAATTTCAAGATAGCATCTTGAATGGTAAAAAATATACCACTTTTAGATTTTCTATCAAATTTCTCTTAGTGTAAGCTCAAAGAGTACATCAATTAAACCAAGTTATTTGCCACTATTTTTTTTGTTTTCCTTCAAAACTTCATTTTATTTTTCTAATACTATTTTTGTAATAGCATTCATAGCCTTATTGTAATTACTATAATTTTTGCAAAGAAGTTTTAAAAATAAATCACATTAAGTTCAAACCAATGTTTTTGATTATTGAAAAATGAGATTATGTTTTAGGCATATTTTATTACATGTAAAAATATCAAAATTCTAAAATGTGTGTTTTAATGTAGAAATGTAATAAAGTTTGACCAAGACAATACATGAAATGTTGTGTAATCCATAAACGTCTCCGAGTTTGTATTATGGTTGATGAGTGAGAGGCCATCTTTCTATTTAGGATAGAAGTGCAACTATTCATCTTTGAAATTAGGTATGGAAAGGAAAGATCTTCAACATGACTTGAATTCCCATGTGTACTTTTGGATTTTTTAAATTTTAACCAACAATTCCCATGGTATCAAAATGGATGATTTCCACGATCACGAGCCAGTCGTTTAAGGGTTAGGAGTTAACCTCTCCATGCCCAAGGCCTGAGGACATCAAAGCCATAAAATAAAAGGAAGAAACCCACCCTACCCAATCCCAGGTGTTCTCGATAGAGTAGCCGAACCATTTGTGATCACCTCCCATTTCTAATCAATAGGTTGTTGTCTTTTTATGAAGTTGTGGCACAATTTTGCGCATTTGTGGCATATTATGATTGATTGCAGTGCTCTCAATACTCCAACCAACCCTTGGTCAATTTTGCAATTAGCCTATGGTCACAAACATAAACGTCTATATCACCATTATAGGTTGAAGAGAATTTTCCACTAAAAAATTTACTGTAATTACGTTTTTTGTAATAAAATTTTGGAAAAATATACAATCGTTCCAAAATCTGTTTTTGCACATGGGAAAAATTCCACATTCAAAAACCATGCGTTCCAAATATGTGTAATCGCTTAATCCCTAAGCGCTCAAACGACCATTTTTTGGTCGCTGCCCAACTCCGAGCAGAATTTTCGGGCAGAAAAAAACTTTTTTTTGAATTTATTTTTTTTCCTTGAAAATATTGGGTTGTCTTTCAGTATTTATATTCAAAACTACAATCGCTACGGTCAAAAAATAATCATAAGAGAAATATCACAATGTGTTTAGAATTTTCTAATGTTGAAAAACTTACTATTTGAGGAAAGAATTGAAATTTTTTTGACCAGATCTTATGCATTTTTTTACAATTCAATAGAAACCACTATTTTGACCAATCAAAAAAAAAATCCAAGTGTTAAGGATAGAAATTGTATTTTTGGTGAATTTTTGAAGTTATATCTTCAAAATTCATTTGAAGAGAATCTGGAAATAATTTTATAATTTGACCTTACGGATATCTTCTACTTTTTATGCTTCACATAAACTTCTTTGATGCAAACTTCAAAAAAGTTATAGAATTTATATTGTACTCCGTATAACACATTTGTGTTTTGTCCAAACCCCTTGGGCTTTTAGGGGTTAAGTGGTTGGAAATGGGTCGGCTCCTCTACCAGGTAATCAACAGGACTTTTCAAATTTGAAAGGAAAACCTTCCTCCAGATACCTGTGGATATCCGTACAAACAGTCTGCCCTAGATATCCGGATCACTTCAAGTTACGACCCCCCCCCGAACCTGCCGATTTGACATGAGGCCCGTGACTGTTATTGATACCCGGAGAGAATATAGCCAGWATGGAAAGGAATGAAAACCAGTGGCGAGCTTCACGTGGCGGCATATAAGCAGGAAATCTGATCACCACTCACGCAACACTSGATGAATGKMRATGAATATCAGTAAATATCATTCATCCATCRGACTGCAWCTCTTYYGAACCGCCTTCGTTATCGTCGGTTGTCGTGTTATCGTCGTCGTCACTCCCAATTCCGAACTTCGTTGATACCAGTGATAGGAACCGGCACGTGGCACCGTGTTCACCGCGATAAGCAGGACATCTGATCAACTCTCGTCACACTATCATCCCTTATTGGATGAATGGTGATGAACGGATACCAAAAATCATTCATTCTTCTCGTCCTTGGAGTCTTCACCACACTTCGTTGTCGTCACCTTCTTCTCCAAATTGCTGAAACTGGCCGCTGCTTGCCTTTGTTTGGAATCTTGCGCCAAATATCCTTTTCGCCATCGCCAGTTCTTCTCTCGTCCGTTCTTTCATATTCCCTCGCCGTACCAACTGAAGTTTKCTGCCTACTTGGCACCTTCTTAGCATATTTTCTGCAGCATATTCTATGAGCAGGCGCCTCTCTTATTATTCCGCTCGTTGTCACCGCCGCTGGACGGATTGCTGCTGGCTCGGCTGTGATGCCGGCAGCTCTCTCAGTTCTTGGGAATGACGAGGTGGAGTTTGTGCATTTGAATGGAATTGGAACTGGTAATGCATGTTTTGGTTGAGATTCGGGGGACTTCACGTTTTTCCTCGTTTAATTCGTCGACATTGTTTGGATTCTGACAATTTGAGCTCCATTCTTCTTGCAAATTTCAATTGGAGGAGTTTATAGCTCTCCTGAAGCCTCTCTCTCTCTGGATTTTAGAGTGGTTTTAGTTTATCTCGATATGCGCCTCCAGTACTCTGTCTCATATCGGTCAGTTCCCCTGTTCTTAGCTTCTGTGTCCGCTCTCTCTATTATATCAGCCGAGAAAACACAGAAGCGGTGCGTTCCGAAGGCTTCGTTTAAACTTAGAAACCTTTTGTATGCTCGTGCCAAGAGAGCTTCAATTCGTCTTGTCCAGGCTAGTGTGATCTCTCCCACCGYATAGACTTGTTGTTGTGGGAGTAGGATTTTCAAACGCAATGGCACCCTGTGCATCAAGAGCGCGAGATGGCGTTGTGATGCGCCTCTGGATGCATTGTGAGCCTGCTGCTTTGCAAGTAGACGGCCTTTACCCATGGAGCTACGGCAATCTTGTGGAGAATTTGAAGCTAMAGATGAGCTCCACCTTTCCTCGATCAGCAGAAGCAGAGCGTTCGCCTCGTCGRAACGTGCGAATCTCCTTCGCTTCCATACATTGTGCTGCTGGAAAAGATACCATCGAGATCGAGCGAGTTTTGGCGGAGGGAACGGTAGCTGCTGCAGCTCCCGAGGGGAAGCAGCGACCGAAATGGAGTTTTCGGTTCCCGTTTGTTGACGACATWAATCCTTCCGAGGCTGAGACTGCGTTAAATCACGTTTATGCGGGCGCCATGGCGAAAACCTTATCTCAGGTGTGCTTAAATTGTCATTACTACGAACTTGTTTGATGTAATAGATGGAGGATACATTTGTCTAATAAATTTCAAAGAAAGGTTATGTCATAACCTCAAAGATTGGATAGATTATATGAAGCGACGATTTCAAAGAAGTTCAAGATTATGAAACATAGCCATCCAACGCATTCTTATCGGAAATGAGCTTCAATTGAGGATTAAAGATATGCAAGTTAGGTCACAAAAGAAAGAGTGCCTAAACACGGTCTATGAGCAGGTTGGTGGACACCCAGTAGACACAGTGAAGACTAGGATGCAAGTTCGAGACCCTCCCAAAAAGCTCCGGAAGTGGAGAAAGAATATTGCTTCACACCACATCGGCATTGGGCCCGTGGGTGTTGATAACTGGTTTTTTAAAGGACCTGCAGATTTGTACCGTGGAGTAGCCGGCGCCATTCTTGGAACCGTGCCGAACGCGCTGCTGTATTTTGCGGCCTACGAAAGTAAGTGCCCCTGTTTTTTTCTTGCAATTGAACGTGCTCAAATTGTGTCAACACAAAAAATGAAAACAAAACAAAACAAAATAGTTAGTTGCTGCATCCCGGAATTGATCATCCACCTCTTCAATTGGTTGCCTGTAAGGTATATGGCACYTAATTATCAACTCTGCCTGAATATTAACACCTAAAATATGAGCATGCATGATGAATGGTGAAGGTATGGCAACATGTCAGTAACATGTCAGTAAAGAATTCATTGGGAGAAGTCATTGAACAGGTGTAATTATGTGAGTCCATTGCCATTCAGGTGCACCTAATTCTTTTCAAACATGTGCTTGATTTATAGTCGACTCTACGGTCAATTATTGGTGTCTGAATTAGATGAATTTCGGATTTGAATATCTCTCCATTTGGGGATTGAAGTTCTCTTCCACGTTTAATTGATTTAAAACATTGGTTATTCTTTCATCGAGATTCTAACCAGTTTTTTCTGAATTGCAATAAGCGTCTATTGTGGGTGTGCAGACCTTACACTGCTTGCAAATTAGGCTTTGAAATCTCAAGTTGGTCTGTAAGTGCTTGTTTTGTTTTATGGTTTGCAGCATCGAAGCAGAATCTGGAGAAGTATTTACCGCCTGGAGTAGTGCATGTTGCATCTGCTTCTATTGGTACTCTCGTGTCATCTGTTGTGCGGGTACTGAGAATCCAATTGAAGTCTCTGACTTTTATGTCAATTGCATTAGTTAATACGTGTTACAGGATTTTCATGTGCAGGGATTGGATTGCTTACATTACCGGTAATAAATTTGATGTTGACTGACCCATATGTTGCTTATTGCTCGTTATAGGTACCAGCTGACACACTCAAGCATCGTGTGCAAGCATACATGCATCCAAATGGTACATCTTAGTCCCTGCACTTATATGTCGCTGCCGAGTGCCACTGAATTTATACTTYGTATATTACAAGCTTTCGTGCAATAACTGTGGGCTATACTTGAATATATATCATGCTTTGKATCTTGGTGTAATTTTTTACTTGTATAATTTCAATGTGTGAAGGACGAAATCATGCATGACTTTACACTAACTTATTTTGTTCGAAATGAGTTAGATTGGATACTTTTAATTCAACCGTATAACTACAAGAAAAAATACTTATTAGATTTACTTTGAACCATAGTAATTGCACGGAAAGTTRTTTTGGGGAGACATTTATTTTTCCTCTGAAYCYGAGTCCTGTTTCATTCGGTTCATGTGAATTCAAGCATGTCTGACATGGAGTGTGCGTAATTCCCTACGTGTTGTAATACAGTATTTGAAGCTTTTCGGTCAGTTGTGACTGCTGAGGGTCTTGGTGGATTGTACAAGGGCTTCTGGCCCACTCTTATGAGAGATGTGCCAGAAATTGTCATTCAGGTACTCTGTTCCATGATCATCTTTTGTTAAAATGGCAAGTGTCAAAGTGCCAAAATTGTGACAAWAAAGTGGACGGAGTGGTAGAAACTAGGAGTGGTATAAATGTGAGGTTCTGGAAAAGTGCAAWATTTGCTATTTTAATGAATATGGCAATTTATGATGTAGACTTAATGCGGTCTTAACAGGTATGGCGAGATCCTGATGGGACGAAGGAAAGTACTGACGTGTGTTTTGATTGATTTCCGGCAGTTTGGAGTGTATGAAAAGCTGMGAGCCGTCGTGCAGAAAAAGCGCAACGTCGCAAAGCTCACGTAAGTCTTCTGGTTTTTGTTTTTTTCTCTTATTTGGATATTCCTTTTCAGCAATATCATGAATTTGTGTGTATTCGCTACTATAGAAATAGGAATCAATCACAAATTGATGAGTCCTGATTGAACCTGCACGTGCAGTTGTCAAGCCTTCATTTCTTTGTTGTTTCTGCCCCTTTTGAAGTAGGTTTGAAACTTTAGGGCAACTCCAATGTCATATTACTCTAAACTTTGATTCTTTTTGTGCAGGACTCCCGAGCATCTGCTTCTGGGAGCTTGTGCAGGCGCAATTGCAGCAACTTTCACCATGCCTGTACGGAACTTACATATGACTGGCTCTCAAKCCTTGAATTCCGGTCAACAAAGCTGAAGCTTTGTTGTGTATCAGCATTTTTTCTGTCTCTTAGTTTTATTGTTCTATCTAGGTACATAAAATCCCATRTTTTAAGCCCTGGTTTTAATGACRATAACGCATTTTAAGGCAATAAGAAGTTTTGATTCACTTCTTGGTACAGCTTGATCTTGTGAAGACCCGGCAACAATGTGGTGCAAAGCAAGCCATACCCATGATCGTTGCCAGTGTCATCAGAGAGAAAGGAGCTGCTGGACTTTTCAGTGGGCTGGTGAGGGTTTATCTCTTCCGAAAAATCAATTGCAGAAGAGTGTGGTCTAGGAATTCTTGCATCTCATGACAAAGATTTTGCAGATTTGGTCCCGAAGTTCCAYTCATCTCGTATATAATTGACCATCCACGTGTCAAAAGTCTATCACGTGTCAAAAAGTCTCTGTGTCWCAAGTTATTGTTTGTGACAGTAAGTTTTTATCATGGAATATTGACTTTCTTTAAAGGTTTCACAATTGTGAATATAGTGAACTGAAGATTCTTGATATTGAAGACAAATGACAGTGAAATTTCTTCTATACTCTATCTTGGCATTGGAATTGATTGTATGGCATTTTGGCTAGTTGGTGATTGTGAAAACGAAACATTGAGTAAATTGCGTTTGCAGGGTGCAAGGACCATTCATGTGTCGCTGATGTCAGCCCTTTTCTTCGGCCTCTTTGAATATTGCAAGCTGGTAAGTTCTTTGCCAGATATTCTTTTCACTTATTGGGCGCGAGCACAATTAGAATATATAGTTGCATGGATTGTCTTGTGTGATTTGAGAAGTCAACAGAATTGGATCAAACTGAGCAAGAATATTTTGAGAAAATTMTTTTTTAGATGTTCCAAGTGCAATTAGAGCTGCTCTTTTCAGAGAGATTGAACTTTTTGTTTCAATTTAATTAGGGTGCTTGTAASCTATCAAGAAGTCCTAAAATAATGTGAACTGCTATTGATCTCATGTTGGCTTTTGGTGTGAAACAGATAATAAAACCCAATAGAACTGTTCAGGACAAGCTGTTTTTGCCRAAAATCTGGAACAAAAGACGTGACAAAATTTGGAAGCGGCAATTTATGCAAYAATGATCCCCTCACCATCTTGTRTGTCTCATCGCTGACACCAGTTTCAACTTWTATATCTTTCTACTTAATTGTTGCATGCTGATTGTCCCTCAATTAGATATTTGAACGAGACTGTTGCTACAATGTTGACAATGTTAGAAATATTTCAATATGAGTTCCCTCGCTAACATATCATGAGCTATGACATTTAATTCTCTTGAGTATCTGGCTTGCAGAATTATACCTGATCTATATATGCGGATTACTGTGCACTCTAATGGTCATGTATTTAGTTTATTTGTCTTAACTCTACGGTAAATCCTTTAAACAAGGAGTGGGTGGCCACTAAAAATTTCTAATTGACTGATCAAATCTCTAATCTCTACGTAGCTTATATTTAGAATCTCTAAGCATTTGAATGTTATGTTTTTGGGTGAAAATTGTCATTGCAACAAATTGAACAATCTGGGCTTAGATTTCTGATACCTTTCCAAAAACACTTGTTACCCTGAAATRCTCCAATTTAACAGAGATGTGGTTGGTTGTGCAGGAGAGAAGAGGAAGCCAGTGGTGCATATAKCATTCATTCATTTATAAATGATTATCTCATATCATCYTCTAAACAATCTATTCAGACATACGCGTGTTTGCTCACTCAATGTTGCCAAACCATGCATTGACAGGTGGGAATGCTTTTACACCTTCCATTTTTTCTCATGTATTTTAAATGCTGGATTTGCAATTCAGATATTGTCATATTTAGTGAATTGGCGAGTCTTGTGCCAAAATTGTGACAATATGCGTATGCTAACACGTCGYATGCGTTATGGTAATAATTTTTGCTAATACGTTTTATAATTTTGACTGTAAGTTTTTGAGTGCTTTGTTTCTACACCACATGAGGCGCTTCTTGTCTGGCAGGTTTTATGTACGCGCACTGTTGTACACCGTTTATTACCTCCAGGATTATTATTAGGAAGTTAGAGAAGACTTTGCAACGAAGCTCTGCGATTCTACATCATGAAAATGGGTCGTAACTCGTGCAAAATGGCGTTGAAGTTCGGGAGATAGAGAGTGAGAGGCGTGAAGTTGGAGAGGGATTTGTCGGCAAGGCAGCTCGGGGGAGATTGTGTCCCTGCAGCCTCGCCGAAGGCGTTAATGCAAGCGGCGCCGGCAGTTTTCCCGCTGAGTTGGGTGATATTGATGTCGTGTAAGCGAATGTCTGTGCAGGGTTGGGCTTCACTGCATGACAGCTCCACTGCTGTCGACGTCGCCGATGTGCCGGTGATGTTTGCGAATTTTATGAGTTCTATTGCCACTGCGTCCGACTGCGTGCACAGACACAGCATTCTTGAGAATCTCCTAGCCCTAGCCCTTATCCTAACCTTAAAACCTTAAAACCTTAAGCCCTAACCCTTTAGCTCTTTGCATTCTTGGCACAGTTCATGCCAATGCAACTAGATTTAATACAGTTGCACACAATCTGGAGTCTATGATGGTCTTTATGACGCCTCATCCTCAATTATTCAGAAACCAGAATCTGTCCTAGTTYCATGTAMCAAGTCTGCTSTACATGACATTTTATATCCTARCCCTAAACCCTTTGTGTCCTTGGTATTTGTCATGCAAGTGRATCTAATTACTTCATTTTGTACGCAATCATGAGAGTCTGGCAGTCCTTTTGAAGCCTCATCTTCAAGCATTTAAAGTTTCTCTTAAGTACCAATTTTCTATACAGCAGTCTCCTTACATCCTTAACGCTGTACTGTACAGTATGACTTTATGCCATTTCTTGTCTATTCCTTATGTAGTCTATCTAAAATTGCATGTTAGAATTTCTTTTATATCATTGTTAAGTTTTGCAAAAAGGATGACCTTGGAGTTAAAGAAACTTTTGCAATTGGCTTGCGAGGAGTATCATCATTTGGATTGCATGCCATTTTGGAGATTGAATGCAATTTGTTTAAGCTTTATTTGTGCATGCAATTCTTTTAAATTATGGTTGGCTTCAAATTAGAGATAAGGATAGAAGACTCAACATCAATCTTTGTAATTAGGGCAACTTCACTTGCAAACTGTAATTTTATATTGACAATTTATTTATTTGCCTTTTTCAAAATTACATGATAGATAATCTTTGAGAGCTTGATGAGGTTATTAGAGATGATGTAAAATTGATGTCTTGAATTTAGAACATCCAATTCTMTGGCTTTGGATTGATTAAAGGGAAGAAGAATGTAGCATCTAGGAGTTACATTTTGTGTTTGATTTGTCGATGAGAAAGTAATACAATTGCTTTGAAATTTAGACTAWAAAAAATACCTCTTTTTATAGAAGTAAASATTCCAAATTGAATACCTTGAGCAAACTTTTGAAGCTTGAAAWGAATATTASATTTTTGTCAACATYRATGTATATGCTTTTTAGTTGATTTAGAAATTCAAAATAAARAGAAGAATTGTGAAYATGATGTTGGATGAATTTGCTTACTTGGTTTGAACATGGTCCAGATTGAGAAGGTGGGCAGTAGTATTGGTCAATGATAATGGGGTTGCTCACATTTGTCATCTTTATGTTCCTAAACTCAAWATTTGTAGCAAGCCCTGTACCTCCCTATACCACCAAATCAAATTTTAAGCTATTGGCACTCAAACATTAAAATTTTGGTCCTTTAAGACACTTTATTTCAACATACATGAGGGGATCATGTATTTTCAAGAAAATATTTCTAACAATTATAATTGTGTTTTTAGGGTTTGAGATCTACGATTTGAATTTTATAGATAAGTTTCAATTAAGATTAGGAGAAGTCCAAAGATGATGTTGGAATATTATATGCAAAACTATTAAGAGTTGGCTAAAGTTTGGATATCAAGCTCAACAATGGATGATCTGTGTTGATGGTTGTCAATATTGAGACAAATAAAATGATGACTGCAACAAACATTTGATTAAGTTCCAAGTCAATGTTAATATCTTTCATATGGGAGAATTGTACCCTAAAAAAATTGTAAGTAACTCACTTGCCATGTCTTGATTCGCAGTCCATTTGTAGTACTTTCAAGTTGGCARTTTTTCACAAGTATTTGGGATACATTTGCATGCTCCCCATTTGCCCCTAGACTTCCCACACTATCCAACATTCAAGAGTTATTATTTGTCTCATATATTTTATTAAAATGGGAACCCGATACTATTATTATATGCAAACATATATAACAAAGTGTAACCATTGTTAACCAAATTTTGAAGAATTCTAGATGTGATATTTATTAGATATATTGTGCTAATATTTGTATATATCCATCAAAGACTACTACCATAATATTACAATAAATATTGTTTAGTAATAAACTATGACATATATATATATATATATAGGCCAACAAATAGCATATATATATATATATATAGGCCAACAAATAGCACCAATATTGAATTTCACATTATAGCTATTTAGGTTGGCAAATCTTTCATCTCTAGTATCTTAATATTTTTGCACTTGTACTTGAAGTAGTATTGGCACAATAAATCTAATTTGAGAATTAGTACTAAAATGTATTTCTAAGATTGTCAACAATACAATTCCAAATACCAAAAGTGAGCATAGTTTTGATTTTTTGTAATAAATTCAAAATACATATGAATACAAATAAAAGGTTACTCTTGGGCTTCCATAGAATGTACCTGATGCCATGGCAGCCTAATCCACAATAAGTATTTTGCACAGCAATGTTATGTGACCCACTCACTATTGATACACAATCATCACCTGAATACACCAATCATAATTTCGAATGAACTATTATCAATTCACTATTTTTTTATTTTCTCAACTATCAATATATTATGGTTTCTTAAAGAATCGTGGTTAGTTGTCAACATGTATATATAACCATAGTTGCCTCCCACAAACATAGGATGTTTTTCTGAGGTGATAAATGCTATTATTTATGATTCTGTCCCTAGTACCAAAAATATTAGGGAAAAGGTATGCCATCCTTCATTGTAGTGCCACAAAAGACCTATGTTAAAAAAAACTGTAAGTTATAAAATGTGGTAGTAAATAAGTATTTAAATATTATCAATTCATTGTTTTTTGACATTGGGTAGTAAATAAGTATTTATTGTTACTATACAAGAATGCACTTATCTTTAATCAAGTATTGTTGTAATTGAACCTCCATGTGTATAAACGGAAATATGCATAGAAGTATTTGTTGACTTTGATGACTTGTAAAGTAAATTTCTTTGGGTAATACAACCTAAATAATTATATAGGCATTCTAATTTCACTATTAAGTGTAGGTAATGTGTTAAAAAGTCTACTTTTGAAAGAAGACACCTAAGGATAGCACTTGCTAACTAAGGCTAAGATAGGGAACCCAAAAGCGCCACAAATTGGTATTGTGCCTAGATACTATTATTAGGATTTTCACATTGTCTTATTTGCAAGTGAAAGGAAGTTCCAATGCACCAAAGAATGCAACATTTGGATACGATATGCAAAAGTGATGAAGGGTCAAAGTTTGATTCTAAAAGCGTTTCTTCCACATAGGTACATACTTGAATTTGGAGATGTCTAGTGTGTAAAGATGGCACTTTTAGATCACTCAGTGGTGCTTTTGGGTTGCCTACCTTACATGGCTCAAGGTAGGTAACCCAAAAGTGCCACTAAACTAAAAGCGCCATCTTCACAATATGTACATCTCCAAATTCAGTTATGTACCTATGTGGAAGAAACGCTTTTAGAATCAAACTTTAACCCTTCATAACTTTTGCATATTGTATTCAAATGTTGCATTATTTGATGCATTGGAACTTCCTTTCACTTGCCAACAAGACAATATGAAAATCTGACCAGCCTTATAATAGTAAGTAGGCACAATACCACACTACAAGGGAACACAAGTCATTTTCTGTCAGCTTAAACATTTTTTCTATCAAATTTTTGTCAACTCGGACATTTTTTCTGTCAATTTGGACGTGTCAATTTGGACATTGTTTTCTTGTAGTGCCAATTTGTGGCGCTTTGAGGATGCCTACCTTAGATCATAGTAGAACTATCCCCCAACATACTCTTCATTCACTAAGTTATGGGCAATTATGACCAGAGTTCAAGAACCTCATTATCCGAGAATTGTAGCACTTCCTTGTAGAAAATAAAAAGTTTAGAAGATGACCTGTTGACACTTGGCAGCGCTGAACAGCAAAGTTGGTGGTGTACCCAATGTGGATGCCATCCGTGTTGGGACTTGACCATGGAGCTTGGATTTTGATGGCTTTGGCGACGCCGAGATTTACGTATTGAAAGTTAATGTGGATTTGAGGACTGTCTATGAGGGTTATGGACCTCACAAACACATGGCTGCTCCGAGATATTGTCACCGCCTGCCACCCACCCACAAAAAACAAAACAAAAAACTCATGACTTATTCTCATTAGTTTTCAACGGCAGTATAATTTTCTTAACCCATAAGCATTGAGGCGGACATTTTCTATCTAATGGATGTCAAAGAATCTTTTGTGTAGGACAGAAGTGCAACTATTTATCCTTGGATTTTGTGTGAAAAGGGGAGATCCTTTGTAGTCCTTTGACTTTCAATGAGTAATTTTTTGAATTTTTATTAGCCAGTGATTCCCATGGTATCAAAATGAATGATTTCCATGATCACCAATATGTCCTTTTAAGGGTTAATAACTACAATCATATAATGTTCTATAGGAGGCAACATGAGATAGTAGTGTACTGTACTAAACCCACCCAAAAAATAATTGTAAAAATAATATTGACACTAACTAACCAAAGACCGGGTTAAAGACTCACTATATTATTTGTAATTGGTATTTATATTAGTACAAGCCAAAATATTATTGTATAATTGTACTGATTTCATCAAGAAATTTCACCAAAAAAATTGGGGCGACAAAAAATTTCACCCTTACTACTAACGAGGATAAATCAGTGTCAATGCTAAGAAGAAGAAAAAAAATTTGAAAAAAATTTGAAAAAAAATTGGGGTCTCACAGTTGGAGCCTCTGGACATGTTCCATTTTCTCGGCAGGCCCACCAGTTTTGCCCGCGGCCATTGAAGGTGCCCTTCCCCTTGAGYGTGAAGCCTTCCAAGTTCTGAAACTGAAACCAAACACGAACATTTTTGCCATCCCATGCACTTATCTCGGTGGGAGCGAGAATCTCCCCTTCCACCTTCACATGCCACGTCATGACGAACGGTCGACATTGGTTATGTAGATTGATTGATTACAATAATAATTATGAGGTAGGAGACATCAAGCGTGATTTTAACATGAATAAGAGCATGATGTTTGGGGGATTTATAGAGTTGTGGAGAGATTGTTGGGTGTAACAGGCTACTGGTGAAAACATAGTTTATATAGACTAGCAATTGGTTTAATTTGTCATGCAGATTTTCACATAGGTTAGTGTGTGTTCTACGTGAACTATGTTTTCCCTAGTGACCAAATCTAGTTTCTCCAAAATATAATCACTATGTATGATTAAATGAATATGAGATTGTCCACTACAACTTATTGTGGTTTATAGCCTCCCCTTGAAGTTGTGCAAGAAATCCAAACATTTAGCCAATTGAAGTCAAACTTTTATTAAACTTAGAAGATATTAAAGGTTAAGCAAATGAATCAAGACAAACAAGTTGTAGTTGGTTTCAAGAGTTAGTCACAAAAAAATGGAATTAGGACTTTTAGGTTATCTTGGCATGAGCTCATAAAATGAATCAACAATGGTTGCTCTGGGATTTCTGTAGAAGCAAAAAAAATATTCATGAAGATGGAGGAGGTAATTGGTAAATCAAGACCATCTCAACTTGAAGCACATGCTCCTTTTATTAGTGAAGATACTGGTGTGATATATGCTTTGTTTAAACGACACCTATAAATATCTTTTTCACATTATCTAATTTTGAATTTTAAAAGAAACTTTATCATTACCTTGATTGAAGAACAATACATTCACTCACAAAGAAGGTTCATACCTGAAATTGTAAGTCTGATTTACAGGGACCAGAGTACGTAGAAGGATATACAAGGTATTTGTACCCAGATGGTATAAATACCGCAGCATTCTCGACATTGCAAGCATTAGCCCAAGCTGCCAGAAATGCCTACAACATCAGTAGAGAAGTCTAATTAGAGAATGCCAAATAAGACGACATCATTTTCTCCAAAATCAAGGTAGTACACATTAGAGTAGCTTTTTCATGAACTTGTAACAAAAACTTTCAATTGGATGAGTACAAACTTCCATATAATGAATGCTTGTTGGCCGAATCAAATTTTAACCATGAAGATGAGTTTCTTTATATTTGAGCATTAACTATTTTAAACTTCACTTTTTCAATTAAAAAAATATGACAACCCTTGAGAAATTTATTGCATTTGCAAGATCTATTGGTTAATGTCCAAACTACACCACAAATATAGAGCATGTTCACCTATCAATTTTAGACCTAGGTTTGCGCTGAAAGAATTTCCTACCTTACCATTGCAACTTACATCTCGCCAGATTGAACTCCATGTTTTTGGAATTTTATTATAGTTATTGTGATTTACTTTAAATGTTTGACCTAAGACTCACATCAATTTCATTCTGCACCAAAGCAAATCTCAATTTGTTTTTTTTCAATCCATCAGTTACTAGGACGGGCAAGCAAAATCACATGACAAGCTGGACCGTTGGATCACCCCCATCCAATGAGCAACAACAACCCACAATCAATCAAACTTACAAATGTGTCATCTACAAAGAAATTCCCCCAAAAATGAGTCAAATTTTTTGATGGCCAMTGAAATTCAAAGCAAAGCAAAAATGTAGTGTAGAAATATTCTCAATATTTTTTTGAAATAGGACATTGAGGGTTAGATATTGATGCAACTGCCCTCTACACCGCCTACATCACTATTTATAAAATCTTTATATTTTTGTAATCAAAAGCTTCTGTCATGTAATTACAAATCACCATACACAACACATCATGTAGCCACAACTATCAGTCAAAACATCAATCAAAATCAACACAAGAGAGTATCAAAATCTCTCTAACCCAATCAACGTCTTATTTATGTCAGTGATTGTGTATGAAACAATGCACATGTAATTATTCCATAGGAACAACAAAACTGACATAGACATAGTTATCAAAAAGAAGAAGAAGGGTTAACTCTAGTTTGAAAAGAAGATCGGTGTGAAATGGAGTATTTTTGTTGGAAATGGCCACAATGATATTAAATGATAAGTTAATAAAAAAAAGTTCCACATACCTCGGTATCGTTGGTTGTTCCATCACCCACAGCTCCTTCATTTAACACACTGTACCGAATTCTTTCAGACCCAATCTGAACGTCCTCTTCATCATCATCCGATTCCATCAAGGAAATTAGTTCTGCGTCCACGAAATCCTCCTCCACCTCCGTCTCCAACACTCTCGAATTCAGTATAAGCGGACCACCATCTCCATCATTAGCAGCGCTAATCGCACGATTAGCGCTGCTAATCACATGACCTCCCTGTGAGTTGCAGGAGACGTAAGCCACCGAGCATGTCAGTACTACGAGTCCTACCAAATATTGCATCATAATCGCAGAATTTTTTCAGCAATTTATAGTTGGAAGATCAAAAAAAAAAAAATTGTACAAAAGTTGTGCCTGCAGAGTGTATGCGACAACGAGGAGGAGACAATGGGGGTCTTTTATCTTGGGCAACACCGGTGGTGATGTGGATTACAAGAAAAAGGAGCATTAAGTGTGCCTGTGAAGAAATTAAGGGAACCAAATTGTGGCGTCCTGACGTGGTGATGTGGATCTTGCAGTCTGTCTGCAAAGCCTGGAGGATCGGGCATGAGAGTTCCATAACCTGGTCACTCAACAAGGATGATGCCAACCAAAGCTGATTCTCCAAGGGTGAACTAATCGGTCCTCACATTTCCTTACCTTACGATCTTCACATCAAGCTACACAGCCTAGAAGCACAACGCAGAAATGACCTAGCTCTTGAAAAACAGTGTGCAATATCTGATAAATAACTTTCTTTAAACTTGTGTGCTAGAATCCAAATTCAAGCCTCATTGTGCGTTTTAACTTAAAAATGAACAACCGCAGATATACGGAAACAGCTATGTTCAGGSTTGAAGATGATGCAATTCAACCCCCCAATAAACTATTTRATAATCAAGGGYCCAKAGTTGGAATTCAAGCGTTTCAGTCCCCACCTCTCCTCTTCCATCGCTGCTGCTGCTTTTCTACTTTCACAACGGCATTTGAAGGCTTGTGGACGAGGTCTTCAAGGCTGATAGGCTCGTCCACTCGGGGAATAGATACTTAAGGAAGCTTCAAGGAAGATAACAAAATGTGTCGATAGATAGAAGAATTAATACCACACTTCTTTAAACAATAGAAGTATGTTTTGAAAGTAAATATGATTGACTATTTGCTTCCAAAAGTGGACTTTCAATATTTGGCGTGGGCACTTGGGTTAATCAAAATATTGATCCAGACCCCAAACCCAATTGCGAAAGTGTTTGAAGATTTCGATACCTGTCCCCCATGGCTCCGAAAGTAATTTTACCATACGTAGGTTGGCCAGAATCAGGGCTGATATAATAAGATAAAAGACCGTCACTTGGGTACACCTTCCTCAGCTGATGAATGGCTCTCTCAGCCTGAAACACAGAATCTATGCATTAAAAATTTAACTTACTGTGACAAGCTACCAAGTCGAACACAAAAGAGACAGTAGGGTCCAGAAAAGGGCAAGGAGGATTAGAGATGAATTCCCGAAAAGGTAGCCATTTCTTCTCGTCTCAGAATCCTTAACTTAATCGTCATAAAATGTTGTCTTCAGTTCCCAAACGTAAACAAGAAATCCTATAATAGGAGATTTAAAAAAGAAAACTGTCACGACAACAAAGCGGGAGAACAAACCTTTTCCTTGTATTTTGGTATGCCCGTCCGCTGTGACAATGCAATGAGCTCTACCTGCTCAGTCCCAGAATCAGCCAATATGCTTGAACCCTGAATAGAGAGTTACAACTGTTATGAGTCTCTTGAGCAAAGGAAGAGAAGAGTCAGATAATACTAAGGGTCGCTTTACAGTAAGGACCAAGCCAAGAAAATAAAAAATTCTGAGAACTCTCATTGGCTAAGTGGGACCAATTCTAAGCTCTCTGCCAATGGGAGTGCTCAGAAATTTCATTTTGGGGGCTAGGTTCCCAGTGTAAAACGGTCCGGAGATGAAATTAATTGACTGAGTTACATAAGATATAGTTAGATTGTATACCCCGGTCCAACCCGGGTTGCTAGCATGTCCGGATGCTAAGTTGATAGTGTTGTAAGGAATGCCTGAAGGGGTCTCCCATGCAGGCAACAACCGATCTGCTATTTGCTGCGCCTTGTTCAGAAACATTCGTTCGCCAGATAGGTCATACGTACTCAGCAACCCTCCCAGAACTCTGAGGAATATCATATGCAACGATTAGTAAACAAGCGGCTAATCGCAAGTGTCGCTACCCCAAATAGTAATGCTCGTAACGTGTTTTTTAATAATCCTAGGTATAATCCTCAATGTAATCCTCACAGCTTGAAAATTTGAAAAAATCATACTTAACGATCTTAGAATGCCGCTATACCTAAAACGTTAGTTAAAACAGGCAAAAGAAATTCATCCTTTGGCATGATGGGCCCCAACATGATAGGCTTCTCATGTTATTGATGATCTTATTGCTTTTTAATACATGTCTCATTCTCATTGGACACCATATCTTTCCACATTTTCAAGTCATTGCTCGGTCWCTCCTATTAGGATAGAGGCAACAAAAGGACACTTTCCTAGGACGTCGGATATATTGATGACCAGGTTYTCGTTAAGCGACAGGTTCCATATGTCAACATCAATGGAAAGGCAATTTCGCTACCCAACCAAAAATACTTCCGCAAATGGCCCTCCTCCAGGTTAATCTTATCAGCATTTGCAGCATGAGTTCACCCACAAGCTTAGAAAGTGAACTRCTATCAAGGTTCTAGTGAGTACCTGATGGTGGTCTCAAAAACACTAGTTTCCACGTTTTTGTTGAAATCAAGATTTTCCGCAACCCAACTGCAAGTAAGAATTCCATTCCGAATACCAAAGTCAGCGGTGGAGCACAGTAAATAAGAGTACAGTTCTGTTGTCTARAAAATGTAGTCCTGAGGTAAAATTGATCCCAACAACTCCCAACAACTTACTCTCTAGCTTTCTCGAATTGTTTCTGGAAGCCCATAATGTATAAGGTATCCAAGGAATCAATAATGGATGCTCCCAGCCCTGCAAACTGATTCACTCCGACCTTGGATTGTGGCTACACATATTCAAAAGTTGAACAACGTCAATACAGGACCYACATAAATGCTAACACAAAAGTTCCCCAAGAACCACAAACACAAGAAATGGTGTGAATACCACGTTACAAGACTTTGCCAAAGGGCACAGCACTGGCTGAGAGGTATGTTACAAAAAGGAAACGACAACAACATTAGATTTAGATACTTGAGACATGTAACGTGTAAGTATATATACCTTGAGTTCATCCATGCCCCAGGCATATTTCTCATAAGAAGTCCAAGCATGAAGCATGGCATCCTTGACTTTGTCACGCCTCTCAGCCGCGACTGGATCCTTATCAACATCAGTCAATGCTGGCTTCTTCGTCTTATCAGGAAGGACCTGCCCACTGCCACTATTCTCCTGCTCCTGAAATTCTAGCTCATTCGGTAGGCTCTCACCCCTCTCCGTCAGTAGATCTGTGAGCTTTTCGAGCTGTAATACACTCAAAAGCTCAGTCACGATTATGACACAAAAATTCAATTGTAGTCTTAATCAGACTCATAAGAATAAAGAGAAACGGGGCTCAGCATTCAATGACATTCCATTGGCACCGAAAATCTAGTACCACCAATCTTAACCCTTAAAGAACCAAGAATTCATGGATTAAAAATGACCGATTTGACTGATCGTATTGAGTAATCAGTAATTCGAACTCAATATCATCAGAATCAGTGAATAGCATTGCATGTGTCGRTTAACAAATAAATAAAATAGAACCAAAAGAATCTCCATTTGACCTACTCCAAACTACTAAACAAAASATAACGCCSAATTCSGGCCTGKAGGTCTTGTAAGGGTTAAAATTGAGAAGAATYGATCTCTAAACAAMCTTTCGAGATTGAAAGCTACAAATTGATAATGCAATCCTTTAAAATGTAAGGTATAATGAAACCAGAAAGTTCGGATTCTTGCCTTCTGCTGAAGCTTATCATTTTGTCGAGTTAAACTTTTCACAGTCTCCTACATTATCACACAAAAATAACAGAGTCAGGTCAACACACTATACCTGCAAGGTCAGATTCAAGTAAGGTAGAGGATAGTCAGACCGCTAGGRACCTAATCCCGTCTCCCATACTGACCTGTTGCCAACAGCAACTCATCAAGTCATGCACTAGGTTGAACTTATAAGCAAGGGTGCAAGAAAAACTTGGCTGAATGTCTATGGCTACTGATTTTTGAATGGAAATAGGTTTGGTATAATGTCACTGATAGTTATCTACAACCACCCACTTCAAATGATTGCATAAGAAATCCATACATGGTGATTCTCAAGGGAGATTGACTCTTGTACCCAAAGCTCTCAAAACAGCTCTACACTGCTCCTCAAATCACACTCCTACATGTGCTGAATTGCTAAAGAGCAAATAGTATCCTCTAGTTAAATCCGTAAACTATATACTCTATACAGAGTTCATGAATTAACAGCAACGAGTGTAAGCAACCAAAAAATGATGGTTGCAATAGATTGAAAGGAAGGGCAGAGTTACCTCCTGATGAACAACAAGGTTGTGACGATCCCAGAGAAAGTAAGTGCTACAAACGAAGAAGGCGAACAGAATGAGCAGGCGTCGAGGTCGCCGAAGGTAATACATCGGGCTCAAAAACCGGGGCACCGAGGCGGATTGCGCCCTCGGTCTCGCCATCTTCTTCAACAGAAAACGAGTGATCACGCAAGTGATCTAATTGCAACAACTCTCCACACAATCAATCCATATAGAAGCTGGATATAAGAGCTCGCATCCACCAAAACCAAGCTCTCATTCCAGAGCTTCAAACCCTAAAACCGACACCAGCGCCAAACAAACGTGAGCAAAACGACTCCTCTCCCGAATCGTCACACCACGATTTGATCACGAAAATTCGATCGCCTCAAATCCTTCCTGATACAATACCATCAGTGAAAGCCACGATAGAAAATAAATTCTCATCCAATCATCTCCAAAACCACTGCAAAATCTTAGTGGCGATTCGATCACAAAAGTTGAAGCTCCGTAGTTTCCTAAACCATAAACAGACCGAAGGCTATTAAAAGAAACAAACAATAAGATCTTACACACACAAAACGAAAATCACTGCAAACCCCGAACTAAGACACAAATGCATCCCAAATGTATCCCGAATGCCTCCCGGATAGGCCCATGGAAAGGTGGAGATACCCTGCAGCTGCGACCCTGAAACTTCTGTCGCTGTAGCACTACGAGAGAAGATAAAGAAAGGTCGCACCATTGGCAGAAGCTGCCAAATGGTCAACACGGCTTCAGATGGAAAAATTCAAATAAATAATTGGATTTTTGGAGTTCAAAATTGCTGTGAGGAGAGCAAAAGGTGAGGATTTCCGTGTGGTAAGAGGAGGAAGCTTGCGGGAGCGATGATGCGGGAGTTGCAGCGGATTGCGCARCTGTTGCGAAGGATTCCTGCGCGGGAGCAGCCGCTGCAGTGGAAGAGCACTCACGGAGAGAGGAGAGGGGAGAACGTGGTAACCAACAGTTTTTACTATTGAGATAAAATCACTAGTATAACGTCTTAATACCAACAGTTTTTACTATTGAGATAAAATCACTAGTATAACGTCTTGGAGATGACACTTTCTAAGCATCCTTCTAGCACCAAGTAGAACTTGCATATTTGTAAAATTATATTCAAGGTTGATTTTGGATCGTCAAAAGCATTCTAATGGTAGTATCACAATCATTAGAACTTTATATTCCAACACCAAAATGAGCTTTAAATTGATATAATAAGGAATGATTGCTTTGGTAGTGTTTGTTGGGGCCCTAAGACTTTTGGTAACTAAGACTGTACAGTACAAGGTCGTTCTTGCTATGTAGAGGTAGGGTGACGATTAGTTACATCAATACTCCAATTTCAATTGCGTTTTAATTTATACTCATATAGACCGTAATATAAACTAAATACATTGTAAACCAAGATAATTCATTGTTAACATCCATTTTTTACTTTCTACAATCTTGTGTGAAATTTTGCTGAAGTTTAAAGCAGTTTCCATTCCGTGTAGAACGCACACCAAATGTTGGCGTCTGGTGCATACTGTCTGCAGGAATTATCGAGTCTAAGTGTCGAGCCGTGCGTGGGGGAGTCTATTATAGTAACCGTCTTTGAAATATCAGTGGCTGAGGTATGGACACTAGATACCAAATTCAGAATGTTTTTGATGACTTCAGGTGAACTTTGATATCAGACAATGAGTACGGACCAGGTTGTTTATGTCTGGCACGGTTGTTTGCAGGTTCCAGCATTCATTGAGAGGGAGCATGAATTTCGGTTTCTTGCGGTAGATGATGCACTTTATGCAACAATCCTGTGAATTGGCTTCTGTGGTCTTCTTAACCACTCAAATTTCAACGATATTTCTCATTTTAGCACTCATTTTTAGCACTCAGTTTGTATGTCTTTATTGATTTCGCATCATGGTATATATGCAAAAAATGAACTCAAAACCTTATATTTCTTCACAATTGCCCAAATAAYCTAACTATGCAAGCAATTCAAAGTAGGTTGTCATAAACTGCTTCTTGAACTAGTTGTTTAATTTTTCGATTCTAAAATTAGATAAGTCCTATTTCCTGAATATTATYATCAATATGGCACATCCTAAAGAAKTATATGTTATCATTGAATTTATAAGCATTCCTAAATAAATAAATTTCATCATTCAAGGCTCATTAGTTGAGATCGTCACATCTTGCACTTGCCTGGCACCACAGGTAACCGTTGAAGACAAAGATGGGCAGCCCTTCTCTCAGCAAGCCGTGAGTGCTCAAAACTCAAATCTTTACTACTTCTTCACACATGTCACGCCAGGGACACTAGGTTTCTCACTATCTTTGAGATGACGGTTTCTGATTCTTGACTGGACTGTGGCAGGTCATATGTTCTAGATATAGTGATGAGGAATATCGTAGCATACGATGTCAAGGTATGAATCCATTCCCTCACATTTGTTTTGTTACAGTGTGCACTCTTTTGATAATGAATCTGACTTAGTGATTGAATGATTTGCAGGAAGTAGGGAGGAGTACCACAAACGTTACGGGAAGTACAAAATTGAGCAGATATGGCGAGATGACATATTTCCATGTCGAGTCTACCTTCGCCACTGGTATAATCTCCCCATCTAGGCAGTGCATTGAGTTCTAGTTGAATTTTGAAGAGAAATGAGGTAGAGGATGCTATTTGTGTCACTTCAAGCATTTGATGTTTGGGAGATGCACAGAGCAGTGGAGAGATCACTTTGCGTACTAAAGCCGAACCTATTCTGATCAAAGTGGGAGGTTGGAGACCAGTATTTGTGATAGTAGACAACCCCAATTCCATTCAAAGATGAGTGGTCATTTAACTAAGCCGTGCTGACACCTTAAATGTTCAATCAAGTTTATAAATAGTCAGTAAAAGTAGTCAGCATAGGAGACAGGTATGGTGACTATGGTCCTACCTTATGCCTTAAGAGTTGAATTTTTGGTGTTAACTACTGGTGCATACTTGTGGATGCAGTGTTTTGGCCTCCAAGAATCTAGGGGTGGATGCACACGACAGTTTCTTGGACCACACGTACTTGGGAGACAGGACAACTACCATCAGAGAGTACTTTAAAGCAGGTTTAGGCGTTGGTGTGATGGACGAGAGACCACCTGAAGCCTTGCGTGATAGATATGGTGGCTAGTGCGTACATTCAGTGCTTACCACACCCAGAAGCGTGTTACACAATCCCGTTCTTGCCAATCATGAAAAGTTCAGTGCATGGTGCAAGACTATGGACAATCAAGAATTGCATTGCAGCTTCAACGCAGAAGCCTATTTCCGAAGGTATGTGCGTGTAAGGGCATCAGCATCAGCTTATGCAAATTCCTATTCGTTGAAACTTTAACCATAATTTGTTGGCATTTGAAAATGATTGCAATGCATTGCTTTTCAGCATCTCTGTTTATGACACTAAATGAACAATCTGAATTTTCAATGTGCTAATTATAAGTTGTACCCAAAATGTATATTCTCTGATTGTCCCATGTTCAGGAAGTGTGCATTTCAGGGAACATTTTGCAATTAAATGTAGTACCTTGTTCATTCCTTTCTACAGAGGGATTGTACTTCTTTTGGTGGCAGATACCACTGTTTCAGAATCAAAATCCATATCGTACAGAGTTGCAAAGGCAGTCCACCAGTAGAGCGCTGCACTGCTTCACTAGATGTAAAAGACTAAAGGTGAAAACTCCTATCTCAAATGAACTGCTAGTCTTTAGCTCTACTCCGTCTGCAGGCTGTGGTTTCTCTTTACATCTACAAAAAAATTGTTTGTTATTTATACAGGCCCTCAAATAGTGCTGTCTGTCTGAAACGGGGCTCTTACAGTCGCCACTAGTCAAAACTGATGGAATTATGTTCAGTCAAGCTTCTCCTTCATGTGCAAGACCGGTTCATGCACATAAAAGAACATGTAGGCCTCCCTCTCGTTGGCAAGAACTGAGTCTTCAGTAACCTGTCAATGAATAAAACCCGAGGTCAGTACCGACGCATGTAAGTCACCTCACATCTTTGTCTTCAATTTCTTAGTCCTAAAGCTAAAAATAGAAGGTCCGCTTTAAGACTTTTCAAAATATATCTCCATCGTCCAGAAATGGAAAGCTTGATTTGTTTTTCCTATTGGTACATATTGTACTTTCCTTAACGACCCCTAAATTATTAATTCCCCTAGATATATGGAAGCAACCAAATTGGACAAACGGGTTGATATCTAGAAATTCTAGCTTGTTTCAATAATTATTTTACTAAGTAAAATTTTACTAAAAACCTTACTTAAAGGTCATTACTTAAAAGGCTATACTACTAAGACTACCGGTATACTTAAAACACCCGTTTCTCTTGTAGTGTAATAATGCTCATTACAGACCTAATGCTCATTTGAGACCTTATAGACACAGTTTTAGCCGAAAATACTCTAGCGACTTGCAAGACAAAAACGGAAAGCTGGATGGATGGGGTATAATTACCTCTCGTCTTCTGGCAACGCTAGACAGAAGTCACGGTAAGTCTCCTCTACCGACGACACATTGCCGCATCCCGCACATGTCAAGTTATTCCTGACTAAACAGCTGCATGATCACGAGATTACTAAGTTAGAAGCAGAGAGTCATGGTGCAAAAGGGCACACACCAGACCATCAAATCAAACCACTGAACCCTTCGTAAAATTCTGTCCAACTGATCAACCTGAAATTCTGTGTTGTTGGACACACAGTCTCTARTTTGGGACGATCAGCTTCTGTGGTGTACTGCTTCTTGAGCTCAGATGATACTTCTTCTTGCACTTGATCGATCAAGCTACAGAAAAACTCATGCGCGTCCTAAACATGCACATCGTCACACACAAGTTAGACAACATATTCATAATATAATGTTATTGGGCATTGTTCGGCATGGACCGAGGAAAGCTAGTCTGCATGCAAAGCTTGGATAGTTGCAGCGGAGACACATGGAAAAGAAGCTCAAGTAATGGAATATATAATACCTGCTGGATGCAACCCCAAAAGCTCGATTGATGCTTAGCAAACGCATCCTTGAGAACATAGGGATTCACGGTGTCATATCTTTCAGCTCGCTCCAAATCATGAAACACTTTGAGCAGCGCGAGGTGTAAACTTTCAACATCTGAGATGAAAAGCGATATTATGCTCTGCAAACCATGGTAGGAGAACGTTAGAAAGAGCCCACATTTTTAAGTTGGCAGGTTTTAGCTGTTTACAGCTTCATATAGAAAAGATTGCATTACCTACATTGGGAGAAAGAATGTTAATCAAAAGAAAAAAAATATCTGGTATTAAGTTCACACCTCATACTCATCCTCTTGCACGAGTGAACCAAAAAAACGCTCCAAGCCGTTTACGAAACTGGGCAAGTTAAAAAGACATTGAATGATGACGTTCATGTAGCACGTGTTTCCGAGGTTCATTAACCTGCAATAGGAATAGGAAAAAACACCTTCAGCAAGTACAAGCGTGAAATTCCGATAAACATCGCAAATCCAAGGAGGAAGGAATCGGTGGCGGAAACAAAACTCTGATGAGGTTAACTTGTAAGTAAACATTAAAGAACTGAATCCTGAGGAGTGCGGAACAAACCCATGGGAATTTCTGGGGCTCTCTGGAAGGAGAGAGAACGATTGATCTTCAACTACATGAACTGGGGTCTCTGGCTCGCTCCAAAGCGTAAGAGCATTCGATTCCTCCAAGTCACCTCTCACGCAGTTAAATCCGTAAGGGTCACTGAAACATACAATGGACACGGTGAATAAAGCTTACAGGAAAACATGGAAAAGTTTACAACATAAACGATTAACTTACCAATATTTGAGAATCTGAAAATAGATAATTTACATGAACCCCAGAGGACCAAGAAAGACGGGTGGTTTAGCAGTTTTGAGTGGGGCTTATGAGGACTCTTTTTCTCAATTTTACTTTTTCCTTGACCAAAACAAGCAATGATCTTCACTGATTCTGGTGACATAAAATTCAGTCCCATCTCAATAAAACTATCCACAATAAGATCAGTTAAATTGGTCATTTTAAAACCATCAATTCCTTGGTCGTTTGACCAAAATTAACTAGATCTTCTGGAATTGAGCACAATGATGATGGCACAAGAGGAGAAGGGGAAAAATAGGGCGGATTCTGAAGCCAAGTTATACTCAGATTCTGGAGATTTTCGCATACGGGTGCTGACATACCTATCATCCTCAATTAGTGAAGGTCCCATCAGTTCCCTATTCTCAGGGTGTTCAGTGTCAGCATTCGCAACTTGCTCTGGCACCGGGAGGGAAGCCTCCATCGGCGTCACAATCCTCCTCAGACTAGGGCTGTAATTTTCAAACCCTGGTGGCGGTGACACTTCTTTCGCCTCTCGCCGTCGCAACGAAGAATTCAAGGGTGTCCGTGGAGTGGTCGTCGTCTTTTGCCTCTTCCTGTAAACGAAAGTTCCCTCTGTTGTCACTGGACTACCAACAGTCCCATCCGTGAAGTCACTCTCTGGCTCATCATCAGTATTCAATGCAGACAACGGCGGTCTCGTCTCTTCCAAATCCAAGCGCCTCTTGCGCATGTCGGAGATGGAAAGCTTGTTCCCAAAGAGCTCCGCCGGAGCCACTTCGAATTCACTCTTCTTTGCACTTCCTCCGAGTAATTTATTTCCGGATAGAGGACTCTTCATTTCGACTGAGAACCAATCAATTWAAAAGAGAAAACCGTTGTGAGCTGCAAAGGAGCGATCTAAAACAAACCCTAAACCCTAAACCTTCTGGTTAATATATAACACTTTAAAATTAGATAAGGTCTAAAAGAAAAAGTCTAAATTTAGATTAGACTAGGAAGTAAAAGTCAAAAGGAAAAGCTAATGAACTCAAAACAAAGCCAGAAACATGATTTATTAGCCCTGAAAGACCAAAAGATGAAAGGCCAAAAGACGTCTTCTGTATTATTTTAGCAGTTTTGAGTGGGCCAAAAAGGAACTTCCTTCTGTTCAATAATTATTAATTTTCTAAGAAATACACGCAATTTTCTTCATCGATTCTGATGATATTAAAGTCGGTCCCATCTCATAGAAAGTATTCACAGTATGATCAATCAAATAGGTCTTCTTGTGACCAGGACTCCTCGGTTCATTGCATGCTAGGGTTTTGGAAACTACAAAATATTCTTCGCTAGCATTTGTCTCCGTTGTATGTACACAAATGCAAATGAAAACCTCTTACAAAGCCGTGATGGCGAGGTCAAGGTTTATCAGAAACAGCCAATCCACGAACAATCTCTAGAAATGGAGAGCGTGAAAATTGCGTACCAGGAGGCAAGTTCTCAGTCGCTTGCTTCTTGTGCTGTTCAGCCAAGACYATTTGCCGACCTCGCCCTGTGTTTTCCAAGCACAAAAACGAAACCCTAAACCTTAAATACAGCAATGCCCCGCCCCCACCGAGGCAAGACTAAAAAGAAAAAAGAACTAGCTGTTCCGAAGCGAGATCTAGCCTACGTCTTTCTCCAGGAAATTCACGAAACTCCTAAACGACGATAAAAAAAGGGGGGGGACAACAAGAATGAACGCTATTCCTCACCGGTGGTGTTCTTCCGGTGACTAAGAACCTCGTGAATGGAATTCTCGACATCAGCTGAGATTTTCTTGGGCGTCAGCTCGTTCTCAGAAGCTAATCCACAACAAGGAAAAATAAATAAATAAATAAATAAATACATGTAAGCCCACACTACGGCAATGAATTTACATCTTACACATTCCTATTCCATCCAACAACATTCCTCGCAAGAACTTTCTAGAACCTTAGACCGATCATGCCACTTGTCAACCGCCAAAATACTCAAAAACTGTGATAAGCCATAAGCTTAGAAACGAACCCGTTTTATTGGGATCCTGGTTCTGYCTCCCGGCGGCTATGGTGCGCCGTTGTTGCATATTCACCACCGCGTTCATCCTCTTCGCACAAGCTCCCAATCGAAATAACCCTAAATTAACCAAAATTTCGCCAAATTTTCCAGGAAGAGAAACTYCTGCACGCTCCGAATCCTGTCACCATTCCCGAGATTTGCTTCCAAGCTGAGCTCAAAACCCCAAATCTCGAAACCCAAGAGCTCAAATTCTCCGTCTCTTCGGCTTCCTCTTCCMGATTCCAAATGCTYACYCGTCTTCGGAGAATTGCGACGCCGTTTCCGCGGCAATGCGAAGAAACATCTTCCGTGATTGGAAACCCTGAGTACAGATCTGCGCCGAAATGGCGATTTTGCTGCGGATCAGGGTGGAGGGCTTCCGCCTCGGTCCCGCCGTGAGTGGTCGCTTCCCGCGTCCTGTTCCCGCGGGTTTTGACAGTATACCCGGAGGGTAGGAGAGTGGTATTGRTCCGGGTAGTGAGGAACGGGTTTGGGGTTACCTGTGATTTCMGGTCAGGATTGACGGGTATGGGATGGTTACGGGATGGTGCCGGTGACAGGTTTGAAAGGCTTCCGGCCCTGCCTGGCGGCTGGAAGGGCTCAGAAGGTTCGGGATAGGGTCGCGTTCACACTGCGGGAATGCTGACGTGGCAAGTTGAATTTCGGCGGCGGGCGTCAGCAAGGGAAGGTCAAGGGGRGACAGCTATTTGAGGCATTGTCATGAAGTTAACCCTCTCTTATTAACCCCTCAAGGTTATAATCCATTGGCTGACAGGTTGGAGCAAAAGGGACCCCCCAATGAAGGTGAAGAATGTTATGGGTTGTTTGTTTTGTTTTGTTTGTTATGTTGAGATCTCCCGAACCGTGCGTCCCCAATAGTGTGCTTGGTACCGTCGGAAAGCCCTCGCCGAGGAGGGGTGCACGGGCTTGGTTTTGTGGCGTTCCAACCTACGGGGTGAAAGTTATTGAATTTTGAAGTTTTTAATGCATCCATAAATTAGAAAATTACTTTTATTTTTTTTGGCCTGTGGCAACGGCACATGGCACACTAGTCTATACTTTAAATTAGGTTGTTTTTTTGTTTTGTTTGTTACGTTGAGATCTCCCAAACTGTGCATCCCCCAGTGGCATGTTTGGTACCGTTGGAAAGCCCTCAACAAGGAGGGGTGCATGGGCTTGGTTTCATGGCGTTTCAAAGCACAATAAGAAAGTTATTGAATTTCAGAGTTTTTGTGAATTAAAGAAATTAGAAAATTACTTTTACTTTGATTTTGCATGTGGCAACGGCGAAGGGCAATGGCACAGGGCACACTAGTAGTGTCCTTTAAATCAAATTGTTTGTTTGTTTTGTTTGTTACGTTGAGATCTCCCGGATCCTGCGTCCCTCGGTGGCGTGCTTGGTACCGTCGGAAAGCCCTCGGCGAGGAGGGGTGTACGGGCTTAGTTTTGTGGCGTTCCGACCTACAAGATATAAGTTATTGAATTTCAAAGTTTTTAAGGATAAAAAAAAATAGAAAATTACTTTTATTTTTCTTTTGACTATGGCAAAGGCAGAGGGCACACTAGTAAATATTAAATCAAAACTAATGCTAGGGGCCGCCCTTTTCCAAGAGTAAAAAATCTTCACTCAATTCATTGAAGGAATGGTAGGGTGTCCATTTGAGCATTCCACTTCTCAGAATTTCCATGAGTTTAGATCAAGCATTTAGATTCAACAACTTTAGAGACAAGTATGCACAGTCATTGGGGGCTTCAAAATTGGAACTCTTTCAAGTTGTATGTAGACTGAAGATTACTTGGAAACGGTGCAATTTGGTGGGACATATGGGTCATTGCAAGAAACACCGGTCCTATTCTCCGTCACAAATAGTGTTGCTCTCTTGTAATCTTCAATAGCTTTTGAAGCATAAATCCCGTAAACTTGAAATTTTTATTGGGATGCCTAATTTGATGATAATCATATCTTTTATTTTTCAAAAAATTTAAAAAATAAATTTATATTTAAAAATCATTTTTGCTAATTTATCACACTTTGAGGTTTAGAGGTTTTCACTACGTTGTGAGTCACTAAATTTAATGATTTGGAGCTGAAATTTTCATGGGCTATTAACATAGTAGAAAAGCATAAATCTACCAAAGGGAATCTAAAAATTTATTATTTAATGTCCTCCACATGAGTGCAAACTACACCTCCATTGCGCGCAATTTCAAAACATTGATGTCTGATGATGCTTTTAAGACCGTTTTTTAGGTGAAATCTCATCACCATCAACTCTTCCCAAATGGCCAATTTTTAATTTTTGAAAAAAGTTATTTCCCTGTTTTTACAAGTTAAAATGTCAAATTACCTATTTTCATGAGATTTTGCACTTTTCTGGTTCACCTAGTTAGAAAATTTTTCTATGCTTTTCCTTCTTAGGGTACCTTCTTCTTAAAGGTATATATATTAAGCGTATTATAGACAAAGTGTCCACTAGACTGTAGGTGTTTCTTGCAATGACCCACATGTAGTATTGGTAACCTCATCCGCCATCACCCAGAGAATGGCCAAGTGACCCTTCATATTTTCAAATGGTTCAAGCTAGAAATAGGACTATCTTTTGATGTTTATCCTACTAAGCGCTCCACACCTAATTACTATAGCTACGCGCCTAATGGCGCTCTGCTACAAGCCTCGTTTCACTAGGTAGGGTTTAGGTGATTCACAAGGTCACCCGGCAATTCAAGGGGCGCCAAAGTTGAGGTTGCTATAGCTCAGAGCATGCCTACCATGGACTTCCCTATCTCCAAACCGGATGGTTTTCATTGAGATAGGGAAGAACTCCTCCCTACCAGCATCCTGTATTTTCAAATTGGGGGAATTGGGAATTGATAACCCCTATTCTTGAATTTATTGTTGTTGCATGATGTGTGCTCCCATGATTTGGCTTTGGACTATTACTTTGCCTTTGTTACTATATTTACAAGTCCATCTTGACTTCACTTGCCTAGATTTAGTATAMAGTATTGATTTGGAAAAGCATGGGTGGAAGCGGCTTCCCCATCCCTATATTTTTGAATGAAGAACTGGGATTGGAATAGGGATGGGGAAGAGGCTGGTGGAGGATGCTCTAAGGTCGCCAATACTAAGGTTGATCACCTATTTTCAACCACTTAAGCAATTCAGTCTATCTACAGCAAGCGGAAAGTTCAGGAAAAAAAATTTCAGTGTAGAAAAATAGATTTAAGATGGATTTCATAATTTTAAAATTTTTTTCCCTTAAAATCAAAATTATCATGAATTTTTTTTGTGAAGATTTTATTTGTCCCATTTCCGATAATTAGGCAAACCTATTTCCGACCATAGGATGGTCACAAAATCAATACAAGGCTTTCAATGTACACATTGTGATAATTGTATGGTTTCAATGTACACATTCCCCGGACATTGTTGTTGCTCATATGGAGCCATCAAATCGTGAGTTGTCACCTACACTTAGGCTGATTGAAAATAGAGCACCCTATAGAATGAAAATAGGATGATGGTTGGAAATGGGGTACCTCCTTTACATTCTACCCCCAATTTGGTTCCCACGGTGCTAACTACAGAAAGGTGAACACCAACCCTTTTTTTTAGGCGAAATGGAGCCAGAAAGCACCATTTCATAGTGAAAATTTTTTTTTCGCCAAAAAAAAGAATTTTCTTTTTGCCAAAAAGTTTTGATTCAATTTTAAATATGGATGAAATTGTCAAATTTGGATGAAAAAATGGATGAATTTGTTTGAAAAGTGTTTTATGGTACAGAAGATGGATGTATGAAGAAATAAAATGCTTCACCAAATTTTAAGTGATCGCCATCCTGGCACTTTTTCAAAAACCAAAAGAAAAGGGCTGGTGAACACTGCCTACCATCCCCTTCTTCGCCTTCGTCTTCCGCGGTCCTCTGTCCTGGCACCCCAAACCCCTCGGCTCGGCCCCTTCTCTCCGATCCTTTCCCGAGTTCCAGAGCGCACGGCTTTAATTTGCAACTGCCGTCCCCCGTCCAGGAATCCAATGGCGTCCATCGATCGATGCGTTTGCCCGGAAGGCCGGTTGCCCCGGAGGTCCCGCCGGCGAGACCGCGGATCAAATCTAAACTTCGGGTCGAACCCACGCTGCTTTTGTTTTCAAGCAACTTCTTTACCTTCTCTAAGCGTCTGCCAAGTCGGGACATCTGTCGACATGCATGCGGTTGGCATGTAACAAAGCGACCCTAACTTCCGAGGTCGACACCCGGTGAATGCCCGTCCTATCACTTCCTCGAGCAGTGCAGGCCACGGAACACTTGGTGATGTCGAATGGAATGGAAAGTACGTCTAACTTAGCTACTTGGGAATTAAATTCGATAGGATGCAGGCCCAATTGCAAGGGGTGATGAACCCGGATTCGACGTACACGCTACCCGGCCTCTTCAGTACAACCACCTTCTCTGATACAAAAATGACATTCTAGCTAGAATTTCATAGCTCMCACCATGGAATTGGTTGACAAGAAGCTGCACTTGTCAGCAATAATGTGTGCTCAAGTTTATGTAAAGTAGGAAAACCCTGGTGGGGGAGATGAAAGAGGTTTGTGTATACGCATTTGTTTGGAATTGCAGTTCATGGTAAGAATTTGACTAACCGGGGTAGCCCGCTGTGGACAGGGGATCGAAGCCGTGAAGCTAGAATTCGATCACAGGCTTTATTTTTTCGTGACAGTTGCAGTAATGTTTCGATACCGACGTACTGACGTCAACGCCGTGGGCGGGGTTGTTGTTTTCTACGGTCGGCGAAAGCAAACGAGAAGCTGTGGATCGAAGAAAAGGAAGAATTCGAAAGCGCAGGCAACACCCAGAACGTTTTTCAGCAGGGTTTTGGAGACGAGGGCGAAGCGTCCGGGCCTGCAACAAAAATCCCCTTGTTACCGTGGAATCTCCGGTGACGAGATTGCAGTAAGTGCTCCCCGACCCCCTGCTGACTGCTGTTCAAAGGAGATGCTTAGCGCACGTGAGGACACAGTATTAATTGTTGTTGTAACATACTAGCTTGTGGAGTTCAAGAGTGGTATTAGTGTGAAAGTGTACTGAAATTTCTTGGAAAAGCATTAATATTTTGAAGCAGTGTCTATTAAGCTAGCTAGAACCGTAACTACTAATCAACCGAACTAGCTTTCGGACCAATCTCTACGACGTACCGGATCGAGCTCCCAAGTTAGAAATGTATGAAACCTGTTGACACCAATATCCGTTCTCTAGTCAAGTTTTGGAATCTGAAGCCTGCGGTAGTCTTCGTTCCCCATGTTGCCATTCTTGGGAATTGTGCACGACGAAAGTGGAAGTACGTTAGTCACAGGGAACTTTGGGCGCGACAGCCGGGGCTAGATTGGGGTGGTGTAGCTCCCACTCTAGCCCTACTTAGCCCTACCTGAAAAAGGAGGGGAGCTAGACTGAGTGACAGAGTAGACGTTCTAACCCCATTTTTGAATTTTTTGTGCCACCAGCCGGGGTGAAAGTCTTTGCTTCCAAAGTTCAAAGCTCTAGCCCCAGAGCTAAGACAGGGCTGAAATTCAAAGCTCTAGTCCTAGAGTTGTCTAGTCCGGAGGGCTAGATGATCCAAAGTTCCCAGTGAGTTCAGTGGATCTTAGCTAGTCAAACACTTTCTAGACTTGGAATTGAATTATTGATAATTATGTCCATGGACGGGAAGGGCAATATGAATTCCTTAATTGATATACATTGGTTCACATGTACAACGAGGTAGGAGAACAACTCGAGGTGAGAATTGCTAAGGGAATTAACCCCAAAATATCCAAGGCCTTTTTTGAGCTTCTAGGAATTTGCTCTACATTGAACAAAGAGCCAACATTTTGATAAGATGAATCAATTTATTCTGAAATGTACAAATTCAATCTAGACATGTTAGAAATCACTAAGGAAAAGAAAACACAACAATATCATTTATGGATTGAAAGATTATAATGTTTGATCATGAGGGTGTTAAAATTGCAAAAGTAAGTCGAAGTCTTTCAATCCTCTTTTCACATGTCAAATCTAAAAACTAAAAAATTAGTCACCAAAAAAAAATGAGGTTGAAGGGCCTAACATGCATAGTTGCATACCTTCAATCAATTTATGACTTCTCAAATTTTACTGTAGATTTTGAGTAAAATCTCTAATGTCATTTTGAGTAAAAAACCACATTAGATATTCATTTAGTAAATTCATTTATGGCTTCTCAAAATTTACTCTAGATTTTGAGTAAATGAATATCTGATGTGGTTTTTTCTCCAAGCTCTAGTGCATTTGAGGCTCATTTCCAAGCACCCTCAAAACTATGGAAAGTCAAGATTGCAATAGGACACCCTTGCAAAAAATCTTGAATTGAAAAATCACAATCATTTTCAAAATTGGATTTATGATGCTAAAACTAGACTTCAAAAAGAAATTTTTCAAAAAATATAAATTACCAAACATAGCAACGTGGTTCTGTTTTATTTTAACTTCAAAGTTTTGCAAACACCATATTTTGGTGCCTCGGGAATTTAGATGACGAATTTCATTAAAATGTCAGTATTCCATGTGCCATTTTCACATTGCCCAGTCCGAATTGTGAAGTGACATCTAAGACTGGTATAGAATTTGAGATATCTATGACATATCTAGATGCCAAAAATCTAGGACACTCTTAGATTTCAAACCGCGCAGTCTGAAACATCTAACAGAAGTATAGATTTCAAAAATCTAGGTCAAGTAAAGATTCCAGATATCTATGTCAAGTGTAGATTTCAGACTGCGCAATCTAAACTGTTAAAAATGCCAAAATAATGGAATATCGCCATTTTAATTAAATTCGCCACTTAGGGGTTAATTAAGTGGCAAATGTCAAGTGTCATTGTTACCACCAAACGGAACGGCGACGATTAAGTTGCCCGTCGACCGATCGGTGCATTCAAGATTAATTCAACTCATAAGGAGATGCATGACGCAGGGACGCTCTGGGAAATTTGTGGCCATCAGAATTGGTGATGCTGAGGTAAACTTTGGAACTCAACGTTGGCTTAATTGGCGATCGATGTGTAAGACATGATCATGTTCATCAGTTATGTAGACAGTACTTGATCATCTCTGTGTCCTACTTAGACCCCATCAAATAATCACAGTCCACAGAAAATTGTACATGGAACTTTGCGTGGAAAGACTGTAAGATTGAATTATGCTACGCTTTCTTGATTGCAGTATCATCCTTTCGAGTTGTGCCTGCACTTGCAGCCACTGATAACAAGCGCGGCTACTACAATTCCAGAGTGCACGATCTCGATGTATGAATCCCAGCAAAGATATTGACCACCAAGTGCAAGTCTTCTGGCCGGGGTATTTAAAGTTTTTTGTTTTTGAAGTACAAATCAATCTGTGTACGTCTGCTACGCGTCCTCATTTCGGGCCAATAATGTTGTTGATTCTTTGACAATTTGATGTTTAATTTCCGGGCGATGTGTATCTTCCTTGTTTTTGTCTTCTATTTCCTCTCCTCAGGCCAAAGCGAGACGGATACGTTTAGGGATTACAAACACATGCTTCTGTGTAATCAAGGTTGAATGTACTCGTCCTGCAGGAAGTACATCGAATCGAGATTGTTGTGAATTGGATGACCTCTCTAGAGGTAATTATGTTTACTTGTCTGTAACTCATGAGGAGGACTGATATATATAATGGTTGCAGAATTATTATTGGAATGAAGCTAGGCAAGATTAATTTCGGGTTGGAAGAAACACGAACGCCCCTCATGAAAGGGGTTTTTGCCGATGTTCCACCTGACGCTCGTTTCGTGCCGTTTTGGGTAACTGGCAGGGTCGCCTGTGCACATTTGAGCTCACTGGTAATAAAGGACGAAAGTGACCTTTCCGGGTCTTCTTCTCTTGAACTAATTAAGACGTAGCTCAAACCTCTCTCTCTCCACCTAAGGAACAAGTTAAAAGAAGAGGGAAATTCTCAAGTTTTTAATTTGAAGCTTGCATTGGTTGGCTAAGTCTACTGTATTTGGAAGGTTGAAACCTGAATTGACTTCAGGGTTTCAGTGCTTGTCACTGACATTGACCACCAATACTTATTAATGTGATGAATTGAAGCTCTTGGCGAAAACATCCGTATGGATAGTTTAGCTAATGACATGTTTTGTCAATGACGGAGTGAAACATCTTTTGGTTCGTACCCTGGTGACGCTTATATATGAACGAGACGGAGTATCAATGGATCATCTGGAAGGTCGCCTGTTCATGTCCAACTAGATTTCCTTGTGGGTCAAGAAACCGAAACAGAAGGGATGTCGATTACAATCTGGAGAATTCCGTGGACTGAGGAAGAAATATTTTGAGAACGAAAGAAGTCAATGTGTCTGGGAAATGATGGGGTCATCGATCCGACGTGGCCAAATGATCCAGGTCATGTTAATTGGTGTCTAAGTCCTCGAAGGTACCTGCCTTTACCATTCTAATATGTATATCAATCACCATATTCTTCAAATCTAGCTACATATGCTTCAAATGGTTTTCTTCTACCGTAGTACTTAGTCGAATCGATATCTACACAGCCATTATAGCTGAAAATGCATCTCAAGCATGCATGGTTGTCAACTGAAGGTTTCTCGTTCAGACTCTATTTTGTACGGAGATGATCTATTGCCTTCATCAATCCATCATTAGAGAAAGTATGGACTCTCCAGAAGGCTACTAAGAAGTGCCAAAAGGACCATGCTTTCTTTTTATTTTGCATGGACAAAAAATTTTCCCCTATTGTTGTGGTCACCAAGTGTCATCATTATAGTGGAGCAACCAAATGTCAAAGCATTGGTAAACGAGCAGTTGTATTCTGTTGTATTCTATTGGAGGAAAGTTGTAAGAAATTGAAATATTCTGTGTGACTCTCAAGATATTCACACAAGGTGAAATGCATTTTGTGTCTGAAATGCTGACCTTTTTCTAGCTGACTAGGGCTTTAGATATAGAGTGGCTTGTCAAACGCTTGCAACCTTCTGGAAAGTCCAAATTTTCTCTAATGGCATTTTACATAAACTAGTTTCGTTTTCGCCTTCACATTTTGAATCAATACTTCTTCTTGCACGACAATTGTAAGACAATTGTAAATGAATATTAATTTATCAATAATCCATATATGTATATTTGCAATGTGATGGATCGATGGATCGAGTTCCCTATATTTCCACTCCAATMCTTTAGAGTTGGGTTTGGATGACCGACTAGCTATTTGACAGAACCGGAGTAGCTAGTTGATTGGGATAGACCGACTAGCTTCTGCAAATGACTTTCACACGCATTCTGATTTCTGAAGGACTGGCCTCGTAATAGTAGTCATGAAAAAAGATTCATGATTGTGTGTCATCCTGGGAATGGTACTTTCTAGAATTGTGGACAAAATTGTAAAGTACTACAGTTGGGGTGACCAATGAAGGATTAGCATATGATTCTATACAACAGTTGTGCGCGTGCTAAAGGTCTAGTCCCTCAGTTCAAAAAATATTCTTAAAAGATAAAGCTTTACAGTTACAAGAAGTTTCTATGAACTGAGGAACTAAATCTTTAGCACGTGGGTCATTCATATAAAGACTGAAATATTATTCTTAATTCCTCAGCACATGTACTTTAGTTAAAGGAAGTTTCTTTGAACTGAGGAACTAAATCTTTAGCACGTGGTGTCATCCATGTAAAGACTGAAATATTATTCTTAATTCCTCANCTTTAGTTAAAGGAAGTTTCTTTGAACTGAGGAACTAAATCTTTAGCACGTGGTGTCATCCATGTAAAGACTGAAATATTATTCTTAATTCCTCAATACCTGTACTGTAGAATATTGTCTGCAATTTTGTCATCAATGCCATGAATTCAGCAAGAATAGAAGGTACGGCATTCAAAGCAGGGAATTTACAACCAATTACAAGTTTCTCTCTTTTATCCTCATTTGTCCCAGAGTGTCTCTTTGCTTCCAAATATCTTACTGCTGAGTGATTAGGAACTACTCGATTTGGCTGTCAGCTAGTCCATGCATGAATGGTGCATGTGAGGTTTCCCAATGAAAACCGGGCGGTGCCGCGGGACCCGGAGAGCGGTTTTATTCAACAATATTCTTCGTCGCAATGAACGGAATCTTCTGTCATTTTTACTGGAAGAAAAAGAGAAAAGGAAACAAAACTTTTTCGCTGCTAAAAGGTCCAATTAGGAAGACGAAACCTATCCTCAGTTTCTTTTCATGGGCTGTCTGTAGACTATGGCATGGACTATGCAACAACTTTTGGTTTGTGAAAGTCCAAATCCTGTCTACAACCGCATTCACATTGTACAATGTTCTCATTCACATTGCACAAGGTGTTTAGGATGTGGAGTCTAACTCGTTGCTAGCTTGAAAACATAGATAGAGGCCGAGGTGGACCCCTTTTCTATCTTCATAGCATGATTTGGGGGGGGCATCACTTTTGAAAAGAAGAGTGTCTCTACTAGTCATAGATTCATAGATGAAGAGATTAATCTTTGTAGTATTAATCTTGCAATATTAATCTTTATTCTAATACTTAAGATATTCCTTTTTTTTAAATTTGCTCTACAAGTTCCTTACCGACATTGTAATATTATCAATTAATGTACAATAGAACCTCCTTAACTCAATAAGATTGGGACCAATATGATATATTAGATAAGAGAGGTTATTGCATTAGGAAGGGACATGATATTCACATATGATTCATATTGTGAAGTTGGGACCAACAATTAATGTCCTCTAACAGAACTTTATCGAGTTAGAGAGGATTGATTGTTAGGGAAGTTCTACTATATATAGTTTCTATACTTGTCTCCTAAGTCCTAACATGTAATCACAATTACCAATTTCCCAACTATTTACCATTTGTTCAAATATTTTTGTTTCAATACTCTACTATCAATAGGGATTGTCACACCACCTTCAGCACGGTAGAAATTCTTTGAGAACATACACGAGGCAATTTCTGGTTGGCAGTTCGCGGCAGGAGCACTTTGATTTCCTCGAGAAATCAGAGTGCCATTTCTTCTCTTCTGGAGCTGAAGAAAAGTTCTCGTGGAAAATTTTCTCAAGCAATTATTTAGTTTGATTGGCTGAACGCAAGTTGTGGAGCTCCCTACCACCTTAGCAAGTAAGAAATTCTTGGAGAATTGCTCCAAACATCAGAAGGGGGTGTCACACCTACTGCACTCAGAACGGCTCACCATTGGCTCCTCATTTCTCTCTCTAATTTCTCCGACTTCAAGAAATTTGCTTCTCTAAGGAGGTGTGACTACCCCTAATATTGTTGTTCACCCAAGACCAAGCCTCACGGTCACACTATTCTTACAGTTTCAAACACTAAGAAAAAGGACAGTCTCAGAAGGCCAGAAGTGTACAGTACTGTCGAGTACTAGAAGAGAGAGAACTACTGTGATTCTTGTTGTCCAGAGGAGACTCTTCCGTCTTCACAAGAGACTCACGCCGGTCAATTCATGAGCCGGCCAGACTGATCAAACTTATCTGGACCGGCGAACTGCTCCCACGGTCCCATCAGCCGTAGCAATTTGTACAGTACACTAAAGAATTACATACTAAGTTAAATGGTGGGTAAGTAAGTAAAGGAAGAGACAATCAATCAATCATTGTACACAAATTAAACAACCCAAGTACAAAGCTTACGTTAATGCAGTATTTCACAATTTTGACGCTCCAGAAGCATGACAGATAAGAGAATTTGAGAAAGCGTCGTAACTCTTAAGACTTTGCGGATTTCTTAAACATGGACAGAGCTGTGTACGTACGTGACTGACAGTCACCAGGTGGCTTGCTTGTCAGAAAAAAGTGTTCGACGACCAAATGAAAGTGTAGAAACGAAGAATGCACCTATTGGGGAAAAATTAAAAACATTCTTGACAAAGTATACTTTGGTGAAAAGTCTCATTTTTCTCATGATTTTAGAAACCACATCATACAGACTACTTTTCAAATACCTATAGACATGGGATTTTGGACCAAATTTTGGCTAAAAAATGATGAAATTTTTATAGGGAATATTTGGCTAAATATTCTTGCTTTTTAGTAAATGCAATCGTTAATTTGCTACCGAATTTTAGGACGGTACCATTCTTTTGGAGATGAATGTATATCATTTTGGATAAATAAATGGAATTCCATCCCTATATTGCAAGTTTCATCCATTTTCTTTGATGTAAATAAATTCATCCTTCTACTAATAATCGCTTTTTGCATTACCTTAAATAAATTAAAATTAAAAAAAAATTATTGTCAATGGTGCAGTGGTGCCAGAAGGGAACATCCATCCATTCCAGCCTTCAAGATAGGTTGTTTGTTTTGTTTGTCTTGTCTATTTCTTTATTACATTGAGATCTCCTCGACCGTACATCCACAAACTACGTTCTTTGTATCGTTAGAAAGCTCTCGGCAAGGAGGGGTGCCCAAGCTTGGTGTCATGGCGTTCCTACTCACGGTGCAAAAGTTATGAAGTTATGAGTTTTTATGAATTTAAAAAGTAGAAAACTACTTCTACTTTGATTTTGGTTGTGGCAATGACATAAGGGACAATAGTCCATACCTTAATAGCCGGTTGCCATTGGGGGGTCGGAGGGACCATGGACTGGACCTTCTGCCTCCATCTTTGCAAAGTCAAATGCAGAACTGGAGCTTCTGGATCCTCTCCTAGAATCTGCTTCCAATCTCCACGGTAATGCAAGAYTTTAGTTTTTTTCCATCCCTATGCCTGTTGCCAACCTATATGGGCCTCTACTTCCGGTTTTCAATGGCAATCAACACTAAGTTAGGACTAGTGTGTCTTATGTCATTGCCACAATCAAAATCAACGTAAAAGTAATTTTTAAATTTTTGGATTCATAAAAACTCTGAAATTTGTAAACTTTTACATAAAAGGTCAAAACACCACAAAATGAAGCCCATGCACCCCTCCCTGCTAAGGGCTTTCCAACGGTACCAAAATTGTGATTGGGGGATGCAGGGTCTAACTTCTAAGAGATCTCAATGTAACAAACACACAAATAAAACAAAATAAATAGCCTAACTTAAGGTATGGAATAGTGTGCCTTGTGCCATTGCCATAGCAAAAGTAAAAGTAAAAACAATTTTCTAATTTTTTTGATTCATACAAAACTTCAAAATTCAATAACTTTCATATTGTAGGTCCAAACATCACAAAACAAAGCTCGTGCACCCCTCTTTGCCGAGGGCTTTACAACAGTACCAAGCACGCGACCAAAGGATGCACTGTCCATGAGATCTCAACATAAAAAACAAACAAACATACAAACATACAAACCAACCAACAAAACAAATCAAAACAAACAGCTTGACTTAACCCATTATAAGGACCGGTCGACCACTTCTAGGTTGATATTGACACTTTTTCATTGATAGCTAGAGTTTTAGAATGAATTTGGATACAGACAAAAGGAGAGGGGTGTGGGGAATTGTAAATCGAATGCATTGGAACAAAAATTAGAACAATCTGTACTAGCATGCGGTTAGGGGATTGAAAAAACTAATGAAATTTGGGCTAAAAATATAAAAATATTCTAATGAAGGAACCTTGAATTTCCACAAAATTTATTGGGGAAGCCCAATCATTCATGTCAATTCCATCAGCATAGTCAAATCCCCAAAAAACATCACGATTTGATATCTTTCCCATGTTTAATTAGAAACTAGAGAATGTCTTGCCTGCCTCCCTCCCCCCCAAAAAAAAAAAAAAAAAAATCCTTAATGATTTTAGGTATGGATGTTTGTTTGTTTGTTTGTTTTGTGGAGATCTCTTGGACCGTGCATCCCCGGTCACATTCATGCTTGGCTAGGAGGGGTGTAGGGGCTTCATTTTGTGGCGTTCCGACTCACAATCCAAAAAGATTATGAATTTTTGAGTTATTTTCAGATTTAAAAAATTAGTAAAAAAAACTTTTACTTTTACTTTTTACTTTTACTTTTTACTTTGGTTGTCGCAACGGCACAGGCACTTCAGTCCCAAATGAACTCCCAATGTGAATGTGAGAGTTTCCAAAGCCCAGGGAATATCCCAAAGTGAGTTCCCAAGGGGACTATCCCAATTTCTGTACAGTAGGTTCCAGAACTGTCCTACCTGGTCGGTGTGTATGCCGTGGTCCACGTATTTTCGACGCAACATTATTGGCCGGGGAAAAGTGCAGCTAAGCTTACAGTAGACTGAAGATAAAAATGGTCCGTGAACAACTGAAGGGCCCGGGTGGACTGGGCCCCGGTGGACTGACCGCAGGAGTTAAATCCTCCATTCGAAGTGGGCCCAGCTGGCTGGAATTACCCTGGGTAAAAACGCTGGAATTTTTTATTTTTCACATTATTTTATTTTTTTCAAATTCTTAATTCATATTTGCAATCAGAGACCCCAATTTTGATGGGAGAGATCTAAACCATACCCTAGTCACGACTCAAAATTGGGGGCTTTCTTTTACTTTTACCTCCGATGAATCCTTCTTGACCCACTTTGAATGGAGGATTTGACGTCCTGCTAACTGACCTCCTCATTTCCCCTTTTCTTACACTTGGGAAAAACACTAAAATCCTTTTATCTACCACGTGTGACAAAATTTGCAAATTTTGAATTCATATTTGCAATCAAAGGCTCCAAATGAACTAGACGACATGAAGAAATACAAAATTGACGTGGCACAAAATAGGGGGCAATTTTTACATTTACCTTGTGATAGGGGCAATGAGGGGGTCAGTTCACCCTAACCTGTAGTCCAGCTGATGGAAGCCAGAAGGGCGGTGAATCGGAGACGGTTTCTGTTCCCACTGCTGGCATGGGCAGTCAGATATTCCCAGTCAGATATTTCCACGGCATGCATTGCCAATAAGCCATGCACACAAAAGTGGAAAGGAAGGCTTAGATATATAACTGAACTGGTGGGCACCCCCTACCCCACCCCACCCCCCACCCCACCCCCCACCCATTTGGGGCTACTGTGTACCCTCCACTGAATAGTGATAGTAGGTCGCCCCTCTCACTAATTTCTTGGCATTCTACACTATACACGTATTCACTTTTTCTCTACAAAAATGCACCAATTATTCGTGAATTACATATAGTTGTAATGGGGACTCATCAACCTTCATGTGTAGAAACGGAAGTACTTCTAGAAAGATTTTTGTTGACTTTGAGGGCTTGTAGAGTAACTTTCTTAGGACATAACATTCTTAACTAGGTGCTATACCTCCCCCCAAGTGGAGGTATAATCCTTCGCTATATACTTGGGGGAGGATTTTAGTTAGAATAGAAGCAATTTCATTGGTTGGTCTAATTGTGAGAAAGTGGGGTGTGAGACTGGAGATGTCCTGATTGGTTGCTGGGGGGGCTAGATTTTGAGGGAGCAAAAGGGACCCCCCAGTGAAGGTTAAGGATGTTATGGATGAGGCAACCTAATTGTTAACCTGAAAAGGACGGACCGGTGGCCATGGGAATCATGCATTTTGATACTATGTGACATCATCTACTTTGAAAAGTCAACCACTCCTCATACCGAGGATGAAAAGTTGTCATTTTGTCCTACACGGTTTGATTCTCTCTCATCTAGAAGATACAAAACGTCCGCTGTAGCGTTCAAGGGTTAACCCCAAAAGGACCAAGGCCATTTTTTTGACAAAAATCACACACTCAAAACTGCCATTTCTGTTGCTTTCATCCAAGAAAAAAAAATCTAATGATAGGATCTTGTACTTTACCTGTCTAAGATCATGTGGTAAAATTTTATGAATTTTGACCAATATTGAAAGATTGAAAGATATTGGCGTTCCAAGTTGAAAAATCAAGTTTTCTCATAAATCCAATTTCGCTTGTTTTAAAACTAATTTTCCAAAATTCTTTATTGACTCAAGACCATAAATAGGCAGGAGGCTTTGCATCAATACAAAGCTATTGTGAAGAAGTTATCAATCTTACTCAAAAATCCATTTGAAAGATTAAATAAATGAAAAATCACTGCAAGAAGAGAGAGACGCTATTTCTTCATGATCACCTTTCCCATTTTAGTCCCACGTATTTGATGCGATGGAAAAGGGCCTCATGTAGCATACCTAGTTGTTTTCTTTAAGTAATAAGATTCTTATTTTCACTACAAGATAAAAGAGTGTCCAAACCAACATGAAAATGAAATGCTGCATGTTGGTTTTTTCATTGGTTAGGATGTCTTGATTCTCACAATATTCAACACAACTATGTTGATTTTATTTCATAATTTTTGTTATTCAAAAGACTGCTATGTAGGCCAAAACCACCACACAAGCAAGGCTACCATTTCAGCAAACCTGCTAGTTGCATAGGACTATGCTTTTTAAAGTGTTATATGTCTAAATGGCACTAAGGTATAGAAATCTAAACCGTACAATCTTGTAGTGCACGTGTTGCAAATGATATGAATCAAATTTGGTGAAATTTGGTGTCATTTGGCCTAATAGATTGCAAGATTGTAATGTTTTAGTGTTGAAAAAGGATGCTAAAATTTTCATGGAAACACATTTAGAGTCTAAATTTGATTTTTAAATGTACTCAAATGAATAGGAACTTTGAACTATAAAGTACTTCAAAACCATCTTACAAACACATTGTTGAAAGAAAATAACATTCAACTAACTCATTTTGTTTACTGAAATGCTCGCTGAAATGAAATGTCAGAAAATAGCAAGAAAAGTTGCAAAAAAAACATCCAAGGCTGAACCTCCTTTCACTAAAATGATTCTTAGTCACTCATAACTTCTTGGATTGCTATAAAACTATGGACACACAAACTAGACTAGTATGCACAACTTTTCCAAAAGCAATTATTAGAAACAAACACTCTATGAAGAAGAAACAAGCTGTCGATGTTCACTATAATCCAAAAATGTCTGGATTTTCAACTTTGAATTTCTCCCAACCACTCAAAACAAATTGGATTGACATGCAACTTTTACGACAATAACTAGACCTCAATGGGAACACAACACAACAATTTTTTATTCATTGAAAAGGAGCATTGGATGAAGGAGATACCAGACCCCAAAGTTGCCACCAATTTGGTCCGAGATGACCCTAAACTACCGGGTGATGGTGGAAAGGCTCCTAAACCGTATAGGTGAGGTTGCGGGTTCGATACCTGACAGCGCTAGGTGGTTTACCTTGTGCAAAATCAGCCTCTCCACCTGACGGAAACCCTTGGCAGTGTGTTCTTCAACACACTTGATTCGAAGAAAAAAGAAAAAAGAAAAAAGTTGCCACCAATAAATGGAGTTGGGTGAACTCAAATTGAACTTGTGAACTTCGATTGGCTTCCAAAAAATCAGTACATCTTGGATTGGTCTGAAAATTTTACTACAAAAACTAGAAGAGAAATCTCAAGTTTCCCTAATTTTTTTTGTTGAATTTGGACAAGGGATGCAAAAGTTACAGCACTTTGAAATGACCTTGAAACTATGTGAGGACAACTTTGGTCCCGTGGAGGCGTTTAGGGCACCGGCTTTCCGGACCTCGTACGGCTTCCGGAGGCACGTTTCTGATGCAGCCCCACCCCAAGGCCTACCGATGCAATCGTGTCTAAGCTACGGTAGCTAGGCAAGCCACGGCTCCAAACAAGAAACTTCCTGCACTGCTAGACCAACYACGGCCGAGGAACATTATCAGCACTTAGCGGCTGGCGCTTTGCCCAGCAAYGACTGAAAATCTCTCGGAGCMTTTGCCAGCCATTAACTTTTMTTTAGTCTTCACGTTGTTCAAAAGCAAGCTGTCTGCTCCTCATCCATTTCATCATGTCCACTGTCCTGTTACTCCTGTCAAATCTCTACTGTACATAGTGTACCCCCCCGGGGAGGTAAAAAATCAGTCGCAAAAAAGCCACCATGTGGGCGTATCACCGGCACAGCAATTCCGCACTTTTTTTTTGCTTTTACAAATCTCCATGTTTTTTGCCTCTTGACGGACGGAACAACCCGAGTCTCYAGGTTTGGACAAAGTCGAGTGGAGGAAGCTCTCATCACTTGCAGTGCAGCCTCCATCACCTTCAAGGCTTGAAGGGTATGGCGAGTCTCGTCCCTCCTCTCGTCCCTCCTCTCGTCCCTCTCGTCCCTCTCGTGCCCAGACGCCAGAGGCTCCCGACCTGGCAGAAAAGATTCGTAGGTGGTTGCAGTAATTCTCATAACTTCGGTGACTGTGCAACAGAAGGAAAAGATGAAGATTCACCTCAGTGGGAGCCATGCCTGAGAACCGGAGTACCGGATCGGACCCTGGTCCCTGTGATCATGGCCTGACAGCAGCCTCCGTCCCCCGCTCCGTCCTCGAGTTGCAGGCCAGGCCCCCGCGTTTGAGGCTTTCCTCTTGTTGCGGCAGTGCGGCTGGTTGGGTAGCTACTGCATGTAGAAGCCTACTTAAAGCCCAGTTTCTCAGATCGGTAACCATGAGCTTCTCAGTCGTGGCCGTGGCGATCCTTTGCTGCTTAGCTCGCCACTCAACCAGCCAGCCAGCCAGCCAGCCAGCCAGCTCTGAAGCGCAACGCAGAGTTGTCGTCACTACTCCAGCTCCAGCTAGTCGTCCGTCAGTCGAAGCTCGAGCTCGCGCTCTCTGGTAGGGTGCATTCCAAGTGCCGCCCCTTGGAGGCCACAGTCTGGCACGTAGCTCTTCTTCAGTCCGTTACCACTTGGTCTTGGTCACCGTTTCTGCAGATGTTACGTTGCAAGTGTCGAGATGCTSAAATTTGCAAGTTTTTTCTTTGTGGTTGTGTACGTGGTTTCTTCTGCCTGCTTGGCAACTTCGCAACGCTCGGCTATGTCGCTGTCTTCGCAGTCCCGTTTCGTTTTGTCAATCGAAGTGTCTGGTGGTGTTAGCTTGGGGTTAATGTATACGATAGCGTATACTACCGTCGCCGTCGATTCGTCGTGAARGAGTCTCGTTTGTTAGAACGCCTGCTCGAGTACCAAAGCATCGCAGTCGGGGTTTTCGTCTTGTCGGCGCGCGAGTTCGTGTCTTGTTCTACCGACTGCGGTCTGGTACTACGTGACTGCAGGAATTGAAGTCGCCATAGTTGGTCTACGCTTCCTCTCTTGCTCCAACTCCTCCAAGTTGGTGGGAAGAGGTGTGGTGAACATTTTTGGGTTCTTTTCTGTTCCTGTTAGATGTTCCGGAAAGAGGCTAGAATTTCGTGCCAAGCTGTGTGCAACCAAGGGACGTGTTACTGATCTGAACGAGTGCCCCTACCAGCACCTCCATGCCCGCATCTCGGAAGCTTCACAAGGAAGAAAAAAAGTTGGTATTGCGAAGCTTAACCCTTACCCTCATTTTTAACCCTACCCTCCGATCAATTTACAATGTACCAGTACGTTTGCTTCTTAAAAACTGTGTTAAAAGCAATCTAGGTGAATGCATATATTCTCCATGCCCGGTCGACGCCAACACTCTAGATTGCTGCAATTCGGTAGCTACAGACTTGGTTGTAATTTGCATCCGGGGACGTTGTTCTATCATTTCTACGATAAGCTGACACGTTTTTTGTTTTGTTTTTTTCTGATGAGGGTGCGTGCCTGGGTATGTGTGAGGCAGTGCTTAAGTTAATGGAATTGCAGGGCTTCGCTTTCTGAGAAAATTTATGAAGTTTGAAGAGTACGTGCGGCTACAATCAGTCTTTGCGTACCGGCCGGCGTCTAACTGCAAAAGGCTCTTGTTTGTCTGTGATAGTACTCTCCGGTGCTTGGCATGGGATGCTTAGAATATAAATATGTCAMTTGTTGTGATAAAAGTGTGTTCTTTTGTAAGGCCGGCCTGATAAACATGTGGCACCTTTTTACATCAATGCAAGATTTTTTGCACATGGATTAATTAAAGATATTTTTACATCATTCGGAAGTTTTGTCAGTCAGAATTGGAACACGGATAAGTTCGAATGTGTTTGCAGAATCTGCCCTTACTGAAATAAGACTGTTTGCAAACGGCAAACAATTTTAATTCACGCAGGCTTGACTGTGTACGTACGTTACCACCCATCAGRGAAGATAATGAGAAAAGTTCAACAAATTTGTGATACATTGTTTTGTTGGGAGACTTTTGAGTKCTCACGAGATTGTTGTGGACAATTTATAACATTATTCAGAAGTGGTGGATGTTMCCCTTAGTCGTAGTCAAGTGCAATAGGCAAATGTTATATTATTGTCATGTGGGTGAAACGTTAAGAACAAGTCTCTTTTGAATGCAAGGGGTTCGTCCTTAAATTGCTGAAGAAAACAAAAACAAAAACCCTTAAGAACAATGTAGGAGACTTGGATTGACAAATTCAGAAGTTCACATACCTCACAAGAAACAAAAGAGAGACCAATGCTGGAATTGAGAAAGAAGACCAATAATGGTAGGGTTTCATTATGTTAGACAAAAAGAGGAAGTTAGAGTGATAAGGTAGGAGGTCCATAAAGCGCCCATCTAAGGGCTGAATTTTGGCAAGGTGAAACTGCTTGAAATAATTTTTAGTAAATTTTCCTTGAAAGACAAGTGGAATTGGCATCTAACCCAAGTCGTTTCATATTTTTTGGAGCTTTGCGGAATTAGTTATGAATTTTTGAAGTTGCAGAAAAGTTTATTTCAATGGATTCTAAAACCGACTTCCTCCTCAAATGTAGATTGCTTGTACATTGAAGAGTGAAAAATGTACCTCCAGAGCCTCATCGGTTTTAGAACCGGCTCCATTTTAGGACCTCCAACCTTAGTCTTTTCATTGCATAAGATGTCATTCCTTCGAGTGGATAGACAAATAGAAATGACATTTCCACCTCCCTGCCATTCGTTACAAGGACCACAGGCACCTGAAACACTCCAGAGACTACAAGAATAAAGGTTGACATAAAGAGAAAAAAAATCCTTATGAGAGCCACAAAATGAAGAGCACCTCATCTCATTTTTTCCTTCATACAATCAAATAGGGACCTTTCAACAAAGTGTGGACGAATGTTATATGGCAAGTACATAATAATGTTATGCGGTGAGAGTCTAATTTTTAAAATTCAACCTTTTAACCCCCTAAAGGACCAACATGTGTTTTTTTGGCTACATAGCAATTTTGGGCAGGTACATGTCACTAGAAATTTCCATATTTTTGGCTCATATTTTAATACAAAGTGGGAACGAGGAATATCTTTCACATGCATTAAGTTTCACGACATTTGTGAATATGAGTCAAAAGTTATGGCCTAATATGTTACTTTCTTTATAAATGGCAGTCCGGGCAGATTTGAAAAATTTACTTTTTTTAGAACAAAAAATTTGAAATTGATTTTTTAAAGGTATATATGCATGGAATACTTTGTATCATTCCGTTTTGATCAATGGGTCAAAAGTTATGAGGATTTTTTGTTTGTAGGCATTTATGGTTCTCTACTCTAAAATAAAAACTAAAGTTCTTTATCTTATTCAATACTTTTGGAAAAAAATAAAATCATAGGATGTAGAATTGTAGATTTTTTACTACAACATTGCATTCCAACCATTGGGATTGGCATTTTTCAATTCCATAATTAAATTCTTAACAATTTAGTATTTTGAATCATTCTCTACTATTGGCAACTTACTATTTTTTTCCTATATGTTGTACCATTCCAAATGATTTGATATTTCTCAAGCATGTAGCCAACTTGTCTAGGAAAAAGAATCCAAAGAAGCACCACCATTTTGGGCCTTTTTTCATGGAAACTTGAGTTTGTGAAGTGCGGCTGCCTTGTTTTTTGCAAGGCCTAAAAAATGATTTCATTGATTTTGCATGCATATATCTTGCAAACCACGCAATGGAAATTTTTGAAATTTTTACCATATGTTTTCAAGTCATCATACTACAAGATCCTATGGTTAGATGTGTCAATAAAGTTAAACTTGGTACTTGTACTAAAACTGGTAGTTTTGGAGCATTTTTTTTATGAAAACGCAGTCACATGAAACATTAGGGGTTAGAAGAGAAGGATTATAGCCTTTGCAAATTTGTTTTAGAAGGTGAAATTGGCTCCTGAGTATTTGATAGTAGAAGAAATGAACTAGGAGATTTTTTTTTTTTTTGAAACAAATTGAAACTTCATTGCATAACAGAACCGTAACAAAACAACCAAGCCCGCAAGCTAGACAACAAGAGCCAAACACCGGAACGAAAGCAGAACGGAGAAAAAGAGAACTAGAAAAAAAGAACAAGAAGGGTCCCCCTTCTTGTTTCACACAACCGAGTCATCAATCCCGTAAGCCATCACCGGGGATTGAAGCCAGGTGTCAACTAAGAGCGCCCAAAGCCGATCGTGGTCCTGCGGGTGATGACGGATACCATATTGGGTCTTCAAAAACGCGTCCTGTCGTGAATAATCAAGGCCTCCCAAATGGCTCTTTCAATTTTGAGAACGAGGAGATTTTGATAAGTAAAAGAATAGTAACTCGTGCCCTTTGGAAACAAAAACTCCTACAAAGTGGAGGCAAATTACTGGGGGCAGCTCCCAAAACTTTGGATTTGAAATTTCGAACATGAAAAGCAACATTCCCCTAACTCCCTAGTAGGCTTTTGTGACTGTGACACGAATTCCTATAGTCATCGCATGAGAGTGCGCCAAGTGGCGGATCTTTGCTGGACAGCCAGTAAGAATCGCGGCTGGAGGGCTCAAGGAAAACATGAGACACGGCGGGCATCATGGGCGCCATTCTCCCCCCGGCATTTGTTTTTGCAGAGCAATAAATCTTGCCTACGAACTGGGGCCCGCAGGGTAATGTTTGGGGTAAAAGTAAATAAAAGTCCCCTACACTGAGCCGTCACTAGGGTATGTTCTCTTGCCCCCACAGCTAATTAGGGGTCTTTGATTGCAAATATGAATTCAAAAATTGCAAAAAAAAATTGTGCAAAAAATAAAACATTCTTGCGTTTTTCCCAGTGAAAAATCTAGCCCAGTTCGTGGATCCAGTTTATTGCTTTGCTTGTTTCTTTAGCAAGGTTTTTTATTGTTAAAATCTTTCATTTCATACAATGTAAGGTGGGTACCCCCCCAAACCGCCACTTTTGGCTACTGCGCCTAAGGTAATGCATCCCATTGTGGTCAGAATTTGGAGTTTGGCCTCACGCTAATGTTGAAATTTTTCAATTTTTTCCTCACTTAAAGATAAGTGTGAAAAATAGTGAGAGCAATTGAAATTGTATTTTTTCGATGAAGTATGAATTCGCTTGGAATTTTTGAAGTTTTCAATTTTTCATGGCGCCAACAGGGTTTGTAGACCACCCCATAGCCAACAAAATCTGAATCCATGATGGTCATCTCACTACCTAATGCAATCACAATATATTCTAACATGGAATGTCCAAAAAGTCAATCATTGTAATGAATTTCACATTGAAAAGTTGGAAGTGCCTTATGTAGTCACTGATCACTCCATCACTATCATGTAAGACATTGATTGTAGCCCAAATCTCACTAAACTAAAAGAATCACAATGGGGCCACTTCATTGGTGACCACTATGGAAGAAATAACAACAATGTGCTGTCTTACCTTACACTAAGTATACTAATGATGGTAAATAGTGTTACCTACACTAATTAATTTAAAACATCCATAGGTTTATACTCTTAATGAATATTTTTACCAACTATAGGTACAAAGTTTTCCCAACTATAGTACTATTAGGATCCATGCACTCCATGAAAATATTCATGAAGATTAAAAACTTATAGCATTTCTAAAATAGTTAGTATGGATAACACTATTTACCATCATTAGTGTAGTGAAATTAGTTTGCCTTCATAATGGCGAGGGTGAATTGACCCCTCGCTTGGCCACTCGGGGAAATCTTGAAATTTTTATTTTTCACGAATGATAGAAGTTGCAAGTTCTAAATTTATATTTGCAATCAGAGGCTCCAAATTAGTCAAGAGTGAAATATGAGGTAAATAAATCAGGCCTCAAATAGGGGGCTTTTTATTTTACTTGCACTGTTCTAATTACTTGGAGTGGCCGAGCAAAGGGGCTAGTCCCCCCCCACCTTTACGATTATGTTGCCTTACTCCAAGAAAGTTACTTTACAAGCCATTAACCTTTAAAACTTGGGTGAGTCACCATCGAAATCATGATTCTAATACCGTGAGAATCATTGGTTTAAAAAATTTCAAAAGCAAGCATTGGAAGTTAAAGTGTTGTAGAAGGTCTTTCCTTTTCACACAAAATTCTGAGGATGAATAGTTGCACTTTTGTCCTACACCCAAAGATGCTTCCTCATTCATTGATTAGAAAATGGCTTTGGTGTTGTTTAAGGGTTAAAGTCAACAATTTTTTTTTACAAATACTTCCATTTGTACACATGAAGGTTCAAGAGTTCCAACTACACAATCAACTAATTCAAAAATAATGTGTTCTTGCATAGGAACAATAAATATTTATATAGTGTGGAATGTTGAGAAATTAGTGAAAGGCAACCTAATTTCACTATGTACTATAGATACTATACTTACTATTAGGTTGGTCATATTTTCTTAGTGTCAAGTGAAAGGAGGTTCCAATGCACCAGAAGAATGTGACATTTGGATATTGAATGCAAAAATTATGAAGGAATAAAGTCTAGTTCTAAAATATCTTTTTCCGTGTATGGCTACATAATATTGATTTTGGAGATGTGAAGTAGGTAGTTTTGGTAAAGAGGCGCATTCATTTGGGGTGCACACATTTCATTATATTTCAAGGAAGTAAAAATGGGAACATGAATGTAGGTTCTAGTAGAAAGAGATGATCATTTGAAGAAGCATATCATTCATTTTGTTGGTCATTTGAATAAGCTTATCATTCATTGGCTAGACATTTGAAGTCATGAGAGGGCTATCCAAACTTGGATTCCAAAGTCTTTCTTGTATGAGCATATATAGCTTCTTCAAACGACTAGCCAATGAATGATAAGCTTCTCCTCTCCTCAAGGCCATGGACAACCTCAAAGTATTAGAAAAAATTTGAACTCTCTACACGGTTGAGATATGTCATTTAGTTGTGCAAATATAAAAAATATAAAAAATAAGAAAATTTAGGAAATTTAGAAATTTTATTTTATAATCTTTAATTCAAAAAAATACAATTTGATGTGGCACTTTAGGTAATTACGTTGTCCATGAATATTAGTATATTTTTTTTAAATAGTTAATTCCACTTTTTGTTGTATTTGCGTATCTAATGAGTAGAGAATTGGCCCTCCAAAGAGTAGATTTTCTCTAATGCTTATCTTCAAAAACTCTATAAACTTTTAAATGCACAAACTACAAGTTCAAATGCTCATTCAAACCCAAAACTTCAATTGATAGATGCATCCTGTGAAGACAAAGAAACAATATCAAGAAGTTCACATATAGTTGAGTATTGGAAAAGTTTTCATAATTTTTAAAATAAAAAGCAAACTCCTTGGGCTTGATTTTCAAAGAATTGCTAACAAAAGTGACTTTAGTAATTTCTTTGGAATGATTTAATCTACTAGACTCACTTCAATAATAAATACGGCTTGCCAGACACCATATTTAGGCTGGAAAATTGTTGAAGCACTATTCACGATTCATTTATACATGCCATAAGTGCACAAACTTTGGACAAGCAACAAAACCCATGGCATACTTCAATGACATTTTTTATTCTCCTTTAGGCTACCCTCTAGACAAGTGAATGTTGTTTTGTTTAAGGATTAAAGATTAAGAAGTTCACGAGACATGTTCCAATTGATATTAAAATATAGTTAAAACAACATAAAGAGGAAATTTTCTCTACGATGAATATTTGATGAGGTCTGCTAGAGTTGGGAAAAATCTTTGAGGATGATGTTCTTTTAGAAAATCTTGAGGATGATATTCCACTCTAGATATTTTCCTTACACCTTCGTTCTCACTTTGAGTGAGTGAAAATTCAAAAGTCAGAATACGTGTACATGATCCTAATTCTTTTTCTTTGCCTTTCGTAATGAGCAATACTAATTACTAGCCTATATACTACAATCGTACATGACATGATCATAGATTTACAGTGGACTTCAAGATTGAAACAATTTTTGCTTGAGGGGCAAGGTTAGACTTATATTTGGTCTTGTGGTACTAAGAATGCAAAAATATTGCATGCTTTTTGAGGCTCAAGGAGGGCTGCAAGTTCCGTGCTGCGTTCCCGCAGCATTGCAGCAGCACCTTGACGTGGGGAAACGACTGCCACGTCAGATTTTTTTTTGTAAAAAACAAGAAAAACAAGAAAAAGAAAAAGAAAAAACTTTTTTTTTACATTTCAAGATCCTATTTTTATTTTTTTTTTGTAATTACATTTCTGACAGCAGCCATCCGTTCCATCTGTGCATTGAGAACAACAAGGGGAACATGCCTGAAACGGCCCTCTAGTGGCCTTGTTTCTCATATAATGACTTCAGTTTTTTATTACTCGAGCAAATATAGAATTCAATCCCTATTGTGAAGTGGTTAATTTTTATTTTTGAAAATTATTTTTGTTTGGTGCAAAGTCGTTGATTCCAAATATGATTTCAAAAATTCCAGCTTTCATCATCAAGGGTAATTCCAATAAATTATGTGTTTTCACCTAGGCTAATTCCACAAGGCTTGATGTTGTCTAACCCTGCTGGCAATTCTCAAGTGGATTTTCTAATTTCAGTGAGAACCTGAAGTTTTTTTTAAAGAAAAGCCAAGATTCAAGTAGTTCAGTTGACACCTCAAAAGACTCAATTCTCAAGTTCCAATGACAAAAGCTGGAAGAAGTGGAAGTAATAGGAAGAGATAGCTTGCGTAACTTATAGTGTTAACTACTAAAGGACCAAGCCGCATTTTTTATGGGAACATAGCAATTTGGAGTAGCTCACCACAAATGGAAATTTTACTTTTTTCTTTGAAATTTTTCTACAACATGTGTCGAAGGAGTAGCTTTAAGGGGCAACAATTTTCACAACTTTTGAGAACATGGTTAAAATGTTATTGCATGATGTGCAATTTTCATTTGACATTGGGCAGTTTGTGCAGCTCCAAATTTTTTTTTTAAAATCACTTTTAAAAAAAAAAAAATTGAAATTGGTTTTCTAGATTTATATATATAAGGGAAGCTTTGAATCATTCCATTTTGATTAACGAGATGAAAGTTATGAGAAGTTTTAGTTTGCGGGTAGGTATGGAGTCTCTAAAACTCATAGAATCAATGGTGCATTGGTGGGTGCCCACCTTAAACACCACCCTATTTAATTTTTAGAACACAAATAATGGATTGAAAATTCAACAGTTAGTATATTTCATGTGGATGCCATTTTGAAGTGTCGTGTGCACTAAGTTACTCCTCCTCTATATTTAGTTTCTTTTAGTAAATTATGAGTTTCACTATTTGAAATTAGTTGAATATTGTCAATGTGATCCTATCAATTGGAGGTAGTAGAAGTCCTAGATTCTGATTGCTTTTGTATGTGCTTAATTGGCTTGGGAAACTTCAAAATAATGATGCAATGTAGGAGAAATAAATTGAAAAACATCTGTACAACCAGACTTGACAATTTAGTCGGCTCATTTAAAAAATGGCAGGTGCTCCAAAGAACATTCCCACTAAACATTTTCATTGCAAGTCAATGACCTTTTTGTAAAACTCACTTTTTTGCATTTTGACCCCTAAAGGACTGAGGCACATTTTGGGCAAAAATTGTCAAAAATTGCCACTTTTTAGGGCAACAAGAAAAAAATGAAAAAAATAGTTTTTATTTCAAAATTCAACTATACTGGACTTCTTTGGGAATGTGTGAAAAAAATTTCAAAAACTTTGACCGCATGGATTGAAAGATTATGAGATCTAAACTTAGGTGAAAAAGTTTTTTTCCAACCTTTGCCCGATAGGGCCTGGAAACTTTAACTCCTTCTAAAATGAGATTTGTACACTACACATGGTTATTTTTTTGACATTTGCATCTTATATCATGTAAGCTACATACATGCCAAATTTCAAAATCATAGAAAGAGTTTTGCACATGCTGCCCGAAGCTGCCCGAGCTACCCAAAAAGTTTAGAGCAGCATGACTTTTGATCCAGGCATCCGATCAAAAAAAATTAAACTTTTCGGAAGGGGATACATAGATACATATTGTGTCCAAATTTCATGAACATCTGGCCAAAAATGATTTCATAGGAACCTACCCAAGAATTCTTGTGTACGTTGAATCGACACTTGGTCCTTTAGGGGTTAAGGACCCAATTTTGCCTGATTTTAGGCTTATTTCATCTAAGTGTCACAATGTATTGTTTTCATTTATGTGTGGTTTCCAATTTGTTCTAATCAAGTGTCAATCGTCGTTTCTCATTTTGCGTGTATTTTTAGGATTTCAAGTCAAGGTGAATTTTCTACATAAACATTGAAAGATGTCAAGAGAGCTAGGATGGCACTACACTAGATCTCTAGCAACTATGCTCCAAGCTCTTCCATGTCAACCTCTATATTTTGTCTCAAGGATCTATCACTAAGCATAGGCGATTTGTAGATTTTGACAGTCACACCATAGCATACTCCGGATTCAATGACTATTGATGTTGCCAATGGAGCAGAATTATCTATCCAAAAGTCTCACGTCAAGTGATTCCTAAAACCCTTTTTCTTTTGTTTTTTACTTAATGTAGTGTAATTGTTGTTGATGTCATTGCTCTTTGGAATCCACCTCTAGCTAGATTGATGCCGCCTTTGGAGGTGTGTGTTGCTACCTTCTTTATTGTATCGTCAAAGTCTTGTGACATACTCAGAGGATTCTAATTTACAAACCGAGACTAGATAGATATCTCTTGGTTTGTGAATGGGATCCTTTTATGTTAAGTATTAGTTTAACACATTCTCTACTTGCTTTGTACTACTATAAAAAAGGATATTAAAAAATGTGGAGCTTGAGAGATTCTCTTGGTGTAAACAAGACCCAAATGGAGTTGGCAATTTCAAAAAATTAAAAGTGTATCATATGCTTCATGTCTCTGAACACAATTATAATTCGATTGCTAAAATGTTTGTTGAACACTTCAATTTGGAAACTAGTCTTGCGGGGCTCTTTATTTATGTTGTTTGGATTCTATTGTTATGTTTGTATAAATGGAGGACAAAAACTAAGGCAAATGTTGTGCAATTAATTTGTTTGTAAGCAAAAAAAACTTCTTTTAAAATGAATATCTCTTGTCTATAGACTTTGTATTTGCTTGGTTTGCTTGTCTCCATGATCAAAGTTTAGATGAATTGCTATGTAATGAGTGAAAAAAAATTAGGATTGATAATTTGAGCAATTGAACAATATTATAGGCTACAAGTCTTGACATGTAAAAGCATATGCACTCATGCTTCAAATAGGTGGCCTTGACAATTTTGTAAGGGCCCACACGGAAAAAGATCCTCTATGTAGGCCCTAGCAACATGTAGAATTTGAGCAGGCTCCATGAAAACAAGTCAAGGTCCGTAACAGTCTAAAGCATATATTCAACCTATCTCTTACATTACTTGGTAACTTATGAGAGGTTGCTTCCCTACTTCAAAGCATTGTGAGTTGCTAGGGAAGCACCACATAGTTGTCTTGGAGTTGGGAGGGTGGGCAAAGGTGGGCAACTCTCGATAGACTTCAATAACAAATTTAGCACAAGCCATCAATGTCATAAATTGAAGGCCACTTTTGTTGAGTATGGGTGGGGTGGCTCTCATTGTCAACAAGTGAATTCTACTTTCAAAAACTAGCAATTGGTGCTCCCTAGAAAATGTGAAAAAAAACACCTCGGTTTTGACATCCATTCAATTTGTTGGGCCATTGCAAGAAACACCAATCATATTTTCTATCACAAACTGGAACAAATTTTTCTCTTTGCTACAACTATTGAATACCAAGTCCTAAAAACATGAAATTTTTATGGGAGATGTCTAACTTGATATTAATCAAATTCCTTATTTTCTGATTTTAAAAAAAAAAATCCAAATTTAAAAGTAAATTTTAATAACTTGTCACAATTTGAGGTCTAGGATTTTCACTACGTTTGGAGTACCCAAATTTAATGATTTTGAGTTGAAATTGTTGTAGTCTATTTCCACACTAGGTGGGCATATGCATAACAAGGGGCATTCAAAAATATATTCCTTTATGACCTCTATGTTCATGTAAATAACTAAATATTGGTCCCTTGTGCAAGCACCTTTTAACATTGATAATGTTTTCAAGATCATTTTTTTTTGGAATATCATCACCATGAAGTCCTCCTAAATGTTCAAATTTTAGTTTCCTTATCCTGAGCTCTTTATACATTGTTTTCCTATTTTTTAGGGTCTAGTTTCTTCAAAATATGGTAACTCTATTTTGTGAAGAACTTCTTGCCTACATTTTTGTAGGTCTCAAATTTTGGTGACATATTATCTTTAGTATTTATTAATTATCTTTATTTTAATTTTATTTTTAAGTATTTTTTTCAAAAGGTCATAGTACATTAAGTACTACAATGTTCAAACACTATTCAAAATAGTCAATAGTTCTTACAATGACCATGTTCTTATCTTGGAGATGCTTGACTTTTTGTATTGGGAGGGAATTGTAGTTCTACAGATATTTCATTATTTGACTCTAGTTGAGATGGATTCAAGGCCAGCTTATATGTAAGTCCCATTGGTAGATCTACGCCTAATCCAAGTAATAAGACAAAAGAGTCCAAACCAGCTATCTTGTCGGCCACCGGTGAGCAAGTGGAAAAGGAAGAGTCCATGTTTTACCAATACTAGTAGACAACTCCATCGGTGGAGACTAGTCAATTGCATTATGAACAAGGAAATTGTTATGAAATTGTTTTGAAAATGCAAAGGTTGAAAAAAAATTCTTGTGCACTTTTTGCAATCAATGAAAGATGCCTATTTTTTTTCAGGAATCATTACATAGAAGTTTGTAAATAATAGTTCAAAAGCAAAGTCATTCTGTAAAGGCCAATGAAATATGGTAGCCCCACAATTAATCTTAAAGTTCTAGCTTCTGGACAATATTTTTATATATTATCTCCAAGCTTTTAAAGTTTACAAAGATTTTTTTTGAATAGAAACTCTTAGAAGTATGACTTATTTTTTTGCATTGTCTTCTTCACATGTTACTATACACTATTGACACTTTTGCCTTAACATCCACTCAATGTAAAATTATGGAATTACTAATGAATAATCACACATTTCTTGTACAATACAAATGAATCATGAGTGTGCCCACAAAATTTCACAACCTCAAGTGTTGTATCAATCTAATTTAGCTATTTTTTTTTTTTTTTTAACAATTGATTTGAAATTGATTAAATGTGAAATCTTACAATTGATTGTTCAAAAATCATGGTGGATTTTGAGATGTCCATTTTGAGAGGATACCTCCATTAGCACTAAAAATCTTTAGTTCATACAACAAAATTTGTTAGAGGTTAACTAATACAAGATTTGTTTGAAGGTTTGAAATTACTTATTTTTTACCAATTTCAATATCCTTTCCAAACCAACTTAAGGTAGTATTACTAGTATAGCCCATTTCCATTCAGTACCTAATTTGTCTATCTACTTTTGATCCCAGTTCTTTTCAAAAAATTATCCAAATGTTTTCATTTTCTAACAAAATCACTGCATTAATGCCAACAATGGATAATATGTCAATTTTATAATGGTACGGTCAAATAGTGAACCAACTAAAATACCATTGGATAAATGGAAAAGYGATTATTAATTGTTTAAGATAGAGCAACACATTATTATTAGAAGATMCATAGTGGACACCTAGGTATGGCTCCATCATGGATTTTTTTTCAATAAATTAGATTTGGACCACAATCAATGTTTTAATTAGGTGACACTAACAAACTGCTTAGTGAGCACATCGTGGACCGAGTGGTTAAAAGATCCATATTAGACAGGTAGAGGAAGACTCCATTATGACTTCATGGATTTTTTTTCAATAAATGAGATTTCTGCCACAATCAATGTTTTATATGGGGTCATTGCAAGAAACACGAGTCCTATTCTCGGTCACAAACAATGTTGCTCTCTTGTAAACTTCAATAACTTTTGAAGCATAAATCCCATAAACTTGAATTTTTTATTGGAGATGCCTAACTTGATGATAATCATATCTTATATTTTTCAAAAAATTAAAAAAATAAATTTACATTCAAAAATCATTTTTGCTAATTTGTCACACTTTGAGGTTTTGAGGTTTTCACTAAGTTAGGAGTCACTAAATTTAATGATTTGGAGCTGAAATTTTCATGGTCTATTAACATAGTAGAAAAGCATAGACCTATTAAAGGAAATCTAAAAGTTCATTATTTTATGTCCTCCACATGAGTGCAAACAACACTCCCATTGCGCACAATTTCAAAACATTGATGATGTTTCTAAGACCATTTTTTTGGTGAAATCTCATCACCATCAACTCTTCCCAAATGGTCAATTTTTAATTTTTGAAAGAAAGGATTTTCGTCTTTTTTACAAATTAAAATGTCAAAGTACGGCTATTTTTCATGAGATTTTGCACTTTTCTAGTTCACCTAGTTAGAAAATTTTTCTATGCTTTTCCTTCTTAGGATACCTTCTTCTTAAAGGTATATACATTAAGCATATTTTTCATTTAAAAAAAAATTGTATTTCTAATTTTATAGTTCTAGGTCTTAGAGATTTAATCACATGAATAATTCATTTAAAAGAAATGTAGAGTAGATTTTGAGAAGTCTTAAATTGATTGGGGTTATGCATGTTATGCCCTCTAATCTCATATTTTTTTGGTGAGCAAGTTTTTAGATTCAATACGCAAAAAGTGGATTCAAAGACTTCAAATCACTTTCACCATTTTAACACCCTCATGATCAAATCTTTCAATTTATAAGTGTTGTGTTTTCTTTTCAAACGTGATCTCTAACATGTCTAGTTTGAATTTCTATGGCTACAATTTAAAAGAAATTGAAAAAACCTTGTTTTACCTTGTATGATGTTTGTGACTCCACTCTATAAATTAGATAATTTTGTAATTTTAAGGCAAATCGATTTAGAAATTTATAGAAATTACAAGTTTAACCCAAAAGTTACAATTCCACTAGTATTTGATTTGGGTAACAAGTGCACACCTTTAWAGAATATGTGCCCCTCTTGGAATTGGCCCCAAGGTTGATATTCAGATTGTTGGTTTGCATAATAATAGGCATGTCTACCTTACTGTAACAAGCAGGAACAAATTAACCGCATTGTCACTAGGAATGGTCAAGTGATCCCAGATTTGGAGTTTTTGAACTGCTTATTTTGCTATCTAGATTTTGCAGTGTTTTCTTCTGTTGGTTTTCAACTTCCTGTGTTCTTGAGCTGCAACCTCATGAAGTCTTCAATGAAATTGATAAACATTCATTGGGACAACATTCAAATTGCTGTTCAATAAAAAAGAAAGCAAGAATCGAATGTTCTCAAAACACCGGTCTTTGTAAATAAAGTTAGCTTAGCTCGTAACGGAGTTTTCAAATGCCAGCGATTCAGTGAGTTATGAAAACTAAGAAATKATTGCAAACTGCATTTCCTACAACTTTAAAAACCTGAGTGCTTGTGTCATAAAAGAAACACAATAAAACAACCTGAGTGCCTGCTTCATAATGAGGCAACTGTAATGAAATGCTGAAGATTCATTGTAGCAATAATTCTTCCTACGACTGAAAGAGATTTGAGGTTAAATATAAATGCAAATTTCCTACAATAAAATAGCCATACCTTTAATAAATATGACAAAATAATACACTTACAAATTTGCTGATCACCTTCTCACTGTCGGTACCTCTAAGTTAGCAGCTGGCTGATGGGACCATGAGAGCAATTCGCCGGTCCCTGTGTTCAGAGAAGTCTCCGTCTGGCTCGTGAACCCATGAGTCCCTTGTGAAGAGCCCCCTCCTTGCAACAAGTCACARTAAGTACTGACAGTAGTAACTTACTCTCCTGTAGTACACATAGCTTCTGGCCCTTCTGAGGTCCCGYTTTGACTTTTTAAAAGTGACTAACGTAATTGGACTTACTTATTCTCAACAGCAAACKTTTCCTTTTTCTTCCCACAAAAAAATGACAGAAGATTCATTGGGCAGGACAGAACCGCTCCGGTTCTTGATCAATAGGGAACTTTCGAAGCACCACTCATGCCAGTTCAAGTAGGTCGTATTCAGTTACATATTTTGGAAGCAAGGCACTCCTGGGCGAATTAGAACAAAGAAGAGCAGCTTGTAAAGTACCTGCTTGGAATGCTGTGCCTTCTATTCTTGCTGAATTCACTGATGATGAAATTCCTGACAGCTTTCCTGATCTCGGTGAATTTCATGGATGATGGAATTACTGACAATATTCTAAAGTACGTGCATAGAGGAACTAAGGACAGTATCTGATTCTTTACATGAATGAAGCACGTGCCAAGGGTCTAGTCCCTCAGTTCATAGAAACTTCTTACTGAAATTCTTAACTTTAATGAAGTTAAGAGGAAACTTCTTACATTAAACTTTTTATCCTGAAAGAATCTTTTGTGAACTTGGGAGGAAACTTCCTGCTGCACTTTTTATCTTCTTAAAATCTTTTTTTTCTGAACTCAAGATTAGAAGCTACCTTTTACTGTAGACTTTGATCTTCTAAGAATGTTTACTTTGATCTTCTAAGAATGTTTTTTCTGAACTGACGAACTAGACCCTTAGCACGTGCACAACTCCTGCAAAGAATCAAATACTATTCCTTAATTCCTCAACGCAACAGGAGTACTTCACAACATTATCCAGAATTCTCAAAAGTACCATCCTTGACTTTAATAAGTTGCTCAGTCTGTAACTGCTTTGGAGTTTCGCTGTACACACGCCTGTCGATCTTCTGAACTAGGGTTTTGAAACACGTTGGACTTCTCACGGTCGGAGAAACATAGTCTGTGTACTGGGAATAATAATGTTGCATCGATCGAACCGTTAGATTCCAAATAGGTGGAATGGGCAGTTAAAAGCATCGCTCGAAATGAAAGCGGAGAATTCACTGGTACAGTACTGAAAACGTTACGGAAACGGAATTACTTTACCCCTGCCATTGATGAAGAAGCTCGGCCTTGGATTCTTCGACCACAGCAACAGCTACTGTACCGACGCTTCTGGATAAAAAACGCCAAAATCAGACAATCCAAACTTCAGAATTCTATTGCAGCTCCTTGTCCATGTGTTTGTTTCACAGAATACAGCAACGAGTGCATGCAAGTGGACTTTCAAGTCCATACCAGTCTAAAAGGTCAAGAAAAGTTGTCGCATAACCATTGAGGTTTAAAATTGAAATTGAAACTGAAATAAATGAGACAATTAACCTACATGCTCAGTTGCGAACCCGTCGAGATAAAACATAATGCCGAAATACCTGGCGATTTAGGTGGATTGATACATGTTCAAGTCGCCAGGATTTCGTAGTTGTGCACTGAGCTGCACCTGCACACACAAGCTAGCACAACCTATCACTTGATCATGACAAGCAACCATCCTGGCATCAGATCGATGTCTAAATTTTAAAATAGCGCAACTACACGTGTGCATGTACCTCACATTGTTAAAATCAGTCAGGGGATTTCCGTAATATTTGGTGGATTGCGGCAGTTACCCTCGATCACCCAATGCCTCAGTCGAAGTTTCGTCCTTGCAGAGCACTGAGCGAATCCTCCGATGACGTCTTGAGCTTTTTTTCATGACTACTATTACGAGGCCAGTCATTCGCAGAAGCCCATCGGTCCATCCCAAATTCCCAATTGATCGACTAGCTACTCCGTTTCTGTCAAGTCGCCAATCGGTCATCCAAACCCAACTCTAAGGGATCGGAGTGGAAACTGGAAAGTTAGGGAACTCGATCCAGCACATTGCCGATTTATATACAGTCACCGAGTACTGATGAATTAGTATTTACTTAAAATTGTCATGCAAGAAGAAGTATTAATTCAAAATATAAAGGCGAAAACGAAACTAGATTCAGTAAAATGCATGGATCGATTAAGGCAATAGATCATCTCCGTACAAAATAGAGTCCGAACGAGAAACCTCCAGTTGACAATCATGCATGCTTGAGATGCATTCTACCTGTAATGACTCTGTAGCTAGCTAGATATCGATTCGACTAGCTACTACGGTAGAAGCAAACCATTTGAAGCATATGTACACTGAATAGGGGTATTAAGGGGACCAAACAATTGAGGGACTAAAGCGGACTAACCGAGGGAAAATGTAGATGTTCGAAAGATGATGTACAAACCGCTAAGACTTCACTCACTGTTGATGGGAAACAAAGATAGATATTTATATAGTGTGAAATGTCAATTAATGTCAATTAATTAGTATGGGTCCCCCTTAATACCCCTATTTAGTGTAGCTAGCTTTGAAAAATATGGTGATACATTAGAATGGTAAAGGTAGGTACCTTTGAGGACCCAGACAGGTCTCGTGAGCACCAATTAACATGACCTGGATCATTCGGCCACGTCGGATCGATGACCCCATCCTTTCCCAGACACATTGACTTCTTTCGTTCTCAAAATATTTCTTCCTCAGTCCACGGAATTCTCCAGATTGTAATCGACATCCCTTCTGTTTCGGTTTCTTGACCCACAAGGAAATCTAGCTGGACATGAACAGGCGACCTTCCAGATGATCCATTGATACTCCGTCTCGTTCATATATAAGCGTCACCAGGGTACGAACCAAGAGATGTTTCACTCCGTCATTGACAAAACATTTCATTAGCCAAACTATCCCTCCAACAGATATTTCGTTAGAATGTTGGTATTCCCCAAATTTGGCACTAAAATGCAGTCTAAAATGTTACCACTCCTAGATTTCAGACAGTGCGGTCAAAAATTTATACCAGTTACAGAAAATGAATGAAAAATGGCGTATGGAATCTGCAATTTAAACGAAATATCTGTTCTTCCTAACTGCCACARTAATATATCACAGTGAAACCGGGAGGGTGATACCGGGGAGGGTATATGTCACACTGTCTCCATACACTGGGAGCTTTGGAACTTAATGTGCCGCTAGCAGCACGTGACCAGCTTCACCATGCAGATCACCATCGTCCTGCAAGTTGCAACATCCGATGAGGAGACAGCGGATTTTGAACAGAAATCATCCATACAGTTTTAAAAACAACAACAGAAATCATCCACAAGGATGTTTTCGCCAAGAGCTTCAATTCATCACATTAAGTATTGGTGGTCAATGTCAGTGACAAGCACTGAAACCCTGAAGTCAATTCAGGATTCAACCTTCCAAATACAGTAGACTTAGCCAACCAATGCAAGCTTCAAATTAAAAACTTGGAAATTCCCTCTTCTTTTAACTTGTTCCTTAGGTGGAGAGAGAGTTTGAGCTACGTCTTATTAATTAGTTCAAGAGAAGAAGACCCGGAAAGGTCACTTTCGTCCTTTATTACCAGTGAGCTCAAATGTGCAATACCCTGGGCTGGGCACAAGCGACCCTGCCAGTTACCCAAAACGGCACGAAACCAGCGTCAGGTGGAAAATCGGCAAAAAACCCTTGAATGAGCCTGGGCGTTCGAGTTTCTTCCAATCCGAAATCTTGCCTAGCCTCAGTCTACAGGTAGAACCTCTGTTTGTGCAAAGTGTTGGGTCTTTGCACTAAGAGAGGTTCATTGCAATTAGAAAGATAATACGGCCACTTGTTTACATTTAGAGAGGCTATAGGATCATGTGTGTTTTCATCTTGCATCATGGGCATGGGCCACCTACTATCTACAAAACCTCTTACTGCAAGGTTTGCACTAGGGGAGGTTGCAATATGAGAGGTTCTACATGCAATAATAATTCTGTAACCATTATATATCAGTCCTCATCACGAGTAGACAAGTAAACTTACCTCTACAGAAGTCATTCATAACAATCTCGATTCGATTTACTTCCTGCAGGGCTGCAGGACGAGTACATTCAACCTTGATTACACAGAAGCATGTGTTTGTAATCCATAAATGTATCCGTCTCGCTTTGGCCTGAGGAGAGGAAATATAAGACATGAGCCAAGAAATGAAGATACAAATCGCCCGTAAAACATCAAATTGGCCCGAAAATTGGCCCGAAATGAGGACGCGTAGCAGACTTAAACCAAATTTGACTTCAAATACAAAAAAACTTTGAACATCGGAGAAGACTCGCACTTGGAGATCAATATATTTGCTGGGATTCACACATCGAGATAGAGCACTCTGAATTAATTGCAGTAGCCTGCTATCATTGGCTGCATGAAGCAACATTGAGATTTGAGTTCGAAAGTTTACCTCAGCATCACCAGTTCTGATGGCCACAAATTTCCCAGAGCGTCCCTGCGCCACATGTGCATCTCGTTGTGGGTTGAATCTTGAAGGCAACTTAATCGTCGCCGTTCCGTTTGATAGTAACACTTACACTTGATATTTGCCACTTAATTCCCTCAGCAGCTCTCACCCAGAGTTGTTCTCCTACCTCGTTGTACATGTGTATATTGTATTAAGGAATTCTTACTGCCGACTTCCACTTTTGTCCTGGACAAATCCCAAGAATATTAACATTAGGAACTAAGATTACCGCAGGCTTCAGATTCTAAAACTTGATTAGAGAAGAACGAATTATTGGTGTCAACAGGTTTCAGACATTTATAACTTGGGAGCTTGATACGGTACGTAGTAGAGATTGGTCAGAAAGCTAGCTCGGTTAATTAGTAGTTACGRACTTCCGSTTCTAGCTAAATAGMCACTGCTTGAAAATTTTGTGCTTTTAGTAGAAATTTCAGTACACTTTTACACAAATACAATTCTTGAGCTCTACGAGCTAGTCTGTTACAACAACAACAACACTGTGTCATCACGTACACATGCATCTCCTTGATTCYTATGAACAGCAGTCAGCAGGGGTCGGGGAGCACTTACTGCAATCACGTCACCGGAGATTCCACGGTGATAGGGGACCTTTGTTGCAGGCTAGGATGCTTCGCCCTCGTCTCCAAATTCCTGGTGATATGATTCTGAAAAAACGTTCTGGGTGTTGCCTGCGCTTTCGGAATTCTTCCTTTTCTTCGATCCACAGCTTCTCGTTTGCTTTCGCCGACCGTACGAAACAACAACCCCGCCCACGGCCTTGACGTCAGTACGTCGGTATCGAAACATTACTGCAACTTTCACGAAAATATAAAGCCTGTGTATCGAATTCTAGCTTCACGGCTTCGATCCCCTGTCCACAGCGGGCTACCCCAGTTACCATGAACTGCAACTCCAAACAAATTAATACGTACACGCAAACCTCTTTCATCTCCCCCACCAGGGTTTTCCTACTTTACATAAACTTGAGCATAATTATATAATTTTTCAATATTAACTTGAGCATATATTTTTGTCGATAAGTGCACCTTCCTGTCCATCGATTCTATGGTGGTAGCCAGTGCTTCCCAGAATTGAATCAATATATATAAATATATATATATATATATATATTCTAGCTAGAGCACTGTCTCTTTGTATTAGAGAAGGTGGTCCTACTGAAGAATCCGGTTACTTAGCGTGTACGTCAAACCCCGGGGGTTCATAACGCCTTGGACGTACTACTTGCACCCGATCGAATTCCCTTCCCAAGTAGCTACTGTCGAAATCGCCAAGTGTTCCGTGGCCTGCCAAAGGAAGTTGAAGGCGGTGCAGTGACCGGGTGTCGTCCTCGGAAGCTAGGGTCACACAGTTGCATGCCAACCGTTTATCGACAGATGTCGCAACGTGGCAGTTGCTTGAAAAGAAAAGCAGCGTGGGTCCCTTCCGAAATTCGATCCGCGGTCTCGACGGCAAGACCTCCGGGGCCGGCGCATTGATCGATGGACGCCATTGGATTCCTGGATTGGACTGGATTGGACTGGATTGGATTGGACTGGACTGCGGCGGAATTGAAGGGGCGGGTGTACAGTGGCAGTTGTGCTCTACAATAGCTCTAGATCTGGAAGCCGTGGAAGGGATCGGAGAGAAGGGGCCGGGCCGGGTGCCAGACGACGAAGAAGAAGGGGACGGTAGGCGGTGTTCACCTTGGCACTTGGCACCATGGGGCACCCTTTCAAAGTTGCTAGTGTGCCGTGTGCCGTTGCCACAATCCAAAGAAAAAGTAAAAGTAAAAGTAAAAGGTAGGCGAACCCAATACCACCCAATACCACCCAAACGTAGGACCGTCATTAATTTCAAAAGTAGATTACATAGGGTCCTTGATGTGAATAATATACACATTTTTTTGTTATAAAATAATTTTCATTGGGATTATTTTTTATATTAAAAAGGATGTTCACATGTTTTTACTTCTAAATTTTATAGAAAATAGACAAATATTCAAATTGTAGAAAAAAAGTCCTTTTCTACTCTATTATACTACTATACATACATGGGTAATTGCAAGAAAGACCCCCTTGTTTTTGTATCGTTTGGCATAGTACTCATGTTTTATTCAGGAGTACTGTAAAGTTAGAAAAACAATTTTATAAAAATGTGAAAAATACATTAATGTATACACCTGTAACTCTGTAAGAAGAAGGTACTCTATGAAGGAAAAACGTAGGAATTTTTTTTAAATAGGAGAAGGGTGATTGCAAGAAACACTTGTACTATTTGTTGCGTTTTGTCACACCCTAATTTTTGGTTTTTGCTTTGGCCATAACTTTTGTGTTTTAGCTCCAAATGACTCAAAATTTACACAAAAGCTACTCATAACCATTTTATACCTTTTTTCATTTTTGAGGATTTTTCAAAAATAATCTACTATTTATAAACAGCCCCAAAAATTTCTCAAAATGGATGATTTAGGATTTTTTTGCACCATTTATCCCTCTAAAAAACGAATTTTGAGCTGAGATTTGGAGAGAATGGTCTCTTAGTATCCTTATAGCTGTTGTTCAAAGGAATTTTAAAAATTCAAATTTTAATGTGGTGTAGAAGTCCACAAAAGAGCTTCTTTCTGCATTTTTTTTCCAAAAATATGAAACATGATTTTGGTGATTTTTTTGGTCAAATACCATCAGAAAAAAGTCTTTTTGAATGGAGAATTTTTAGTTGTTTTTAAAAAAATAAATCCTATTTTATGCAAATTAAAATCTCCAAGTGGTATTTTCTTCACCGGTGTCTTAGACATAGAATTCACATAGAAATCCGGTGAAGAAGATACCACTTGGAGATTTTAATTTGCATAAAATAGGATTTATTTTTTAAAAAACAACTAAAAATTCTCCATTCAAAAAGACTTTTTTCTGATGGTATTTGACCAAAAAAATCACCAAAATCATGTTTCATACTTTTGGAAAAAAAAATGCAGAAAGAAGCTCTTTTGTGGACTTCTACACCACATTAAAATTTGAATTTTTAAAATTCCTTTGAACAACAGCTATAAGGATACTAAGAGACCATTCTCTCCAAATCTCAGCTCAAAATTCGTTTTTTAGAGGGATAAATGGTGCAAAAAAACCCTAAATCATCCATTTTGAGAAATTTTTGGGGCTGTTTATAAATAGTAGATTATTTTTGAAAAATCCTCAAAAATGAAAAAAGGTATAAAATGGTTATGAGTAGCTTTTGTGTAAATTTTGAGTCATTTGGAGCTAAAACACAAAAGTTATGGCCAAAGCAAAACCCAAAAACTAGGGTGTGACAAATGGCTTTAAGTGTTTCTTGCAATCACCCATAACTAGAAAAGTGCAAAATTTCATGAAAATAGGTGTTTTGATGTTTTAATTTGTAGAAAATAGAATGTAATTTTTTTTTTAAAACTAAAAATTGTCAATTCGGAAGAACTTCATGATAAAGAGATTTCACTAAAATAATGATCTTAAAACCATCTTGAATGTTCAGAAGTGCGTGCGCAAGAGAGCCCTGTGAGCACGCATGTAGAGGACATAAAATAATGTTTTTTTAGATTCCCTTTGGCGGATGCATGCCCACCTAGTGTGGGAATAGACTACAAAAATTTCAGCTTTAGATCATTAATTTTGGACACTCCTCAGTACTAAAAACCTCTAAAGTCTAAACTGCAAAACGTAACAAATTAACTAAATTTAAATTTAAATATAAAATGACTTTTTAAAATTTCTAAAAAATGAGGAATCTAATTGCTATCACTTGAGCAAGACATCTCCAATAAAATTCTCAAATCCCGAAACAKTCTTTTGCGGGGATGAAAAAACATCTAATGTGCTTTTAGGGTAGAAGACTAGAAGCATGCCAAAAAATTCAACATTGGAGCTAGTCAACCAAGATTACTCCTAGCATTGGAATAATTTCCCGCCCCCTTGGGTAGAAATTATTCAAAATTACTAATTTAAGACAAGTGTCAAGCAGGCGTGGAACTTACTCTTGGATTCTAGGAGAGTCCTAGATGGCCAAATGTTACCCAAAAAGTTTTGGTTCATTTTGAAATCCCACGTTGATTCCATGGAAAGTCAACCGCTCAAAAATATGTTCGTAAATTTCTAGAAATTACACATGTTGCCATGATTGTTCGACTTGACAACTCGACAACTCGATGAACACGACGTGTTCGACGTCAAATAGACCTCTTCGTCTGTCTAATAGAGTCAATGTCAAGTTGACTTTTAGTCGAAATTTTTTACCCTGCCCGTTCGCCACATGTCTGCTAGTTGGCAACCACGTGGCAAAAACCAGGGCGCATTCAGATGTGGGCGACTTCGGGTGTGGGCGATTGCGGGTTCAGGGTTCAAATACCCGCGGTTGCCCAACAGAACCCGCGCGTGCCCTGCATTACCCGCAATCGCCCCGTGTTCTGAACCTATAGTCGCGTCTGGCGAACCGCAGTCGCCTATGCTGACATAGTTTGGGCTTTCCACGTCGGATGAAAATATCTGCCCGTCGGGGAGAAAATTTTCAAAAGTTGGGCGACCGCGGGTGTGGGCGCCTTCGAATTTGTCGAGCATATGCGACACTCGACATACTCGACATGCGACGTCAGACAGACAACTCGATATCGAAACTCGAAAACGCGTTCGACAGAACAACTCTGCATGTTGCGGTAAAATCTCACTAAAAATTAGATTAGATTTTTTGTGCGAATAAAGCGCCCTAGTAGGTTTGAATACATTTCGACACTTCTAGCTACCAGAATCGACAATAACTGTGGACTTTTGAAGAATTTATGATATGGCAGTAGATTGACCGGCGTGTCAGAGTCACACATTGTCCGATTGAGGCAAATGAGGAGTCTTTTCTTACTCCTAGAAGCATTCCAGACAACCCTAGCCAAACACTTTCATCAAAAAGAATAAACTCCAACGGTTAAGTTTTTTGGACTTATTGTAACTTGATTTTGTGCTTACGAAAGGCCAAGGAAGTAGGGGTAAATAAGTCTGTAATGCTAATTGGGGTCTCGTGAACACAATGGTGCAATTTGTTTTCAATTTCAAAATTTTCCTAATAGATAGAGAGGGTCAGCTCTTAATTTGTTTTTTTAGCAATAATTTGGGTTCATTTCAAGATAATTTTGCAAATATCTTTTGAAAAATCAAAGATTGGATTTTTCCAAGATCTTTTTTTTTCCGTAACAATCCAACTTTGAACTAAAGAAAAACAATTTGGAAATAACTTGGGATTAGATCACAAAATATCTAGGTAAATTAGGGTTATTTTCAAAATAGCTTTGGAAATAAATCTTCGATTTGATTTGATTAAAATTTATTAGCTAAATGGAGGGAGTTTTAGAGAATTCTTCCATTAAACAAAGATTACTTAAAAAATTCTTTAGGTTAGTTTAAGAAATATCAGGAGGTGAAAATAAAGTGCTTTCTACCGACTACTTACCAAGAAGGGGCCTGACACAAGTATAAAAGGCCTTCCCTCGAGGTTGTCGGTACCTTCATTACTAACGCTTACACTTTGCTCTCATTATCTTTGTTGTGCTACTAATGTGGTCAAAGTGCTAATTGAGGTCTATATTTGGCCCAATTTCATTCTTTTTTTCTATTTGTGCACTTTGAAAGACGCGAGGGTCTCTTTAAAGCGATTTTTCTTTCGTTTGTTAAAATTTTAGAGGCTAAGGCTCATTATTGTTTTATGTTCTAAGAGTTTGGAAGGGTTGAACCTCCATGCTCTAATTTGCTTTGAGATTTTTAAAACTAACATATCATGGTACTTGGAACAGCATTTGGTACTATTACCTTTAAAGCGGCGGGGTTAGACCTTGCCAAAAGAGTATTAGACCGGTTTTTGTTCAAAATTCGTTGTATAACAAATTTTGGGATTTTAATTGTTAATGTTCGGTTAAACACTTTCATGTATACCTCCTTTAGCGCAACGACAACCCAGCACATTCCAAAAATTTAAGTACATATAAGGTAACAACACCCATAAACGTCACTGTACCTATAAGTGTCACTAGAGTTCCCTTAAATTGTCTCCAAAGGTACCTTGCCATGCTTAATTGTGATTGGTGGCTTCTAATGTTTTTAGATTTTGGTGCTAGAATCAAGGCAGATTTTCTAGAGTGTGGTTTAGGATGCCCTAGAAACGTCTACTTTGAAAATTCATAGAAATTAGATGCCTTATCCAAAAATTCTATTTTTTTTTTTGAAAATTCATGATTTTCAATTGCTAATCTAGAAAAAATATTTTCTGTAGAAAAAAGTGCCTCCAACTCTGCTGAATTGCTTATTTTGACGGTTATGGGTGTTGCTACCTTAAGTCTTCATACTCTTCTCCAATTATTTTTATTCAAACTCTAATTTTTATTGACAAATTCGGGGGTGGCCATTTTTCGCCACCTACAAAAATTTGATTTTTAAATTAAAATTAGTCTTCCAACATTCCATCCACCTTCCGTTTGTTCACATTCTCTCTCAAGTAGCATTAATTTTCCAACGCTTCAAAACACAAATGAAAGGAAGTTAGGGAGAGAAGACTAAGAGCAAATAAAATACTGGGAGGAATTCCTACATGTGGAAGAGGTTAGTATTAAAAAACTATTTCCAAAGAATTTCATTATTGAGTTTTGTTTGTTTGTTCTTCATTCTTTGTTGGTTAGTTAGATATTAGATTCTTGAGGGAATTAGGGGCTTTGGATTATTTTCTGGATCCGGAAATTGAGATCTCTTTCTCCTCATGAGCTATTAGATCAACCATAGGCGCTCCAAGGATACTCCCAACTCAAGGATTAAAATTGTGAGTGGAGGTTCCAAACCCTAGGTCTTCTCCCCAAAACCGGTCTTGCATGCCGTTGGAAGGTAGCCGTTTTTGTGATTATTCTTGAAATTTTGGACCGTTGAACGGATATCCATGATTTCCGGTAGTTCCGTTGAGTCCTATGATCATGCTGTTTGCTCTTGGTAGGTCTTCCAGTATCCTCTAGTATATTTTTGTACTTAGCCCCGGTATGACTAATGATCCCTGATTGGTTTCCCGGATCCCAATCCGATATCGGTTCCCAGTATGAATACACTACAAGAGAAAGGGGTGTTTTAAGTAGTGTCCTAGACATCATGTCTTTTAAGTAACGTCTTTTAAGTAAGGTTTTAAGTAAAATTTTATTAAAAGGACAATCCTTTTAGTGAAATTTTACTTAAAACCTTACTTAAAAGACGTTACTTAAAAGACATGATGTCTAGGACACTACTTAAAACACCCCTTTCTCTTGTAGTGATATAGGAAACTTTTATTTCCCATTTTTTTTTCTTTTAACCTAATTATCTATATAACATTATTACCATGGTGAAGGAATATTTATTTTGGTAAACCTCTAATTTATTTTTTAAAGAAGAATTTTTTTTATCAATACTAATTTGTTCCCCTAGATTCCTAATTAACTAGACCTATCTTGGCTTTCTTGGCTCCCTCGATAGTAGTACAGTAGTAGAAAATGATTCAAAACTCTAAATTGTTAAGAATTTAATTATGAAATTGTAAAGGCCAATCCCAATGGTGGCAGTGTTGTAACAAACAATATACATCCTATGACTTTCTTTTTTCCAAAAATATTGAAAATTGAGTAAGATGAAGCATTTTTAAATTTATTTAGAATAGAAAATCTAGAACTGCCCACAAACAAAACAATCCTCATAACTTTTGACTCATTGATTAAAATGGAATGATTCAAAGCTTTCCAATTATATATAATTCTAGATAATCAATTTCAAATTCTTTTTTCTAGAAAAAATGAATTTTTTTTGCCCATTAACAAAAGAAAAAGTAACAGGTTAGGCCATAATTTTTTACTCATATTTCCAAATGTCATGATATTTAGTGCATATGAAAGATTTTCTATTAAAAGCTGGGTCAAAAATAGAAAGATTTCAAGTCAAACGTACATGCCCAAAATTTCTATGTAGCCAAAAAGTGCATGTTGGTCCTTGAGGGGTTAACCCCTAAAGGACCAACATGCATTTTTTGGCAACATAGAAATTTTGGGCAGGAATGTGTGACTAGAGATTTGCATATTTTGGGCTGAAATTTTAATAGAATGTGGGAACAAGGAATTTTTTTTATATGCACAAATTTCATGACATTCGAAAATATGAGTCAAAAGTTATTGCATAATATGTTGTTTGTTTCTCAACTCGGGCAGGCCGGGCAAATTTGAAAAAATCACTTTTTGAAGAATAAAAATTTGAAATTTGTTCTTCAGATTTATATGTACTCAAAAAGCTTTGAATCGTTGCATTTCAATAGTTGAGATGAAAGTTATGAGGCTTTTTAGTTTGCGGGCAGTTATGGAATCCGTACACCAAAAAAAACTTTGAAGTCCTTTATTTTACTGAAATTTCAATATTTTTGAAAAAAAATAACGCTATTGGATGTAGATTGTTTATTACAACAATTGAACAATTTGGATTGGAGTATTTTAATTTTATAACTAATTTATTAACAATTTAGTACTTTGAATCATTCTCAACTTTTTCCTACTTACTATTGTTTTCCTATATGTTGTACAATTTCAAATGATCTGAAATTTTTCATATATGTAGCAAACTTGCATTGAAGTATGAATCCAAATAAGCACAACCATTTTGGTCATTTTTTCATAATGATCTGACCTTGTAAAGTCCAGCTGCCCGGTTTTTTGCAGGGCCTAAAAAGGATTTTCGCCACTTCAAATGCTAATATCTTGCAATCTACATGGAGGAAATTTCTGAAATTTTTTCCACATATTCTCAAACTAGAATACTACAAGATCATACGGTTACATGTGTCAAAAAATGATATTTTTCAAAAATTTGGTACTTGTACTAGAAATGGCAGCTTTGAAGAATTTTTGGTGAGAACATAGTCAAGGAACTTTAGGGGTTAATAATGTTATATACTTTATGTCTTTGAATAGTCCTACAAAAAAACTTGGAAGGAATTTGCGGACATTTTGATTTTGGTGGATGATATTTGTGTTACAAGATAAACAAATAATGAGTTTATCTTGCAAGTGAAAAATTGGATCATTTTTGGACAACTTTGGTCATACATCACCCTTTCAAAGTTATATTAGTTTTTTCTTCATTTTTTTTTAGATTTTATATTGAAAAAATGATATATGAAATCATCACTTTTAGATGAAAAATTGCATGTATATAACKCTGTTACAAAGATTTGCGAGTGTGTTTGGAATAGCTCCGGGACTTTGCTACGGAAATGCTTTGTATATAACTATGATATCCATAAACACCCCAAATATCCATAAATCTACCCTCMCCCCCCCCCCCCTTTCTCCAAATCCCTATCCTATGATTCCCTCAATGCCCTAAAAACTACCATAGCTATCTTTGTTCTACCACAAAATATGGACAGTAGCTCCAAAAAACTTGAAAATTTTTCACAATATAGATCAACTATCTAAATACTTACATACCAATTTTTATCATAATCCAAGATACTGTTCAACTTTGGTGAACATTTTACTAGTACTGACTTTCCAACTCTTCTCATATACCCTAAAACTACCATATCTAGCTTTGCTTTACTAAAAAACATGTAAAATATCTTCAAACAGATTGAAACTTTGTCGCAATGTAGATCAACTATCCAAATGTTTACAGACCAATTTTCATCTTAATACAAGATACTGTCCAACTTTGGTGGACATTTCACTAATACTGACTTTCTGACCCTTCTCTACCTTCACACCCGGTTGTATTTTATGCATAACTCATAGATCTCAAGTCCATTGAAGCTAAAAATTTGACACATGAGAGTGGATAAGATAAAAAAAAGTACCCTCGAAGTTTCATTGCAAGAACATAAAGTTTCAAAAAGAATGACGCTCGTCAATACGGAGTGATCGGACGGGAAGGACGGACGGTCCTGACTAGCCCTTTTTTTTTGGGCGAAATGGAGCCAGAAATTGTCAAATTCGGATGAAAAAGTGTATGAATTTGATTGAAATGTGTTTTATGGTACAAAAGATGGATGTACAAAGAAATAAAATGCTTCGCCAAATTTTATGTGATCACCATCTTGGCACTTTTTGAAAAACCAAGAAAAAAGGGCTAGTCCTAACAAACCGGACGCGAACGGTCGGGGCGCGGACGGGTCTGTCGGAGGGCGGACGAAAACAAGTCTGCGCCTTGACAGAAACAAGTCCGCGCCCAGACAGACGGGCGAGACTTTTATCGAACGGGACGAACGGACGGATGGGCGAACCGGACGTCCCTGCTCTTTGGCTACCTTGAAATCCAAACACCTCCACTTCAAACCTTCATAACGTTTTCTCCATAATAGATCTAGATTTGAAACTTGGCCTCAACTCTCTAAAATCTTAGATCTAAAATTTTGCATTCAACCAATTTTTTTGCAAAATGCCACACAAAACTCCCTCAACCAATGCTTTACTCCAAATAAAGTCTCCACAACAAAGCAACTCTCCACCCTCAAGTGCCAACCCTCCACTCTACAACCAAGAACCAAAAAAAAACAAGAGAAATAACAAGGGACCAGCCCAAGTCTCAAGTAGCCTCCACAAATCCCGTTGGCTAACCCTAACCCCACTACCATAGTATCAACTACTAGCAAACCGGTTATCAACCGGCAACTACAAGGTCAACAACAACAAGCTCCTTACTCTAACAACTACCAACATTCAATACAAGCAACTAACAACTAACAACACTCAACAATGTTCAACACTAACAACATTTTTGAAACTAACAAAGATGTCAACTTCAAACAGTAGACGGCCCACATCACGACATCCACTCCATAAAAACCTGCAAATCCTCTGGTATGTGCCAATTTAGAAGAGAAATGATGTAAGCTTGCACTAGTCTTTGATAACTTGGTAATCTTCCTCATCTTCAAAGTCTTCATCTCCAGTGCCTTGATTCTCACCTTCTTCAATTCTACCTTGTTCAACATCTTTGATTTCAATGTCAAACTTGGCAACTCCAAATTCTTCAAATGAATCATCTTCAAGTTTCCTTTGAAAAATTTTAACTCTATTACCCGGAATCGGAATCTTTAACTCCGTCCCATCAAGCTCTCGCAATGAATAAGTAGCATTGTCATAGACTTGTTTAACTACACAAGGTCCATACCATCTTTTTGAAAATTTTCTTGCCGTACTATGTTGATTGTCCAAGCTACTATCATAAACTAACATCCAATTGCCATTTTGAATAGATTTTGGGTGTAACCGATGTTTTTTTTTTATCAAATTTCTCTTTACTCTTTTCCCTAGCTTCTTTCAATCTCTTTGTTGCAATTTCAACATCCTCCGGCCTTCTCTCAAGTTGCCGAATATGCAACGCCAACAAATCTTCTCTATTGAGACCATCCGTCCAAGGCAATATACTCCACGTTGGTACAATTTCTTCAATTGGCATCACTAGCTTTTGCCCAAACATTAACTTTGCAGGCATGTAACTAGTTTATTGTACTATGCGTAGTACAATCGGCCCATAACGCAAATGATAGAAATCTAGGTCAATCATTCATTTTGCCGTCACAAGCTTAAACCAAAGCTTTAACAATTGGTGAATGTCCATGCTTACTTTTGCCATTCCCTTCCGGATTATAGGCCATAGTCAATGCAAGTTTAATCCCCAAGTTACCAAAAAATTCCCGTGCTTTTTTAGCATCCAACTCTCCTCTATCMGCAGTGATTTTTCCAATACATCCATACCGTCAAATAACATCCTCCAAAAGAAATCAACATACTCCTTCGGTTGTCTTTGTTCATAGCGATTGCCCTTCAACTTGATTTGTCAAATCYTCCCTARCAAGTGCTAAATATTTCTTTTGTCCAAGTCCCATAGGGATTGCAACAAGATCTACCACCCATTTATAATGAATGGTTAAAGGATAAGTAGGATGTAATCCATCTYRATGACRTATATTTGAATACACTTGACAAGYCTCACATGATYCAACAAAATCTACCACATCTTTGTATATGCCTTGCCACCAAAATTYATCATTCAATTTTTCAAAAGTTGCCCATACACCTCGATGTCCTGCCCACCAACTCTCATGAAATTCCTTGAKGATAATTTGTTGCATCTCAAAGCCACATACTACTTTTTGTGGTACACCACCCTTTCATTTTGGATGTTTTTGTAAAAATCCACCTTGTAAAAATATCCGTAAGCTTTTCTCCAAAGTTGCTTGAATTCTTTGTCTGTCCATCCTTCTTGCCGCTTCAATGAAGTCAAATATCTTCCAATTTGTAACCATTCACCATCATACAACTCTTCAAAAAACAATACAAGTGGTATAGCTAAACACAAACCATCTCTATTTCTCACTATATTTGAATAATAGTTTATGCCTACATCTTCTTCATCATCAATCATCTTTTCCTCATCATCATATCTTGCGTGTGACAACATATTTGCAACTGCATTATCTTTTCCTGCAATATGTTTGAACTCATGATTTAAAGACGTGATGTACGCAATCCACCTCAACATTGCAATATCTGGTGTGGAACAACTAGAAATCATACCCAAAAGAGGTAAACAATCCGTCTCCACAACCACCGATGCCCCAATCAAATTCTCCTTCTCACTCTTCATAGCAATTACCACTCTCCATAACTCTCTTTTGACTTGAGTATAATCTCGTTGTCAAGCATTCAAAACCTTTGCTCCAAACCTAGTCATATATCTATTCCCATCGTCATTGTCTTATCCAATAGCCCATCCAATTCCCACTAGAAGAAAATTGCGTTTTTGAGGACAACGCAGACAAACGTGCCACTGCGTTGAAATTGACGTCACGACCCATCACCGTTGATGTCGTCCAAAATGCGTTCTTTTTTTAACGTGGAAAAACGTGATAAATTTCAAAGAACGTCACGAGAAACTTCCCAATTTTTGGTGACGTCACTACAAATCTGGCGAAACCAAACGGCTCTGAGGATGGCACGTGGAAGGGTCCTCGACGCCACATCACCTTTTTCCGGGTAGCTTTTGCCACGCAGACCTTTTTCCCCAAAAAACGGTCTGCCCGGGGCAATGACGTGGACCCATTGAGAATTTTGACGTGGCCCAAAAAAATTGTGACGTGGCAGATTCCACGTGTCCATTTCTATGAGGGTTTGAACTTCGTAGGCTTGTTTTCCACGACGTCATGTACAACGTCACGGTGTTTTTGCAGACATCAACACAAATGTCATCCCGTCATGCGAGATGTCGTATACAACGTCATAGTGTTATTTGGAATATCAATACAAACGTCATCTTGTCATGCGAGATGTGGTGATTCATTTGCAAAAAGATTGATTGGTTGTTTTCAACGATATTATACACCATTCAAAATACATCATACACTGTACACCATACATTATATACAATACATCATATACAATACATTGTATAAAATATATTACATATGATAATTGACATATAAGCTTATTTAATTGTAAGTATATTTATATGAAAAACCATCTGATATTTATACAAGTAGAATGGTAGGAGGAAAGACAAACCATATGGGATATACTTAATGCATTAGGATTTAGATATTGTCTAACTGGATGTCTTGGTAGACGTTGCAAAAAACATGTACATGTTTGAGTTGACATTTCAATTCATGTCTCGTTTGATGTCTTAATTAACATCTACTAAACAATGCTAAAATTTCTAAACAATGTCTGACTGTTCTAGCATGGCATGCCATGACTTTAAATTGTTACATCAACTAGAATTTCTTTTTAATTTGAAGTTGAGGAAAAAAATCAAGAATTTCACACCCACTTGTGTTTTCTCCCAAAAGAGTGGATGTGAAAAAGGAAAAAAAATGTTGCATGTGTGTAAAGCAATTTAATTGATTAAATTTTAGGAAAACAAAACAAAATTTGATATACATGTGCAACACGACCTTAGAAGAATGAACTATTTCCAATTTTTTCAAGAAAGTTCACAAATTCCAATAAATTGTATTAAAAAACATAAGATGAAAAAACAAATCCACAATTTAACATCCAATAAGCAATATTTTCTAAAGAAAATGGGTGTCTAAATGAATCATGAATGTCACATGAACAATTTTGTTGTAACCAAACATGATTGCCCTCTGCAAAGTATCTTCATCATATTTTATGTTCTCGTCTATAAGTCCACACTCCTAAGTTCTATTTTTCAAACATAAATTGCCTCACAATAATAAACTCACCCATTCATATGAGAAATGCTTAAAGCTCTTCTTAAATATGAGTAAAAATAATAAAATTTTGTTAATAGACAAATCGTTAATTCTGTGCAAAAAGCGTTTAATTCCCCACTGCTTTCTCTGCTCCCCATTTTTGGTTTACACTTCTCGTTTTTACCCCCTCTCAACCCTTTCTCTTCCCCATTGCCTCGCTTGACGCATCCAGCGCCACATTATTTTTTTCACATTCCCCATTTAGTGCCCCACTCTAAACCAGTTATTTACCCACATCCCATTTTTGTTTTGCATTCCCCATTCTTTCCCCCACTCCCCATTTTTGTTTTGCATTCCCTATTTTTTGTTCCCAACTTCCCGTTTTTTGGTTGACACTTTGCAATCATTTTTTTCATTCCCCTTATATTTCTCCATGAGCAATTTCTTGCCCCACATTCTCCAATTTCTTTTCTCGACTCCTCATTTCTCTCTTTCTCCCCATTTTTCTTTTGGGCTCCCCATTTTCATTTCTCCACCCCCAATTTGTTTTCCCAATTCCCCAATACATGTTTGCACTCCCTAGATTTTTTTGGGCATTCCCGAATCTGTTCTCCACTCCCCATTTGTCCGCCCCTAAATCCCCATTTTCTCCCCTGAGCGCTACCCATTATTTTTCCAACTCCCCATTTCTTTTTGCACTCCTCATTTTGTTTCCACTCCAAGTTTTGTTCTCCGCTCCCCAATTTCTTTCTTCAACCCACCCATTTTACCTCCCCACTCCCCATTTTGTTTTGCTCACTCCCCATTTTGCCCCCCCCCCTCCAATTTGTTTTCCTCCACTCTTTTGTTTTTTCCACCAATCCCCATTTTTTTCCTTCTAACATCTGATTTTGTCCTTGGTGAAATTTTTTCCCCCCTGAACTTCTTCGTTTTTATGATTGTGAGAATGCTTGAACCCTTCCAATGTTCAAGTAATGTCCATTTAAGGGCCATTTTTCCTTCAAAATTGTCATGTATGAATTGATGCATATTTTTTTTGGTAATATAATTCCTTCACTACAATATTCTAGAAGACACATTACTGAAGTTTTAAATTTTTTTGCCCCCTAACTCCCATTCCACTTCCATTCTTTGTATTTTTGACCTCTATGTAGGCAGTTGCCCCTTCCTACAGTTTTTCCCTTCTGGGCAGCGTCCTCCCAAATGCACAGTCGCTGCTCGCTATCCTATTGTAATTCAGTACATATTGTAAAAACATATTATTATATGTTTTGTTCAATAACTTTGTAGTAATGCTATAGAGTTGAGAAGCTTAAAGGTGACGTTGTCCTGTGAAGATGTATAAGTGCATGGGTTTGCCTTAAACCTTCATTCAACCTTATTAGTGAGTTCGTTTTCTACTTTGTAGTTCAAATGTCGAATTGGAGGGTTTTTTCTGAGTCTCAAGATAAAGAGCCTCAACCGGACGCCGAGTTTGAGCTTTCACTTTCATAGTTGCCAGATCAACCCCTTTTGCCGCGAGATTTTAGATGTTGTCGAGAAGAAGCCGAACCGTCTCGACCGCCAAAACAACCTCGTGTGGAGCGGCGATGACACGATAACCTTGATGTTGATGCTCGAGCGTTGATGATCTTGCTTCAAGTCGGATGTATTGAACCAGGCACTCGTGAAGTGATGTTTGAGGCGAGTTATGAAGGCAAGAACAAGGACCAATATTTTTGTATGGTTCGGCCTGTAGAGGGTAGTCGTGATCACCAACGATAGTTGGAAGGGCTTATCAACCCTTTGACAAAGGTTGAGTGTGCAGAATATGTTGCCGCTATCGTCAAACGCATTCTCAAGTTTCTTCAAATGGAGTGAAGCTTTGATTATAACTTTGTTTTTTACCTCTAGTTGATATTTGTTAAATTTTAGTTCTTATAGTTATGTTTTGAATGTTTATTGAAATCACAGTGGACGATTGTATGTACCAAAAGTGAAAATGGAATTAGAATTTTTGTTAAAAAAGACTACGATTTGGAGTGAATGTAAATGGGGAAGTGATTAGCATATTAGGTGGGCTTTGATAGGGGCATGAGCTGAAGTGCCCCCACCTCTCACCTTAGATGAGGAGGAAAAGGTGGAATGAGGAATCTTAGGGAAGAAAGGAGTGTGTTGGTTATTGGGGTTTAGGAGGCAGATTTTGATTTAATGTAGCTCATTGAGAATTGATCTTTTGAAAGAGAAACTTTGGCATCTGATTTCTTGTGATGAGACATTTTCAAATTGTGTTTGCAAGTTAAATTTGAACTTGTGAATCAAAAGTTATAGAGTTTTGAAGTTGAGAAAACCCGAGGCTCTCCATTGAAAAGAGCAAAGGCTTCTTTGAGCCATAACTTTTGAAGTAATTCTCAACTTATCTTTATATTTGGAAGAAGTATATATTATTGTAGTAGCTTTCTAAAAAATCATCACACATCTGATTTGGAGCTTGGAGGAAAAAATTATGAGGAGTTGAAAACTTGTAGCGACTACAACTTTGGGTTTGTTTGTCATATGACTTCGAAATTTTTTGAAAAGTTAGTTTGTAAAATTTTTTATTCTTAATGAGTTGATTTACTTGATTTGAACTTATATTGAAAAAATTATGAAATGTGAAAGATAGGAGGGTAGACTACCTTCATAGTTTAGGAAACCGAGACTTTGTTCCTCATTAACTTTTGGACAGAGTTTTAAGTTTATTAAGAAATTTTTTCAAGTTGTAGATGTCAGTGTTAGGATTCTAAATTGCTATCACATTTGCAATTTGGGTTTATAGTTCAAAAGTTATAAAAGATTACAGAGGTAGTAGTCGGTTGTCAAGGGAATTAAGAAACCTCTACTTTGCACTCTAATAACTTTTGGACAGTAGTTTAGTTAGACTTGAAATTTGAAGTATATCTTGCTTTTGAAGTTAGCTTTCCAAAATGCTATTACACTAAGCATTTGAAGACTTAAACCATCTATGGCACTAGGAAGAAGGTCACAGCTAGTGTGGAGAGTAGTTCTTTAGTGTGTGGTCTTTTAGCACTTTAGAGTTCTTTTGAAGATTTGAAAAATTAAAGAGTCCAAGACATGAAGACTTGAAGATTCAAGGGGCGTACATGCCAAGGACCTAGCCGTGTATTGTGGCTTGTGGCTTTGTTATTCTTGGCCAGCTTTGGAGGCCCGTTGTTTTTTATTATTGTTCCAATCCGGATTTGGAGGATCGTTGCATTCAATTCTGCATTGTAAACTTGTTGCAGGCTATGTGGGTACTCAACTTACCCTCTTTTTGTGTTGTGTGCGACAAAGTGGGGTTGATCACCCATATGGTTGAATTTTATGTCGTTCTCATTGGTGAGGCTGGATTATGACCAGTTGACCGATGAATTTGAGGTTTAAGAGCCCATCATTCGGATGGTAGCTCGTGTTTTGTTGTCCCGTTTTATTTGTCCAAAAACTTGTTTCTTATTACACACCCTTACCCATGCCCTTTAGATCTACCACATGATAAGATGGGTGAAGATTGAATGAAGATTCAAGTTTGAAGACTTTGAAGACCGAGAGAAGATACAAGTTACAAGAATCTCCATCGAAGCTTTACAACAAGCAGCCAGACACTTTGCGTGTTCTCTAAGCACACTCCTCTCAACACGACACCGCAATCGCTGTAAAGAAGCTAGCTGACGTGGCAGAAGTGCATTTTATGTGACATCATCGAAAAACACATGTAATCTTGTGTCTGATGTCACTGATGTCATGTGACATTGCTGGTGACAACAACATGTTTCCATGCTTTTTTTGACCCGTCTTCGTCGACATCATCCAAGAGCGTAAACTCCGGCACGCGTTTTTTTAAAAACGCAGGATGTCATTTAAAACAAGCACATGTTTTTTTGAACGTCACGTGTTTTTGCAAAAACATAACGAAAAACGCAGTTTTTTTATAGTGTCCAATTGGACTAGCATCAACCGTCAATACCATTGGTTTATTTGAATCATAAATAATTTTCTTCAAAGTAGGCGGTGAAGAAAGAAGTTTCTTCAATTTCTTCATAGCTTTCCTTTGCTCCTCTTTCCATTTAAATTTTTGTCCCTTCCTCAATAGAGAATACAATGGATCCGCAACATGTGGAAAATGYGGAATCCAAATGTGATAAAACATACATGCTTCCAAAAACCTCCRAACTTCTGTAGTATKTGCACACTSTTTCATTTTTTTAATTGCATYCACCTTCTCCAYAGATGGTTTCCGYCYRTATGGTCCACACATATGTCCYACAATCAAAACTTCTTCAACTCCAAACATTGATTTTGCYCCAGATAATGTCAAATGAACACCTTCCAATTTTGTTAAAATTTTCTCACAATCAATAATATGATCCACCACAAACTTTTGACATTCCTTTGAATCCAAAGTCTCATCTTTTTCTTCCTCCAAACATCCCTTGATAGGTATATCATCAAGAAATGGCATGGTTTTATCAAGAATGAAATCCCTCAATACCTTATTCATTCCATTCATCATATGTGCCACAGAATTTGTAGCTCATTGAGGTAATGTACTAATGTGTATATTCTCACCAAGCCCAATGGTGTTTGCATTGTAGTTAAATCTCTACTTTGCAATGCCAATTGAAATTGGTCATAACCCGAAAATAAGTCATCCATTGAATAAATTGCTCTCCCGGAAAATGCCTCCGCAAATTCATCAACAATTGGACTTGAACCTACATTTCTAATAGTCACTTTGTTCACCGGTTGTATATCTTGAATGAACCTTAGGGTTCCATTTTTCTTCGGCACCGTGAACCAACAATTAGAATATGGTGCAATAAAAGGTTCTAGAATTYCCATCTTAATCTTTTCATTGAGCARATCCACYAGTTTTGGCAAATGAGCCCTTGGTACTGGAATAGGCCTCAAATTCCAAGGTACTTGTGGAACARTAAAAATAACCATAGGTKCTACAAYACCTGGATCAACACAYCCAATCTCATGTGACTCAAAAACAAATGCTTTGCCATGGCGTGAAAGCATTTCTTTAAAACATGTTCTCTTATTGGGCAATAAAAAGTCTTCATCTCCAATTTTTAATGCATTCAATGTTTCATCCGTGAATTTATGCCCTATCTTTCTTGGATCCCTCAAATTTGGTTGCATAGAAGCTTTTTCCACCTTCTTTTYAAAATCCAATGGAAGTGGTAAAGCCACTAGTTTAACTTTCTTTGCCACGGTCTTAGGGCCTCCTGCCATGTGAGTCGAGCCCGTGGAAAATTGTCATGTCTCCACCCACTCCCGGTAATGTCCACAGGGAGAGCCCACCGAAATTTTCAAATTTGTCCTACCATGTGGGAGGGGGGTGAAGCACTTTAGGACTTGAACAATCTTCCACAAAATTCCAACAAGTAGATTCGACTTTTACCTTCCCCAACCAAAGCCACATGTGAGAGTTCAGTTATAGACTTGTTACCGGCTTGGTACACAGTACACACATGGTTTCAATTTCTAATATTTAATATTTTGTACTTTACTTAGTGTTCACAATTCTACTAACACATTCAAAATCAAATTATTCACAAGGCCCTTAATGTGAAATTTTTTGTTCAATTTCTTCCCAGTTTTTGGTATATACCCATGTTAATGAAAAACATATATTTTTTAAAAGCAAAATAAAATCCATAGAACAAAAAAATCTCAATCGTAAAAGTGCATGATGGATGTGAAATCATAGTTTGGTTTTGCACACTTGAGTCCATAGCTCGCTAAATAAAAAATTTTGGACAAATATAGAGCAATGCAATTATGCAATGTAAATATTTGCAGAGGTGTATTGATAAAAATGATGGAGATTGTAAAAACTTTGGTAATTTTATTGCATGAATTGAAATTACTATGAATTTTCAAAGGCAAAAGTGCACCACACCTATTGCCAATCTCTAGACTCTTCCAATTCTGATCATTCAAAAAACTAATTTTCCACTCATTGTTTCCTACTTTTTTGCACACTAATTTGGAACATGTGTCGTGAACTTTTAGTTCCAACTTTGAAAAGAAAAAAAACAAACATTCTGACCTTGGTTAGAAATACACTAGTCTATAGGCTGGTTATTGGACCCCGATCGGGAATAGGTGGTTCTACTTTATCTATTCAAATTGTCCATTTTGCCATTGAATGTTTCTTATGTAATATAAAATGCAATGTTCACTTTTTGTCTTGCATAATTAACATTTAAATTTTAATAAATTCCAGTCAAGCATATCAAATTTTAGTTCTAAAACACCAATTTTTGTAAAAAAATAATTTAGTATTCATGGTTTTACATGATTATTGATTGAATAACATTGGTAATGAATTTTCTGCATGTGATAGCACAAACATATAGGAATAATATATACACACTTCTTTTAGAGTAAGGCCTAAAATTCCATGACGATGATTTCACCAAAAATGCTCCAAAACTGCCATTTTTAGCATTAGTATTTTTGAAAAAGCAAATCTGGAAAAATACAACCATAGGATCTTGTAGTATGCTGACTTGTAAACATGTATAAATTTCAAAAAATATCCACCGCGTGAATTGCATGATATAAGCATTAGAAAACACAAATAATCATTGTTTTGGCCTTGCATAAAATCAGAAAGCTACACTTCACAAGCTCACTTTTCTATGAAAAAATGTCCGAAATGGTGCTGCTTCTTTGGATTTTTTTTTCTAGAGAGTGATTCAAAATACAAATTGTAAATTATGGATTGTAAAATGCCAAATCCAATGGTTGTAATGTTGTAATAAACAATCTACATCCTATAATTTTATTTTTTTCCAAAAATATTGAAAATTGAGTAAGATAAAAAAAACTTTAAAATTTATTTTAGAGTAGAGAATCCATGAAACAAAAAATCCCAATAGCTTTGGACTCATTGATCAAACGGAATGATTCAAAACCTTTTTATGTACATATAAGTGTAAAAAACCATTTTCATATTTTTGTTTTTGAAAAAATATATTTTTTTCAATCTGCTTAGACTGCCCTTTTATTTTAAAAAAACACTAATTATGCCATAACTTTTGACTCATATTTTCGAATGCCATGAAATTTAGTAGTTATGAAAGATATTCATTGATCCCACTTTCGAAAAATATTAGGCCAAAAATATGGATATCTCCAATCACACATACCTACCCCAAAGTGCTATATAGCCCCCAAATGCATGCTAGTCCTTTAAGGGTTAATAAACACCCCATTGAATGAGAAGATTATGATCTATGAAAATTTGAATGTGAGGTGTCATATGACCGTACTTTGTAAACTAATTATCTCTATGTTTTAATGACATTTCAAAAATCATCATGATGGTCCAATTACCTAGTTAAAACATAGAGATAATCAGTTTACAAAGTATGATCATATGACACCTCACATTCAAATCTTCCTACATCTTATTCTTCTCATTCAATGGGGTGTTTATTAACCCCTAAAGCTCCATGACTATGTTCACACCAAAACTTCTTGCAAACTGCCTTTTTATTGTACAAGTATCAAATTTTTGAAACAAAACATTTTTTGACACATGTAACCATGGGATCTTGTAGTATGCTAACTTGAAAACATGTAATAAAAATTTCAGAAATTTCCACCGCGTCGATTGCAAGATATAAGCATTTAAATTCACTAAGATCATTTTTTTGGCCCTGCAAAAAACAGGGCAGCAGCACTTTGAAAGCTCACTTCTCTTTGAGAAAATGTCCAAAATGGTGTGCTTCTTTGGATTCTTCTTCCTTGACAAGTTTTCCACATGCTTGAAAACTTTTAGATCATTTGTAATCTGACACCTAATCAAAAAAAATAGTAAGTAGATAGTAGTAGAAAATGATTCAAAATACTAAATTGTTAAGAATTCAATTATGGAATTGAAAAATGCCAATCCCCATGGTTAGAATGTTGTAATAAAAAATCTACATCCTAGATTTTTTTCCTTTCCAAAAATATTGAAAATTGAGTAAGATGAAGGACTTCAAAGTTTATTTGAGAGTAGAGAATCTATAATTGCCCGCAAACAAAAAAATCCTTATAACTTTTGGCTCATTGATCAAAATGGAATGATTCAAAGCATTCAATGTATATATAACTCTAGAAAATCACTATGAACTTTGTTTTTTTGAAAAAAGTGATTTTTTCTAATCTGCCCAAATTGCCCAGTTACGAAAAAAAGTAACATATTAGGCCATAAGTTTTGACACGTATATCCAAATGTCATGAAACTTAGCGCATATGAAAGATATTCTTTGCTCCAACCTTCTGTTAAAATTTGGGCCAAAAATATGGAAATCTCTAGCCACACGTACCTACCCAAAATTGCTATGTTGCCAAAAAACACATGTCGGTCCTTTAGGGGTTAATATAAAAGATATGCGTACAGATCATCCTCATAGGTTAAGGCTATCAAATTTAGAAAATTCATTACCAATGTTATTTAATCAATAATCATGTAAAACCATGAATACTAAACAATTTTCTTTTACAAAAGCAGGAGAAAAAATGTCCATTGTATTTTATATTATGCAAAAAACATTCAATGGCAAAATAGACAATTTATACAATCACTAGACCCAAATGTATATCATTCAAAAGATGGATGCTTGAGCAGTTATGATTTGTCATGTACAATCCAAATTATTTTTTGGTATTTAGCAACATAAACAAGAATTTTGAGTTTTTTCCAAGAACAAAGTACATAAAACTTGTAATATGTATCAATTATTCAAAATAACCACAAAAGAGCATAACTTTCAAGAAATGATATGCTTTATATGCAATGATGTCACTTCGAATAATATTACAAAAACAAATACATCATTCAAATTGAAAACTATCACATTAAAATATAAGATCCATACTTCATTCATTGAAACGCATTGCTTCTACTTGATATAAATGTCTTGCAATTACCATTTGTAGTTGCTCACTATCATTTTGAGGTATATTTTTCACTACTTGTTGTATGTGTCCCAAGTCGTGGTGTCCCCAAAGAACAATACAATCATCAATGACATCTTTTTTGTCTATGACAATATTATGAAGCAAATAACATACCAATATCAAGCTTGGAATCCTTTTCAAATCTGGTTTTGAGATAGGGTTTTTCAAAATCCTCCACATACCTTTCAAAATTCCAAATGAGCGCTCAACTACCATGCGTGTGGATGAGTGTTTAAAGTTGAACTCATCATATAGCCTAAGAAGTTGGATTCCAGGCCAAGGCACAAACAAGTTCTTATCACTGACATAACATGCATCGGCTACAATCAACTCATTGATATCAACGCCTTCAATTTGTATTGTTGGCCCATCTAATCTCTTCCCTGCAATCACTTCTTTGAAGTGATTTGACATTAGAAGTACATGAGAATCGTGTATTGATCTAGAGATGCCTACAAAAACATCTATGAAACGGGCTTCATGATCTACAATGGCTTGAATTATTGTAGAATAATTGTGATCTTGATCATAATAGTCCGTTGATCTAGATCCTGCAGGTAGATCAAATCGGACATGAGAACAATCAAAAGCACCACAACATTGTGGTATGCCATGTAGGCTTCCAAACCCAAGCTTTATTTTTTATAAAGCTTCACCCCTTGGCCACTTCAAATGCAAAGGCAAAGCAACTTTGATTAAAGCTAAAATGAATTGCTTACAAACTCTAACGGATGTTGAGTCATCCACACCAAAAAGTTCACCCACAGAGCTATGGGTGTCTCCAATACCAAGCCTTCTCAACACAATAGCAACTTGTGTGGGCACAATCATCAATCGTTCGGTAATATTAATCAACCTAGGAGGGGGATTTTTGTTCAATTTTTCTTGTACCAAATTGCAAATGTAGAGGAAAGTTGGAACAGAGAGTCAAAAAAATTGGCGAAAATGTTCAGGGTCCTCTTGCATCACCAAAGTTGAAAATTGTTCCCACCAATGAATTGAACATGGCTTGATATAATAAAGTCCACACTCCGATCCAAATATACTTCTCTTGCTAGCCTTGTGAACAAAAACTTTTTGGAAAAATTGTTTACATTCCAAAACTGAATGAATGATAGGTAACATCTTTTCAGCTCTTCTCTTAGGTTTTGAAATTTCCAAGGTTGATATTCTTGGTGCTTTGGTTGTTTGACTCCCTTCAAACATTCCATGAGTTATCAGTTGTATTATAGTTGCAATTGATGTAGTTGCTACCCCCATAGCTACAATTGCAACTCCAAGCTCTAGATCGTCCATGCTGCATGCTTTTAAAAAAAAAATAGGCTTAAATTAAAAAAATTAACATTAATGTTGAAAAAAGCAACCATTGAAATGATCAAAATATAAATATAAGAAAAAATAATCAATCAAACCATGGTACATAGGACAACAATGATCTACCAATAATAAACTTTCTTTCAAAATTAGGTTGGAACACAATGAACAAGGCAAAAATGATGCCTCAATCTATTGCTCTTTTAGAAGGGCATTTCCAATTGTCTTCATAGCATCGCTCAAGCTAAGAAGAGCATTCAAGTAACCTTATGCAGTGGCACTAATACTATCCATTCTCATGTTCAAGTTTCATAGTATCAAAATGGCGCAATTCCTCGGACTGTAACTTTTGTTTTTCTAACTCTATAATTTCCTTGTGACAGATATCCTCTCAATCATGCCCATCACTAATGGCTTGAACAAATTCAAGCCTAGTCTTATCCATAGTAGCTAATGCACCATCTGTAGCCTTCATTGATAAGTGACGTTTTTTGGTAGAATAATCAACAGACGATTCACCACCATTTGTAATACACATACATATGATAGCAAATTATTAGAATGACAAAAACATTACTCACATTCAATGGAGACAATACTTGAAAAATATATTGACATACAACGATCAAATCTAAAACTAGAAAATAAAGCAAAAACGTTTCAAAAAAATACCATTAGAAGGTCCCATCATCCCACTGTCAAGGGGAATCCCTCTAGCATCCACAACTTGCAACATTTTAGGAAACCACTCAAGCACTGCTTCATAGATGGTTTTATCAAATGGTGCCCTAGGAAATCTCCTTGGATGTTCTTTTTTTTTTTCCAATGGACTCATAGAAAAGTAGCTTGGCTGGCCAGATGGTATTTTCTTCTCATAATCATATACTTTCTTGAAGTCCGGTGATATCTGCTTCCATTCATCCTGAATTTGTTGTGGGAATCTATGTACACCCCTTCCCCACAAGTCATCTACCATGACTTTCCACCTCTTTGGAGCCGTGGTCATTTGCACATTTAGCGATTTCGTTGGACCATGTTTATCATAATCTACCCTCTTACTATGACACAAGGATAGAGTCTCTGCCAAGGACCATCTCCCAGTTTTGTAAATTCTTCCATCTTCACCACCCTGAGCTACTCCCAATTCCACCTCAATGTGATCTTTGGATTGTGTTTCAAGATCTATTGACTCAGGATTCCGGTTGAGATCTATGGGAGATCTTAGGGAATCCACTCTCTACACGTGGAATGTAAAGTAAACATTTGAAAACTACAATCCTCAAAGTCTTACAAAAAAACATATGAACCTTCTTCAATACTCCAAATGAAGAAGAATGCAATTTGGTCCCAAAAAAAAATGGCAAAATCAAGTTCTACGAGTTTTTAGAAGCCAAAACTGAGATTTTCTTAACCAAATCTGGACTGCCATAATTGATTTTTATGACCCTATTTCATCCCAAAATTTCATCTTAAAAATAAAAAAAAGCCTTCAATCTAGCTAGCATGCTAAGCAAGAAATACTTAAAAAATTGCGAATGGATCATGAAAGTCTTACAAAAAAAAATATGAACCTTCTTGAATAATTCTCCAAATCAAGACGAATGCAATTTGGTCCCAAAAAAAATGGCAAAATCAAGTTCTACAAGTTTTTAGAAGCCAAAACTGCGATTTCCTTAATCAAATCTGGACTGCCTTAATTGATTTTTATGACCCTATTCCATCCCAAAATTTTATCTTAAAAATAAAAAAAAGCCTTCAATCTAGCTAACATGTTAAGCAAGAAACACTTGAAAAAACTGCGAATGGATCATGAAAGTCTTACAAAAACAAAGAAAATGAACCAAACGAAGACGAATGCACTTCGGTCCCCCAAAAATGGCAAAATCAAGTTTTGCAAATTTTTAGAAGCCGAAGCTAAGATTTCCATAATCAAATCTGGACTGCCTTAATTGAGTTTTGCGATCCTAATTCAACCTAAAACTTTGTCAAAACAGCTGAAATTTTCAATGTAAGCTTAACTTACCGAGTACTTCAAGCTTAACTTCTACGACTTGAAGAGCAAAGCACCCTGCCACTAGCCTTAAGCGCTGCCACCTGCCAGCCACTCCACCTTCAACCAGAGAGGTGAAAATACTTTAAGCGGCTTGAAGAAATGTTTAAATAGGTAAGTGACCTTCTTGAAGAGGTCACATAAAGGAATCGTGACCTTGCATTGTAGGTCAAAAGGCCATCGATCCATCAGTGGAAGTTCAAATCCAAATTACCCGCTCCCCGAAATCGGTAAATGACTGCATTACCGGCCCTAATCCTAAAGGTCCTGCCATGTATAGTATCCGGTGGAGCGTTTGGACTGTGATGCAATTTCCACCGCCCCAATGTACATGGCAGGAGGCCCTTATACTTAGTCTCCACTATCACTTCTTGCATCTCCATAAACTTCTTAATTTCATCATAAAATGTCGTTGAGTGCACCTTTACAACTTGATCATTATCTCCAAAATCCAAGCCCAATATCAAATAGAAATCTCCAATTGTATCACCAAAGCATATCTCTTCAAACATACCCGATAYATATTCAYYGTTGTCAAGTTYTCCRTTCTTCTTTAATTCATGCTCAAGGTTTTTATAATGAAGCTTCTCTTCCTTTCTCAATTCTTTTAGATTTTTAAATAAAATGGTACCATCCCAAGATACACCTACATAATTCCCCAATTTGRCCTCATCAAATTTTCTACTAGGCGGGAARCCATCACCCCTTTTTACAATWGCAATCCTGCCTTAYAATGGCATATGGTGAAAATCCCTCATATCATCATGATGATCACCAAACTCTTTGCTCACTTTTGGCAAAGGTYGAGCCCTCAATGTATCCCGATTACGCTCATGATTTGCACAAACAGTTAAAAACTGAATCGCCCGCTTCCCATTTCGACTTCTAATCCATGCATAAGCTTATCTGTTGTCCATAACCTTTGTTTCCATCCGCATAAATGTAATATAAGGTTGTCCAAGAATGAATGGATATGTGGATGAATCTTGCACAAAATATTTTTGTTCTCCGCTCACATCTCCAATCGTTACCTTCACATTTGGACACGCTCTATATAGACTTCCCTGAGAATTGTTTGTTGCTCGAATCAACCATCCATGATCAATATCAATAGGCCATTGTCCCCTTTCATATAACTCTCTTGCCATCAAATTAATCTTTGAACCATGGTCTATCAATGCAACAAGAGGCTCCTCAAGATTTCCCAACTTCACCAAGGTTTCCGTTGTAGCTCTTGCCCAATGAATACAAGAAAAATGGCTTGAAGCTTGATTTTCTCCTCCTTCTTCAATAARTCCCACACATGCATGTCCATATGCATACTCTTCTTGAATTTTATCATCTTCCATCTCCCTTTTTCCTTGAATACTTGAAGTCATAGTTTCACCCATAGTTTGTCTTTTTCGCTTGATAATATCAATAATGACCTCATGAAATTCGCGTTTGGCAATTCCAAGAACTTCTCCAAGCATAAATTCCACCTTCCCACTTAAAATGCGATCCTCCAATACTTTCTTCAAATCCGTAGCAGCTTGAAATTTCATGCACCTTGATTGTTTGAAATTGCTTGATTGCTTAAAATTGCATGCACCTTGGATCCCCCTTCAACTAAGGCTTTCGTACCTCCCTTTCCAAAGTTTGTCTCCAAAGGTGATCCAGTCTCTTTCAAGTGAATCCTTCCTTCCTTGAAGAATACAATGCCATTGTGAAACGCCTCTGTGAAACGTGGACAATCCCTTCGAGAGTGCTCAAAACAAAAACACCACATACAACAAAGAGGCAATCTTCCTCCACTTGATGTAGATTTTGCCCCCAATGATTGATTTGATGTATCAACATGCAAATGGTTTTTGTCTTCATGCTTGGCCATCTTCAATTTCAATTCACGCATACCCTTGACCAATTCATCCAWAGCGGAATCCCCCAAATCATTAAGCTTTGATGGCATATGTGGCTTAGTACAAGATGGCTTACCACAAGAATGTTTACTACAAGAATGTACCGTTGGAGCTGCCTCTGATTTAACATCAGTCATAATACTCTAACCCCTTAAACGTTGTCTTTTTGTAAGCAATGAYACGGCCCCTTCAACCTCCTTCCAATCAATCTTCAAACCACGCTCCTCATTCCGGTCCTCCAATAGTGGCTCAAGCATCTCTTGCAACCATGGATCGGTCGCTTGTATAAACAACTCCATCTTCTCCACATCTAAAGTTGTTTTCTCAATTCCCCTCAATTGTACATATTAACGCTCAAACTCCCTCAATAAATCATTTGCTGATAAGCCTTTATTAGGGCGTACCATCCACTCTAAAAATGTCCTCTTGGTTACCCTCTCTGAATCCTCCATAAAAAATTCCTCCTCCAATGCTTGCAGAAATGCCCCCCAAGTCCCACCATCACTCTCTTTCAACTCCMTCACCCTTCCAAGAATCTTAGGAACCACTGAGAGCTCAAGGCTCTYAACCATCTCATTCTGTGAGACCCTATTCAACTCCATCTCTCTTGCATAAAACCGCACATACTTAGATATGTCACGTCCATCAAATTGATCCATCTTGTTCACAATAGAATGCAATGCTTTAGTTTCCATTACTTCCTTTCAATCTTCAACTTGTTGTTGCCTCATAAACAAATTGAATGCTTCAAACATCCTCATCATGCCATCATCCAATGTGCCAAGTGGACCACCCCTTGGTCCATGATGATCACCATCACTTACACAACATACAAAGCACCACTACTCCAAACTTTTCACGTTGGGTTCACCAAAAGATGCTACAAAGATTTGCAAATGTGTTTGAAATAGCTCCGGGACTTTGCTGCGGAAATGCTTTGTATATAACTATGATATCCATAAACACCCCAAATATTCATAAATCTACCCTCMCCCCCCCCCTTTTTCCCAAATCCCTATCCTATGATTCCCTCAATGCCCTAAAAACTGCCATATCTATCTTTGTTCTACCACAAAATATGGACAGTAGTTCCAGAAAACTTGAAAATTTTCCACACTGTAGATCAACTATCTAAATGCTTACATACCAATTTTTTTTTTATCAAAATCCAAGATATTGTTCAACTTTGGTGAACATTTTACTAATATTGACTTTCCAACTCTTCTCATATACCCTAAAACTACCATACCTAGCCTTGCTTTACTATAAAAGACGTAAAATATCTTCAAACAGATTGAAACTTTGTTATAATGTAGATCAACTACTTAAATGTGTACATACCAATTTTTATCTTAATACAAGATACTGTCCAACTTTGGTGGACATTTTACTAATACTGACTTTCTAACCCTTCTCTACCTTCACACCCGGTTGTATTTTATGCATAACTCATAGATCTCAAGTCCATTGAAGCTAAAAATTTGACACAAGAGACTGGATAAGATAAGAAAAGTAATGTCCAAGTTTCATTGCAAGAACATAAAGTTTCAAAAAGAATGACGCTCCTCAATACGCCCTCCTTGGCTACCTTGAAATCCAAACACCTCATTAGGAAAAATTTGAACCCTTGAAGAGACCAGGACCTTGCTGCCGCAGTGGTGCAATTACGGGGAAAAAAAATTAAAAAAAAAAAAAAAATCGAGAAATGAAGGGGCACGAGTGCGACCACGTCAGATATGACATTTTTTTTTTTGTAGTGTATTTTTTAATTTTCTTTTTGTGAATTTTTTTTTTCTGTACTGTCACCACGCTACGCTGCAAAGCGGCCCCTTTGAGGGTCCAAATTTTTCCTAATGCCACTTCAAACCTTCATAACTTTTTCTCCACAATAGATCTAGATTTGAAACTTGGCTTCAATATTTATCAACTCTCCAAAAACTCAAATAAAAAATTTTGCATTCAACCAACACTTTTGCAAAATGCCACACAAAACTCCCTCAACCAATGCTTTACTCCAAATAAAGTCTCCACAACAAAGCAACTCTCCACCCTCAAGAGCCAACCCTCCATCCTACAACCAGAACCAAAAAAAAAGCAAGAGAGATAGCAAGGGAACAACCTAAGTCTCAAGTAGCCTCCACAAACCCCGCCGGCTAACCCTAACCCCACTACCATAGTATCAACTCCTAGCAAACCGGTTATCAAAAATGATAACAATTACAATTTTCACAAAATAAATTACAATTTCTCACAGCGATGTAGAATTCAAAGTTTTAAGCAACAAAAATATAAGATTGTTGTTTGAACACAATTTCAAAGGCTCAATTTAGCTTAGACATGATGTTTGATCATTTTACAATGGATCACGTCTTTTAGGGGTCATAGTAGAGGACAAGAGAGCATGTTGCAAAAGTGTACAAAATTGTCGGTGTTTTTTGCAATGATCCTTATGTGCTCCGTAGTGAGGCATTCTAATTAAACCACTACACCTATTTCTATTTTGTATTTACTTACACACATTGCCTTTTTGACTACATCTTAATTTTTAGAAATATATTGGTTCAATTTTTTGGTGCAAAATCGCATAGCAACATATTCAAATGTTATTCATTTGGATTGTAGGTCCTTACATTTAATTCCATAATCTTAGATCCCAAACAGATTCACAAACTCTGAATGGAAAAAAAATCGAGGCTCATAGGCTCACAAGCTCATGCTCACAAGTTCATATACTAACACCTCCACACCTTTAAAGGTTGTAGGATATTACTTACACATATACTCAAGGCTCATATTGACACATGCTAGTATCAATGCTTTAAAATCCAAGCACCTACACATTGAACATGAAACTAATGAAACTAATGTTTTTGAAAGTCAATAATCCCTAGAGACCTTAGAGCATGTCTTATGGGATGTATTGAATTTTGGCCAAAATCCAATTGCAATGCCAATTTTTTCATTGTAAGAATCTTGCAAAAAGATGCGTTCAAAGAGGATTTTGAATTCATTTTATATTTTGTAAGATTTGAATAAGTGGTTCCAAAAGTTTTGTCCAAATAGTCTTTTTGTTCTCAACATAAGCAAGTTGGGCATGAAGAAAACCTTTTATATTTGGGCCTTTTCTAACTTTTTTCATGAATATCAAATGATATGAATAAAAATGACTTGATTTGAATTCATGAATTAAAATGACTTGATTTATTCATATCATTTTCTTGATTTTAAAATTCAACTAAAATATTGTAATATTATATCCTCCCAAGTAAATTTATAAATCCAGAGATTCAATAGAAACATAGACATTAAGTTAGAACATAGATTTTGGAATCCTACCAATTGATTTTTATTGTCTTACAACTTTTGTATATGGTAACCAATTGCCATTTTTGAACATCAACTAAGTCTAGCCACAATTTGTTTATATGTGACTAATAAATGAACCCTTGCTTGAATACAAATATAGCTATCTGATAAAATTTTCCTTTGTTTTGAGTAATTCAATCTTAGCACTACAAAAGTATTCATTGTTTTCATGGTTGCAATACATATTGGTATTGATCTTAGAATATGCTAAGGCCACAACTAACAATCAATTTGGCTGCAAAGAAGGAGCCAACTAATAAGCAAATCATGGGTTTTTACAAAAAAAAATTGATTTGGGCTTGTTCTTTTTTATAAATCTTTCTTCTACAACCCTTTTCTTTTTGGCACCATGGTGCGAGATTGCAACAGTTCAAAATAAATTTCTACTTTTTGCCAAATAAAATTATTTTTTTTTGCCAATTTTTTTTCATTTTTATTAAAAGTATGGATGAAATTGACAGATTTGGATGAAATAGTGTATGAATTTAATTGAAAAGTTTTTTTTGGTCCAAAAGATGTATGTATGAAGAAATGAAATGCTTCACGAAATTTTGAGTGATCGCCATAATGGCACTTAAAAAGAAAAAAAAGGGCTCCTCTCCTATATCACTTCCTCTTTTTCTCTTGGGCTTCTCGGAATTAAACCTTCTAGGACACACAAACTTCAACTTCATTTTCTATCAAAGGATAACACACATCCAAAGCAACATTTGAAAACCTAAACTACTTTCAACATGCTTAAAGATATGCATTCCCATAAATAATATCGCCCAAAATGTAACATCTACATTGGAACCAAAATGTATGACTTTTCCCTAAGTACTGATTTACATAAGATGTACACAATCAAAACACTAGCATGTATAAGAGCCTAAATTAAGCACACCTAGAGATAGTATCTTGAAAATTCCCAACTTATTCACTTGGTATTCAAATAATGCATGCTAAAGTGCCTCGAAATCCCCTTTCAGTTGCCAATAAGGTCTAATAAAAATATTTTATGTTTGGTGATGGTAACTGTAAGGTAGAACCACCCATTACCAACCAGTGCCCCATTACCAACCATAGATTGACGTATTTCCAACCAAGGCTAGAATGAGTTTTTTTCATCTTTTCAAAGTTGGGACTAAAAGTTCATGATACATGTTCCAAAGTAGTGCAAAAAAAAATAGGAAGCAGTGAGTGGAAAAGTAGTTTTTTGAATGATCGGAATTGGAAGATCTAGCGATCGGCTATGGGTTTGGAGCACTTTTTGTCTTTCAAAATTCATACTAAATTCAATTCATGCGAAAAAATTTCCAAAGTTTTTGCAATCCTCATCATTTTTATCAACACACCTCTAAAAATATTTACCTTGCATTCCATTGCTTCATATTTGTCCAAATTCCTTATTTGGTTAGTTATAGGTGGTTCTGCCTTAATTAGTGTTGATTATGGGTGCTCATAACTTATTGACTTATTTCATAATCTAAACCTAAATAGAAAAGTTTCATCTAATCAGAGCATAGCACCAGCACATTAGTCACAGCAGTCATTACGCTAACCCCATTCCAGGATCATCAAAATGCGCAAAATAGTCAGAAACCCGGTTGTTTCCTCAAACCTCGCATAATTAGGGTTTCATGAAATTGCTTATCAACCTCATCAAATGGCAGAGGCCAATCGACGAAGTTCTGGGAATGCAATGGAAGCTAGACACGAGGAGGATGTGAAAGTCTCCAGCGGAAAGGAGATACCCACAATACCCACCAAAAGCGAACTCCAACTTTAAACTTCTCACAGCCATGTGGCCTCCCTCAYTACAGTACTGTAGAATCCCATTTCTCACCTTCCTCTCAACAATGTCTTGTGAATCCCCTGTTTTTGTAACCTAGATTGGCAGCTGCACAATTTGATTTGAGTTTTAGGTTCTGGATTTTGGGTTTCAATTCTTCTTGTCCAAGTCTCCTTCAATCGCTAGCATTACACTTCCCTTCTGTGTACCCCGAAGTTTTGCAGCTGCGGAATTCGTTCTGGGCATTGGAATTTGGGTTTTAGGTTTTGGGTTTCAATTTTCCTTGTCCTAGMCTCCTGGAATCCCTAGAGCTACATTTCCCTTCCGTGCATTCCGAATTTTGGCAGCTGCGGCATTCGTTTTGAGCATTAGATTTTGGGTTTCAATTCTCCTTGTCTTCGAATTATTTGAAACCCTAGCACCTGCACGGCCCTTCTATGCTTCCCGAAGTTTAGCTGCTGAAAGATTTTGGCTTTTGGGCTTCAGATTTTGGCTTTCAATTCTCCTTGTTTTGGAATTCTTGAATTTCTAGCATTACACTTCYCTTCTGTGCATCCCGCATTGATGGCTCTCTTGTCAGGAGAGCTTCAGTGGACAGGCCGTTGCTGTGTCGAAGCCATCAACCATCGGTTAGAATCTCCCAATTAGGTACCTCAACCTTAGGGAGGACTTATACGGAACGGGACTGTGTGTGCAGGCGAGTTTTGGCAGGACTTGCAGGGTTCAGTTGGTAGAGCAACAAACTTTGATCTCTGGGCTTTACTGGGTTTGAGCTTTGTGGCACAATGGTATCATCGGCTTGCTGATATTTACCTTGTTTTTACTCTTGTATTGCAGACGAATTTTTCAAGGACTTGCAATCGGATTTAAAAAAGCGTAGCTCTTCAAGGAGTGCAAAACCTAAGAGCCTGTGGGAAGAGTTAGCGGTGAGAGCTGCGTTCACACCCTCCAGTATATGTCAGCATTTGCGTACTGATTGCAACTCCTTTATGTTGCTTTTAACATAGAAATACCTATTTCTGAGGACTAGTACAAGACATTCTAGGGAACCTTCTAAATTAGCATGAAATGGAATCCTTGACGCCTCGTTTTCTAGTTCGTTTTGCAAAGTTGAGCTGAATTTGAACAAGTAAAAGCTCCTGAAGCCTACGAGACATGACTTTGCTTTGGTATGACGTTTCTATAAATAACTCTTAGTTGAGACTGGCTTTTTGAAGCTGCTATGCCTCTACTACTCAAGAATGTCATCACATTCAGATGTAAGCTGATAATGTTTTTGTAAACAATTGTTGGACTGATGGATGCTACTGAGCTAGTGATCGTCAGCTCAAGGTTTCACTTTTCTTTTTACGACTCTTTTTGATTTGTTGATTTATGATCCAGGACATTGGTGAAGAGTTTGTGGAATTCTTAGAGAAGGAGCTGAACATAAGTGATGATGATAGTGACAAGGAGAATAAGTCTTACACAACAACAAATTCCAAGAGCCGAAGTCAAGACACCAGAGAACGAAGCTCAAAACCCAAATCAAGCAGTAGTGGTACCAAGGCTCCACTAAGGGAAGAGCCGACTACCAAAAGTGAAAATGACTTGGATGAAATTGAGGACATGCTTGCGAAGCTGAAAAAAGAAATGGGACGGTAGGCTACCAAATTGAATATTTCCTTGTATTTTACATTCTAACACGGATACTTACCGACAGCAGGCCTTGATTCACATGGTCTTGTACAGGTACAGTACTGTACAGTACAGGTGTCAACTGAATGACGAGTTCCTTTGATTTGTATAACATTGCGGGCACACGTGCTCTCCGACTGTCGGAGTTGTATTTGTAACTTTGAGTTGATGTCTTCCTGGAATAACCATCAACTCTAATATTAGTAATTTTAAGCTTGACAAGGGATGATTCGGATGTTACATTTTGCTTCAGGATTTGAGAGCTGTGGAGCTTGTATCAGGACCACGCTCAGGACTAAGGCCCAGTATGTTTTGATATGAGTGTAGTTCTTGTGCTTGTACTTTGAAGTTTGCTTTCTAATTGCTACTCTTTTCCTGTCGCCAAAAATATGAACCTAATGTCTCCACAGGACTTCAATCAGGCATTACCGAAAAAGGGGTGTTGTGTTTATTACCTTGTTTTCAACACTTGCTTTTTCACAGAAATTTAAGAAAAAAGTGTCAAAAATAAGGTGTCAAAAAATGGGATGTCATGATTTCACAACATTTCTAACATTTTAGTGAAGGAAAAAATTATTGGAAATTTATAGAAAAGTGTGTTAACCCCTCTAACGCCCAAGGAGACACAAGTGTCCTCACATAGTCTCGCAGTCCACTTTGAAGCGCTCTAACATTTGCATCCAATGTCTGATTTCAATAAAACTTCAATTTAGGTTTAGCACACTGCATTGTGACAGCCGCAACTCTGGGGGATTGTATCTTTTTCATCAAATGTTTGTTCTCAATAAAATTTGTTGGATTTCGTTCCCGCTAAGGTCTTGTTATTGTGCTAAAAGTTTCATGCCAATCCAAGTTGTTTTGAATGTTTGGGAGCAATTCAAAGTTCAAAATGCAGAAATGTTTGCATTTTAGTGAACTTCGGCGGCTTATAACTTCTTTGTATATGATCCTTTTTAAGAAAATTTCAGCACCCTTTCTCAACACTAAAACATTATAATATTTCAATCTATATGATCAAATGACCCCAAATTTGTTCCACACCATCTACAAAATGCACACTACAATATTGTACGGTTGAGATCTTCATAACTGATTGAAAGTGAGACTTTTAACACTTGGAAAGGGAGGATGCTTTCAAGCGTAGTTGGACCTTAGGTGTTGAGGGGTTAAATAGAGTTGGAAGACTTGTTAAGAAGAATGTTGAATCAGCTTAAAAAGGAATTTTCAACTTCAGACTCTAAATTTTAATGAAAATAAATAAATGAACCAACAATTGATTTGAACCATATGGATGCATTACATTTTGTGCCTTTCATTTAAAATCAATTTTTAAATTCATCCTCTAAAATGTATTTTATAGTACATCTTCACGATTTTTTAAATTAGGACTTTCATTAGTCATTAAGCTATAATAAACTAGCCATTAGTCCAAATCATCAAAGTTGTGAAGATGTATTATAAAACACAAATTTACATATGTCATAACTTTTGTTACAAGTTTTGATGGATGAAAGAATTCATAATGATTGTATTAGAATCTCATATTATAATCTTCATAATTTTTTGTTTGTTAAGACCTTTAATGGATGAATGCATTGATGAATGAATTAATTCATGATGAGATGTGCACTAGTGGACAAGCAAAGATTGCTTGTAGATAGATATCTCTTGATGGTGGATTTGTGCACTAGAGTTATACAACTCCACTTGGATGACAAGAGCACTAGAAAGAATAGAGATATGTACCTCTATATAATGGATTTTAGACAACTGCATTGGAAACACCTAAAAACATCAATATCACCAATTTAGCATAGTTGGAGGCATCTTTTCCTGAAAATATTTTTTTTTAGGCTTAGAAAATGATAATCATGAATATTAAAAAGAACATTAGATTTTTTAGATGTAATATGTAATTTCACAATTTTTTAAAGTGTTGGCTCTCTAGACCAATGAAACTATCACATAGGTGAATCCTAAACTAAAATTTGAAAAAACAACAGCAAACCAATTAGGGTTTAGGAGGTGTCTTTCTAATGAGTCAGCAAATCAAAGTTAAGCATTTGGAGGATACATTAGCTACAGCCTAGGGACACATTTAGTGCTAGTCTACAATATAAGAATGGGAACAAAGACACTAATAAGTGTTTTTATATAAGACAACTTCCAAATAAGTACAAATATGTTGGAACTTAGAGTTATACACTAGGAAATACAAGATCAAGATTTTGATATGATATGATTTGGATAAATATAAATAGGATTTTTACTTTAGGATGGTTCTAGATAAATTCAAGAATAGAAAACTAAAAGTAGAAAGATATAATAGTTTATCTTAAGGACTAAAAATCTTTATTGCTAGTCTCCAATATATAAGACCGAGCTTAGAATGAGACAAACTCATCGATCTCTCTTTATGGTCGGGTGATTGAGCTCTTTGTGAAAACAATTATATTACTAAGTATATTTTGTGTTTGTATTTAGAGTCTATTGTAATTGAAGTTACAAGCTCTAGGAGGTTTGTAACAACAAATTTAATTTAATTTGGATTTTTAAGATTTTTAATTTGAAAAATTAGATTTTCAAATCAAACATACTAAAAATCTTTAAATTGTAGGGATTAACATTCTGTGAATACTATATATAGGAGTGGATAAAACTCAAAACATTCATGAGGCTTTACTATTCTATGTCTTCAATTGTCTTGTTTTACAAAATTTAGAGGGCATCAATGATAAAAGGATCCAAAGGTGTTCAAAAATTGACAATAGGACCAAATGTGCATTGAGGCAACAAGGCGAAAAAAACTTCAATGTAAAGGTCATTACTAGAAAATAAAATAAAATAAAATAWAATWAWAAATAATATTGATTTATTTGTATTTTACTATTCCAAYTTTARTACAAATTTAATTAATTTTTTAGGRGTTAGGTTGCAYAGRCTAGTTTAATAAAAGAATTGCCCTTTGAATGTTTTTTAAATAAAATCTTCATCATAAAATCTTTTTACCACTTGTTTTATTTTGGAACACGTAGGTAAATTGTAGAATTTGGACATCTACAACAATAAGATTGCATGAAATCCTCAAAAGAAACTATTCCATATTTCAACTATTTTTTTCAACTCACTCCCAATTAAAATCAATAATTTACTTTCAACAAATGTATAGCTTATGTCAACAAATGACAAGCCTACAATATTTATTTTATTATTAGGAGTACTTTTTAAGTTTTCGTGATGTAAAATAAAAAACTAGTATTTTATACTTAAGTATAAAATAAGCTCCATGATTTTCTTAAACATCTCTTTCATTTTATTCCATTTATATTTATGTAATGAATATATTAAAATATTATTGCACTACTATATCTCACATCACACAATTTGATTTTCATAAGAATTATGCAACAAATTTCACAAAAATTACATTATTTGAATTTCACTAGAGTTTTTGGGCAAACGATTTTAAATACTAACTTTTTTTAAAAAAATGCGGCATTCACACATTCCAATCGAAACCCTAATTTTCTTCAGGCCAAGACGCCAAGKATATACGGAGTAGTAATTAGGGCTGACGTTAGGGCTGACGTTGCAGAATCAGACCGTTTGAGTCACTTCCTTTCGCAACCGCCTCTGTTCCTACATAAATCTCTCTCCGCGAGAAGATTGGCAGTGTTCTCTTCCTTGAATTCTGTTTTCGTTGTAACCCCTCCTCATGACCATGTTGATTTGCCTGTGTAGTCAATGTTCTCTTTTGCTCCTCCTGTAGCAATCCATCTCCCATCTCGAACAGGTTCCTCTGAATTGAATTTGGCTTTAGGGTCTAGGGCTCTGGGTTTTAAGTTTTGGTTTCGAAGCGGCCGAGGATGCTTACCTCTACGRGCGCAGTTGCGGGGTGGCGCTGGGACCTTGTTTGACAAGGAGAACCTCCTCAGTATGTCGCCTGCATTTCAATGACGCTAAACTGTAAACTGAGGCCTTTTCTTAAGTTCTGTTCAATACGTCGTGAAACCTTTGTGTTTGGATATAATTTATACCGAGTTAGGGTTTCGGTGTAAGTGGCTGCAGGATTATGAAATACATAGACCTGTTCTGACCCCCTCTGATAGCCTGGATTAGGTTTCTTTTCATTCCTAGAATTCTGAGCTAGGTTTGTGTGAGCGTATCGTAAATGACGGGAGTAATATCCTTGGCGGGATTTTGCTTTAGCAATATGGAGCGACCTTGCATTTCATGCGCTTTTCTGGTCGTAGAGTCCCTTGCTAACGTCGGAGAGCGGCGGCTTCACGATATTTGCCTTTCTGTCACTCGTGATAACAGGGCAGTTGTCGKGAAGAAGAGGTTGCATATTCCATTGCCCTGGGGAGCAGCGTCGCTGCTTTTACTCGTTGGGACAGACCATGCTAACTATTTTAGAAATGCTATAAGTTTTTACTCTTCATGAATATTTTTATGGAGTTCATGGATTCTAAGAGTACCATAGTTGGGAAAACTTTGTACGTATAGTTGGTAAAAATATTCATTAAGAGTAAAAACTTATGGCCATTTTAAATCAATTAGTGTAGGTAACACTATTTACCATCATTAGTGTAGTGTACCGAGCGGCTACGTAATCTTGAGAAGTAATACTTTACCCATAATCGACTAACATACGCAGGACAACAACCCTACCTTGGGTAGGGTTCAACAAATTCTAGAGTGTTGGTGGAATGTTTCTGAAACTTAGGGAGATAGTGGAAGTTGGACATCTTTGGCGTGTTGTATAGAACTGCATTTATTTTGGAACTTGACATGTAAGCTTATACCAAATGGTGAAATAAGGTTGCCCCTCACTAACTTCTGGACATTTCACACAATATAAATATTTATTGTTACTGTAAATAAATGCTTTATTTTCAATTAGTTCTTGGTGTAGTTGGAACTCATGAACTTTCATTTCACACTACTAGAAATATTTGTTTGCTTGTAGAAGAACTTTCTAGGGGCAAGGCAACCTAATTTCACTCACAAAAAGAAAACTATGATTAACTTGTCAAAAACTGCGTTGAACTTGTCAAAATTGCGTTGAACTTAACAGAAACTGTGTTTTATTCAACATGAAAGTGTGGGTTGGATTTTGTTGAGTTTTCCCTTCATTAGGCAAAAAATTGGGCCCCCAAGAGGCCTCCACTTCTGCAGCAGCAGCTGAAATTCAGTTGCTGAATTTTCAAAAAAAAAATTGCAAAAACAGTGAGAAAAAATGGAAATTATTTTTATGTTTTATTTTATTTTTTGCAGTCTGACAAGGCAGACCTTTCTGCCATGTAGGATTGTTTTTTTTTTTTAATTAAAATTAAAATTTTTAATTTTTAATTTTTTAATTTTTTTAATTTTTTAATATTTTAAAATTATGGCCAATGTTGTTCACTGCTAAATTCCGTTTCTCATAGGGAAGAGGCCTTCTAGAGACCCCGTTTCTTGCCTAATGCATAACGCAAAATTTTGTGATTCATCATTTCAACACAGAATTTGACAAGTGAAACACAGAATTTTGTGTTCGAATGCAAAATTTTGGATTACAAAGGGAGATCTCAACAAAATCCAGTCCACACTTGTATGTTGAATAAAACGTAGTATTTGACAAGTTCAACTATGTTTTCTTCTAAAAATGAAGTTCCAAAGACTTTACATGAGAATTCTTGGGATTTTGGTTAGGCTTGTGACAATCTTGTTTTTAACCCCTAAGTACCTCAATGCCCCAAATTTGGCCTTCCAAAATTTAAAAAAAAGGGTTCTATGGTGGTACATGGAGTTGTACAGCATGGGAATTTGGGAATTTGAATCTGTATAGAGGCTTATAATAGTATCCCACGGATTACAAGTGATTATTAGAGCTTTGTTGTAATGCATCATACATGGACGAATTGGTAAGAAATTGCTTTCTGTGCTCATTTTTTGAAGCAAGAGCTACTGCTACCCCCATCTGTTTCAAAACACTGCAAATTTTTAACCCAACTTTGACTATTATGAACTTTACATTGGTACGATGCTTCATGTTGAAACTTTCCATGCACATTGAAGGCTAACGTATTGTCAAATTTCAACGGCTAGTTTTTGTGATTCCTTAGAATGAGTTGGTGGTGACATCCCTACAATGACAATGAGACGAAAAGATGCTATCACTGCTATTAACGACCCCACCCCCTCCCTCCTAAAAAATGACAGCCATTGATTTTACAAAAAAAAATCACAAACCACCCCACAACTGTTGATCTCAAAAAAATTCTTATATGCATACGCATATGCATACGGATACAATATGCTGATACGGATACAGATACCGATACGTACATACGTACTTGGGAAACATTGATTGTGAGATTGTCCCATATCGATTGTGAGATCATCTGTTTCTCAAAATTACAAAAGAGGAGGGGGGAGGGGAGGGGAGGGGAGAGGGGATGTTCTGAATTTTTGAATTTAAATCTAAAAACTTAATTTAAAAAATATTTTTGAATTTTTTGGGGGCTTGAGGGTGGTTGGTAATAATTAAATTATTAATGAGCTCATTGTGACAGTTTCAAAAAAAAATTCCAAGATCAAGTTTACTTGCTAAAGTAGGATCACTTATTAAAAATCATTGTCTTCATGTGCATGCCCTATGTTGTACCCATGTTTGTTGTTTTTGTGCCATGACTGACAAGATTTTACAAATGAAGATGACTGTGAGCGGTGCATTGCTTATGAATGCTTGTGGATTAGAGAACAAGTTCAGTAGAATGTAATGTGAATGTAATGTAATTGGCTGCACCATCATTGATTAAATGATTAAGTGAATGCAGGCAACTTGTGAATGCATGTGGATTTGAAAAAACAGGTTCAATATTACCTATGAATGCTTGTGGATTAGGAAACAGGTTAAATAGAAGATGAAATGTAATTACCTACACCATCATTGATTATAATGATTAGGTGGATGGGAGTCTACTTAAGAATGCTTGTGGGTTTCAAAAAAGGTTTAATAGACTCCATAATAGACATCTCCTACAAGCAAGTTTACAATTACGGCTATTTTCTAGTGTGAAAAATCACTATGACCTCATGCTTGCAACTGAATCACTATTGCTATTATTGCTATTTTTCGGTTCCTCTTCTCTATTAAATATAGTTTTTTTCCCCTTGAGTGATTTGTCTCCATGTTCCAAAACCTTTAAATCAATGTAATGGATGATACTACCTTAGAGCAATTTCATTGTTGATATTATGGTAATTCAATTCCACGTTAGAGCTATAATTTTTTTTTTTTTTTCCAATTTGGTACATACTTCTACTTGACAATTTATCTAAGACTAAAAATCAAGTGTATTTTTTGAATTTCTTCCCCTAATTTTCAACTCAAATCTTCAACACAAAAGATTGAAAATCAATACTAGTAGTGCAACATGAGTAGAAAATTCAATTTTTGTATTGATTTGGTCACGTTATTCCAATCACTTTTTGATAAAAGTCTATTGAAATCAATAGATTTTTGTCAAAAAGTGACCTTAACAACTTGACTAAAAGCAACAGAAAAACTGAATTTTCTACTAGTGCAAAAATTTTAAGTTAAAAAGGTTCAAAGCCAAAAAATCCAATCGAGCAAGGTGCAAAAATTTTGTTTTTTTGACTTTTAGTACAAACATCTTACAATCTACATAATCAAAGTTTCTAAATTTTCTTCTATATATTCTTATGATAATCTAGTGTAAAGTCCTAAAGTTAGATATGGAAATAAAAAAAGTTTTTAAACTTTTATGCTCTTTGCAATAGAAATGACACTTTTGAGTGGTTTCTGAAATCAACTTTTGAAATTTGACATGTATGTATCTAATAAAGTATAGCATGAAATCATCTAGAAGAATCAATTTTAATTTTCAAATCACATTCTTAGAGGAGTCAAACTTTGTTAGGTTTATTAGGGCAATTTCAAGAAAAACATTTTCATTTAACTTCAAGCCCTATTACCTTAGAATTTGCGAATCTTGAAATTTCCTTACATATTCCAAATATTTGTTTGTAACTTTTCACTAATGAGATTTCAAATAAAAAATTCCCTCATTGCACAAAAATCATCAACTACTGTATTGCTCATTTACGTAACTTCAATGCATTGTTGGATGATTAGGAGTAAGCGAGGCTATACATTTGCTTTAGAAATGGTGGAAAGACTCAAACTCATGAAGAGCAAAAATTTTATTCCAAGAGGGCTCAATCTTTTCTGAATGAAGAACACTCCTAATCATGAAAAACAGTTCTTTTACTCAAACATTATAATCCTTCTATCCATGCAATCAAATGGGCTCAAACTCTATCAACACACTGACATGGCAGTCTACTACACTTTTGTACGCTTGAAGTTAAAAAAAAACTAATTTCAATTCTGTGCAGTGCACTAAAAATTGCAGCTTTTGACAATTTCTCTATTTTAATAGTTAAAATAATTACTCATGTGATAGTGCATTACAATTCATGCATTTTAAGGGGAAATTGCAAAGAGGAAAATGCAAGCATTCTAATAATAACAGGAATTCTGCTCAGTGCTATATGTCACTTTGAGTAGTAGTTACCTTGTCCATTAACCCTTGTCTATGACCAAGGTAGTCACTCGAGACCAATCTGGAAAGTCATCCATAGTCCACTTTTCGGCCTCCACGTCGTTACAGAGTAAAGAMATCTGTGCATTCATAACGGCTCTAGAAAATAACGTGACAACATAAGCAATTCCAACCCAMAATGAACACATCCCTGATGAAATAATTCACATTTAACGACAGTGGCACTGCACATACCTTTGTAAAATCAATCCACCCGGGATTCTAAAATCTAAACGGATGCCACAGTTACTCCAAAGAGGTCCTAAGCTTAATGGCCGAGATCCAGACCGGAACTACTGGCATGGAAGTGTTTGTYATCCTCACTGATAGTACTACCTTAATACAAAGCTGATCTCAWCGATGAGGCGCACCAGGCAAAGAGATTAAGGTTGAAACTGTAACTGAGCASCATCCTCACTTGTGGTACAAGAAGACAATACCAAACACGAAAAAAGCAATCATCTGCACGCATAACCACCAACACATAATCAGGCTTTTRTCGGAAATCAAGTCAGAAGGGATAAGTCAGGTCAGGATCCCATGGCTCTATAAAAGCTAACTCCGAGGGTTACAAGAAATTAACCGACTTGACGAATGTTTTAAACATCCACTCCTCTCAACTTTTGGCATTGTTCAATGCCAAAAAAAAGTGAAAAGACGTTTACSAAAGTAACTCTACTATGCTACAGTCAGATTCATATATAATATTTGTGATAGCAATGATCGATTTAACCTTACAAAKAAAATTTAAAACTCAAAATCTACAACTTCTGTTCCTACATCAGCTCCAAATTATTCTTCCAAGTTGCATTAAACAAGGGATCCTTGAAAATCTTCAAAATAGGAGAAGGGTACAAGGCTACAGGAGATAGCGGAATGATGAGCACCCAATTAACTGGAACTCTTACAAACCAACTTTACGCKAAGGATAATTGTCCAGGAACGCATACCGTAGAAAATGAAGCTCCGTAGTAAGGGAAAGCAGATAGAATGAATCGTTCATACTCATCGTGCCGGAACGGCCTCACTGGAATCTGAGGAAACATGAAAAAGAAATGAGCAATCGTATTCAATAGCCACCTTACTCCCATGTCCACAGAATCATCTTTGGATATCAAATGGACAATCGCTACAAAGCTGTAAAGCTAACCAACATCCTCAGCTAGTTCAGCATGAATGAGGCCTTATGAAATTACTAATACGGCAGTAATGTATGGACCATGCAATCTRCAACACAGAACAATACTAACAATACTAAACCATCATAATAGAACTCAAATGACTGAATATTGTAAAGGAAAAGGAATGTGCACCTGTTTCGCCAAGTTAAGTGATGTGTAACCCAGTCGATTATGCTCAACCTTGAACTGGAAAACGCCATAAACATCTGGAATTTGAAACTCSGTGAAATACAATCCCTGCACCATAAAACCAAAGGAATATGAGTTCAAAATCTGGTACCGCGTCTAAAAAAACTTATAGAGATAAAAGCTGAGCGGAACTGAGTAGAACGCCGCATATAACACTGAGACAAACTTGGTGTGAAAACCTGGTAACACAGTGATAATATATAAGCCTTTCCCAAATGTATTGTAGCTTCCTAGCTTTCCAGCTAGACAGTTAACCACAAAATTGGAAATCAGAGACTGATCTAAAATGCAAAAAACAATAAGAAAAACATCGCCATGTGATTTGTTTTGACACGAATGATAAGCTCGTCAAATAAACAAACATRCCCRRTTTCTAACAAGGCAAAGAAATCAGTACCTTGCCATCGTGAGAAAGAGTCTTRAGTACATATGGACTCATCATGTAAAACTGAAGTTGAACGTCATCGGCCTGATATGGCTGCCACTTCTTGCCATTCCATTCGTGTATCTCTAAAGAATACCTCTGGAGACACAAATGGAGAAAATATTGTGTCAGGTCATAAATTTTGGTCGGTGAAAGGTGTACAACAAACACAACAGGATACCAATGGCAGGCGACTTTGTCTTGGAAACTAAAATCACTCCCGGTTGAACTTCAGATCATTGCCACGTGAAAAGGTCAAAAGATCCCCGAAACAACTTACAGCATTATCAGTAATCCGGTACATAGAAGGCTCATTGGTCTCCCCAATCTTGTGGTGATGCACATTTGCAGCCTGTCATAAAGATCCAAATCCCCACATACAAAATTATGGACACTTATTTCTATGGTTGTCAGAACAGTATGTTCTATGTCTAGGAAGACTGAAATCGGGGGGGGGGGGGGGGGGGGGGGCCTAGCACCTCAAACGAGAACTGAAGCCTAAAGCCAAACATACAGTTCTCACAGTGATTACGCACCGTTGCCTGAACGTACAGCTTCCGCTGTAAAGACAAGTCTATCCAATTCAATCAACATTTTTCCCAACTCAAATCTACGTGTCCAAACCTACAAGAGACCCATGATGCTTATAAGAATACAATTGACGTCCCAAGGTTCTCAGTGAGCCAGAAACTATTCCTCGCGATTGTGACTCGGGAATTGTAAACTGAGATCTACCGACAAAGTGTCTTAAATGATCAAAATCCTTGTACAAGTACCACCACTCAATAACAAAACCAAAATCTCGGCAACTAAGTGATACGATTACACTATTAGCTCCGCAATCGTCCTCACCACACAACCATCGATCCAAGGCACAGTCAGCATGCCAGCAGACACAAATGAACGCCGCAGAACTCAACACAATGAATCCGAAAGATGTAACCTAGTGTCACGAGTGAACGACCTCTAAGTCAGCCCAAAATTGGTCACATTTCCTCATCAGGTACCAAAATTCAACGAACTTCTAATCCACGGGACGAATCAGATTGCAAATCGAAAAAAACTGTGTTCTCCAAACCGAATCCAAATAAGATGAGAACCACACGATCACCAATGAATTCGAGAAAACGTAGCCAGATGACGCAAAGGGACGATCTCTAAGCTAGCCAAAAACTAGGTCACATTCCCACATCGGCTCCCATAACCCGATAATCTAAACTTCATCAATGTTCCCGAAATCGATCCAAAACCACACATTAACTATGAATTAGAAAAATGTGACAAGTAAACAACCATTTAAGTGAGACAAAAAATTAAGTTACATTTCTACATCGAGTACGATGACCCGATRAGCTAAACTTCAACTCCACGGGACGCAAAAAAAATGGCAGATCGGACAAAGCAATGTTCCGGAAACTGAATCGAAGTAAGACGAGGAACACGGATTACCTGAAAGAGAGTGGAAATAGAGGGAGTGTGAGGTCTTGATCGCTAGGTCGTCCACGAGCACGAGGACGCGTCGGTCGGTAGGGCTGTCGGGATTGAAGGCGGCGCAGAAGATCGGCAGGAGGAGAAGGGCGAGAAATGACAGAGACCGGCCCATAGCAGACGCCATTGCTGTGATTCTGTGAAAACTGGGCTACGGGGACGGGAACTGAGGTCCAAGCTTGTGCTGCAAAACCCTCGCAGTCTGGGCAAATGCAAACCCTGACTCAAAGACGAGAGACGACGACGACGGGACGACGACGTATGTGTATTCGTATGATCATATGTATATGTATTCGTASGCCAGTGTTCAAATCTGCGCTCAGGTACTTATGGTAATTTAGAACCACCTGTAGTGAAAGGCAATGTAAATTTTCTGCCGTGTAAGCTTAGAAAGGTAGAAATGATAGGCATTGCAAAGTTTTCGTAATTTTTTCCTAGAATTCAAATTAATATGAGTTGTAGAAGCCAAAAGTTGATCTAAACCTACATCCTATATATTGAATCCTTCATAACTACTCATTTTGAGAGTATTTCCTATTGATTTTATCACTCAAAATTAAAGACATTTTTCACAACACTTATGTACCCATAACATTTAGTAGCCTTTGAAAAGGCTRTCTTTGCCTCCCCAAAGCCACCATGAATGAAATTCATCCTTCGTGATTGGTGGATAGCAGCGTTTTTTTTTCTAGCGACAAAACGCTAGGTTGTCAGGCCTATAAGCCACTGCGCCTGGCTCCCTCCCAAAATTCACCTTTGGTGGGAGGGCACGCAGGGCTTTACTATAGAGTTTGTAGCCAGAAAAAAAAAATGTTGGTGGGTAGCAACTGAAAGAGGGTAGGAAGGAAGCAAGAGGGGCGGTTGTACTATGTACCTGTAAGTTAGTAAGGTAGACTGCTCTTAAAACAACCATCTCCTTGAAATTGACCCTATAAATAGCTGTAGAATGGATATGAGGTGATCCTTAAATGGACCATATTCACCATTAAATGAATCAAGAAAAAATTCTTTTCTATTGCAAGAGTCAACCATTGTCTTTCATTTCCTCCCATCTCTTTACAAGTTGCAAGTGGACAGATTTTGGAAGACCTATGGTCACAAATAGGTGCCTATGCCTCAAATCTTTGAAAATTCATATGTAATTCAAAAATGCTTGAAAAAATATGAAACCACTTGTGCTAAGTTCTTCATCCTTTTTTCTTTCTCTGAAAAATGAGCTAAAAATATTGTTGCACATGGAAACCTACGAAAAAATGGACCAGCCCTTAAATGGTCGCTTTAAGACCAGTCTACTTTATTGATATTGATATTGATATTGTACCCTCTCTTTTGAGGAGATAGTGAGGAGATAGTAACACACAAGTGTCAGATTGGATTATTTTTCATAACCCTTCCAATTTTATTGGGGGTATGAAAAATAACGCAATCTGAAAATAACCTGAAAATCCGAGTACTCTCCTCAGTCTTTTATTTTTCGAAACGAACTTGTTTGACAATCGGTATGGGTTAATTGATTTTTGTATTCATTTCTATATCCATATATATATATCGTATATATATAGTATGCATACCATACCCCAATATTTGTATCCCAATATACTGTATTCCAATATACTATATCCCAGTATACCATATCCCAGTATTCATATCCCAATATACCGTGTTCCAATGTTTGTATCAAGATCAACGGCAGGGAGGGGGGGATAATTTTAAAGAAAAAATCAATGGCCTGTGATTTTTTTGAGAGAGGGGGGACTAATGCAAACCAGGAGATAAACCCTCTCTTTTGAAGAGATAGTCAAGCCTCTAGGCCGGCCRCTTCATTAGTTTCAAAAGAAAAACAAAATCAGTGAGCCCATAAGTTAAATGGAGCATACAGTATGCTGTTAGTAAGTGGCTGAGGACTAGAACTGAATTTATTTGCTTAAGTTTTGGCATATAAGCTCATTTAATTGTAAGTATATTTATATGAAAAACCATCTGATATTTATACAAGTAGAATGGTAGGAGGAAAGACAAACCATATGGGATATACTTGATGCATTAGGATTTAGATTCTATCTATCTAGATGTCTTGGTAGACGTTGCAAAAAACATGTGCATGTTTGAGTTGAGATTTCAATTCATGTCTTGGTAGACGTTGTAAAAAACATGTGCATGTTTGAGTTGACATTTCAATTCCTGTCTTGTTTGATGTCTTAATTAACATCTACGAAACATTGCTAAAATTCATAAACAATGTTTGACTGTGCTAGCATGGCATGCCATCACTTTAAATTGTTATATCAATTACAAATTTTTTTTAATTTGAAGATGAGGAAAAAAATCAAGAATTTCACACCCACTTGTGTTTTCTCCCAAAAGAGTGGGTGTAAAAAAGGAGAAAAATGTTGCATGTGAGTAAAGCAATTTAATTGACTAAAAATTTTAATAAACACAACAAAATTTGATATTCATGTGCGACACAACCTTAGAGGAATGAACTATTTTCAATTTTCTCAAGAAAATTCACAAATTCCAATAAATTGTATTAAAAAACATAAGATGAGAAAACAAATCCACAGTTTGATATCCAATAAGCAGTATTTTCTAAAGAAAATGGGTATCTAAATGAATCTTAAATGTCACATGAACAATTTTGTTGTAACCAAACATGACTGCCCTCTACAAAGTATCTCCATCATATTTTATGTTCTCGTCTATAAGTCCACACTCCTCAGTCCTTTTCTCCAAACATAAATTGCTTTACAATAATAGACTCACCAATTCATATGAAAAATGATTGAAGGTCTTCCAAAATATGAGTAAAAATAATAAAATTTTCTTAATAGGCAAATCGTTAATTCTATGCAGAAGGTGTCTAATTCCCCACTGCTTCCTCTACTCCCCATTTTTGGTTTACACCTCTCGTTTTTTTCCCCCTCAACCCTTTCTCTTCTCCATTGCTTCACTTGACGCATCCAGCGCCACAACACTTTTTTCACATTTTCCATTTAGTGCCCCACTCTAAACCTAGTTATTTACGCACATCCCATTTTTTTTCCATTCCCCATTATTTTTCCCCACTCCTTTATTTCTGTTTTGTATTCTCCATTTTTTGTTCCTCACTCCTTGTTTTGGGTTGACACTTCGCAGTCAATTTTTTCATTCCCCATATATTTTCCCATGAGCAATTTCTTGCCCCAACTTCCCATTTTTTCCCGCACTCCCTAGATTTTTTTCCTCACTCCCCATTTTCATTTCCTCACCCTCCAATTTGATTTCCCAATTTGATTTCCCAATTCCCCAATACATATTTGCACTCTCTAGATTTTTTTGGGCATTCCTAAATCCGTTCTCCACTCCCCATTTGTCCGCCCCTAAATCCCCATTTTCTCCCTCGCTACCCAGTATTTTTCCAACTCCCCTTTTCTATTTTGCACTCCCCATTTTATTTCCACTCCAAGTGTTGTCTTCCACCCCACACTGGTAGAAAGTTGTAACCAGAAGAATAGAAAATCAATAATTTTCTGTTATTGTGGGTACTAGCGGTCGCAATTTGTTAAAATCAACAAAATCTTGTGAAGACACTAACAAATTTCTGTTGTTTTAGGTACTTTCATTTTTTTGGACCAAATCAACAAAAATTTCACAAATTGTGTAACCCCTGAAATCTATATTCTTTGTAGATATCTAAAATCTAGAATTGTCTGAAATGTCTGAAATCTAGAAGTGTCATAGATGGTTTGGATTGCATGGTTTCAAATCTAGACATGTCTTAGATTTTAGAAATCTAGATAAGTCCTAGATTTTAGATATCTATGCTATTTTATTTTAAATGTTTCTTTTATAGTTTACATTCAGGGTTGTCTCGGATGTTCATATTTTTGGAAATCGCGTCCGAAAATCGGACGCTCGGATGTCCGCACGTTCGGTTGAATCCGACGCTGGCGGACGGTGTCTGGTCGCCGTCCGGCGGACGGGCGGATGGGCGAACAAGCAAACGGGACGAATAGGCATACAGGTGGACCAGCGGACCCGCGGACCCCGCCGGTCCGCTGGGGGGACAGCCGCTCAATGAAAACATGCAACTTTGACTATGATTTGCGAATTCAATTTTTTGAATTTTAGGGAGTATAATATACCATTGGAAAGGTGCTTTCAAGACCTTTCCAATGGTATGTAACACGCCGTAAAATTCAAAAAACTGAGTCCGCAAATTTCAGTCAAAGTTGCCTAGAAAAAAAACTCTGTGTCCGCCCAAATGGCTGAGCAGACGGTTTGGCGGACCGCGGACGGGCGGACCAGTGGACCAGCGAACCCGTGGACCAGCTGACCAACGGACCCGCGGACTTGCGGACTAGCAGACCAGCGGACCAGCRAACCAACGGACCGGCGGACCGGCAGATAGAAAAGCAAACGGGCAGACGGAAGGGGGCAACGGCATAATTTCCTTGGATTCCCTGAAGCGCTTAGGATTCCTTTGCTTTAGTTTATAAAACTTTTAAACTTCAGATCGTAATGGCCTAAATCCTACAAACCCTAAACCCTAAACCCTAAATCCTTAACAGTTTAAGGGCGGACGCAGAGTTTTTTCTAGGCAACTTTGACTGAGATTTGCGGACTCAGTTTTTTGAATTTTACGGCGTGTTACATACCATTGGAAAGGTCTTGAAAGCACCTTTCCAATGGTATATTATACTCCCTAAAATTCAAAAAATTGAATTCGCAAATTGTAGTCAAAGTTGCCTGTTTTCATTGAGCGGATGTCTACCCAGCGGACCGGCGGGGTCCGCGGGTCCGCGGGTCCGCCCATCCGCGGTCCGCCAAGCCGTCCGCTCAACCATTTGGACGGACGCAGAATTTTTTTCCAAGCAACTTTGACTACGATTTGCGAATTTAGTTTTTCGAATTTTGCGGCGTGTAACATACCATTGGAAAGGTCTTGAAATCACCTTTCCAATGGTATATTATACTCTCCAAAATTCGAAAAACTGAATTCGCAAATCGCAGTCAAAGTTGCTTGTTTTCATTGAGCGGCTGTCCGCCCAGCGGACCGACGGGGTCCGCAAGTCCGCTGGGTCCGCCGGTCCGCCCGCTTGTCCGCTGCCCCGTCCCGCCCATGTACCCGATTGTCTGCCCGTCCGCCCGTCTAGCGGACGAGACCTATTCGCGCGACCGCCTGTCCGTCTATGTCTCCGGACGCTCGAGGGGCAGCGGACGTGGACGCTGGACATCCGGACGGACGTCCGAGCGTCCGGACGAACGTGCAACCCTGTTTACATTGCACAGTTTGGAAAGGCTGAACCTACCTTTACTAAAGTTCTTCTCAGTCACTCATAACTCCTTGGATTGATATGAAAATTTTACCACATAAACTAGACTTTTATGCGCAACTTTTCCAACAAAAATCTTTGAAAACGGACCCTACATGAAGAAGTTATTAGCCGCCAAAGTTCACTGTATTTAATCTAAAAATGTCTGGATTTTGAACTTTGAATGGCTCCCAAAAATTCAAAACAACTTGGATTGACATGAAATTTCTACTAAAATAACTAGACTTTAAGGGGGGGAAAACCCAACAAGTTTTAAAAAAAATATTTGATGAAAAAGATACAAGCCCCCGAAGTTGCAGCTATTAGGGTGCAATGTGGTGAATTCAAGTTAAATATGTGAAATTTGAAGGTCTTTCAAAAATTCAGTACATCTTGAAATGATTTGAAAATTTTACTATACAAACTAAAATAGTATGCAAAACTTTTCCAACAAGTTTTATTGAATTTGGAGATTGTATGCAAAAGTTACAACTATTTGAATGTGACCTCTAGACTATGTGAGGACACTTCTCGGCTTAGAGAATGGGGATAATTAACTTTAATTTTCCATATTATAACATGTCAACTAAGCTTTGGTGTAATGGTTGAGTATTAAGGATGGTGATGCTGAGGTCTTGAGTTTGAACCTTGGCTCCTCTACTTGCTAATCGGGTAGTCAACCCTACCAACATGGCAGTTGATTGCCATGTGGCAGTCAACTCTAGTTGACTTTTAAACTGATGTGGCATTTTGACCCTCTAAAATTGACAATTTTTAACATTTAGAAAAAAAAATTGTTGTCCAAATCAACAGAATTGGACAACAATTTTCAGTCGAATATGGACCGATACAACGCGACCGAATCAACTAAACTCGACATCAGATTTGAGTTCAATTTTTGTTGTCTTGGACACTGCGTTTCTACTAGTGCCACTCCCCATTTTGTTTTGCTCACTCTCCATTTGTGTCCCCAATCCTCCAATTTTTATTCCTTCACACTTTTATTTTTTCCCTCCTAACACCTGATTTTGTTCTTGGTGAAATTTTTTTCCCCCTCACCTTTTCCATTTTTATGATTTTGAGAATGTTTGAACTCTTCCAACGGTCAAGTAATGTCCATTTCAAGGGCTATTTTTCCTTCAAAGTTGTCATGTATTGATTCATGTATATTTTTTTTGGCAATAAAGGTACTTCACTACAATATTCTAAAAGACATGTTGTTGACTATTCCAAAATTTTGCCCCCAACTCCTATTCCACTTCCACTCTTTGTATTTTGGAACCCTATGTAGGCAGCTGCCCCTTTCTATGGGTTTTTTTTTCTGGGCAGCATCCTTCTTGAACGCACAGCCGTTGCCCGGAGTCGCTGTGAACAAGCTGGCTGACCTGGCAGAAGTGTGTTTTCTGCGACATCGACCAAAAACACGCGTCATGTTGTGTTTGACGTCACTGATGGTATGTGACATTGCTGATGACAAGGACATGTTTCCATGCTTTTCTTGACCCGTCTTCGTCGACATCATCCGAGATCATCATATAATCTGACACACGTTTTTGAAAAACACAGGATGTTTTTTAAAACAGGCACAAGTTTTTTCGAACGTCACGTGTTTGTGCAAAAATATAGCGAAAAACGCAGTTTTCTTGTAGTGTCCACCTCCCTCTCCTTCACCGCTCCGCCTCCCTGCGAGGTTCTGGCTTACTTTTGCTTTTTGCTTTTGGATCGAAAACTAAATTGCACCAGTTAGGGCTTTGAACTACGATAGCATTTAGATCTCTTGTGGTTATTGTTGAGATTCAAGTTTAGAGTGAGCTTGCTAGCATTTATTTAGTAGAATATTGAGCCGAATAGGGATTGTTAGAAGCACTTTCTCTCATGAATTGGAAATTTTGTAGGAGGTGTATTGGTTTAATGTGGGCAAGTACTGAAGACTGTAACAGTCTTTTAAGATGAATCTTCAATCGGGCTGTACGTAGAGTTGAATTTCCAGGTAATTCTTGATAACTTGTGATGATTTTTGATATTGTAGTCTTATTTAATTACAAGGTGTAGATGTTCTTGTTCTTTTTGGGTGAAAATACCTTAACCTGAGTTGATTGGTGTATCTGGTTTGTTAAATTATCCGAGGTTATGGATGTTTTTTGCATCATTCTAATAGGTTTGTGGCTTCTTTTTGCAAATTAATTGAGCGGTCACACTACAATCACACTGTAAATTTTTACTGAATCTAATCTTCAGATGAAAACCCATGTGGCTTTTGTTCCTCCTATGGATCCCCACCACAACGAGATTCTTCACTTTGGTAGTGGAGCAAATCCCCAACACTGCCCTGCTGCTCTAGCGAACCATTTTGTCAATGTCGACCCCTTCCCTACAGGTGCACCATCCACAATACATGCCTTGAATTTAATTGCAATATTATGTAGTGTTGATTTCTTAAATTTTGCCTGCTTAAAATTTCATTTACAGAATAGAATTATGAAATCAATTCATTTACTACAAATACTTGCATGATCAATGTGATTAAGCTTATTTTCAAATTCAAATTTTTATTGCAATGAACTCATGAGATCTTCATTATATGGATTGAAATCAAACAAAATGTTGAAGCATCAAGAATTATTCTCTCTATACAATTTTGAAAATTTGACTAAATCCTCAAATCCAATGAATTATTGCAATTGCTTGCTTCATATGTTAGCATCCAACTTCAAGAACTTGTTTTTTATTTTTCTTTTCAATGTCAAATGTATTTTTGAATATACATTTAGAAGTTTGTTTTATATTCTCAATTTTATTTTAAGTTTAAATTCTATAGTATCATACTCTTTATTCAAATTCATGAGTTCACTACAATAATTTCACAATTATTGCAAATTGCAAATTAAGAATTTACAGTAACTTCAAATTTAAATTAAACAAACATCACAATAATTTCAATTTCAAATCTCAATTTATTCATTTAGTTTTCAATTTTTAATTGTCAATCAAATTTTTAGTTCTCTACTTTTTGAATTCCATTTTGAATTGTCAATTTCATTCTAAATTTATTTATTAGTTAACTTTTCAATTTAATTTTGAATTAATGTAATATGATATTTAATTTAAAAGATGTTTAAGAGCAAATACTTGTTGAATAATATATTGAGGAAGAATTGTCTTAAATATGGTTTGTTTTCTATATGTCGTTTTGCAAATCGTCCACCTTTTCATGATCTTCCTGTCAACACCTCTTCACGACGCTTGCAACAAGTTTCTACTCTTCTCAACCAAAAAATAGTCATTGCATGGATGATAGAAGATAAAGCACTTCATAGACTTGCTAGCTTCAATGGACACATTATTCAAGCTTTTCCTGAGCACTTTCAAAGTTAGAAAGCTGCCAATTATATGAGAGCTATACGATGGTGGCAACAACGAGGCAACTACATTGAAGTTGATGAAGAATTACAATTAACGTGCAACCGCAATCCAGTTGGCAAACGGAAGAGACTCCACTTAAAAGCTAAGATAAAAAGTGGCAAAAAGCGCTCCGATTGGATTCAAATATTCAATGGTTGTATCCAAAGGTCTTGGAGGCTTTCAAAGGACTTCAAAAATCTAGTGTGAAATTTTCTTCCAAAATTTTGTTAGAGTTGGCTTTAGAGGTGTTACTGGGACCAGAGTCAATTTATACCGCTGAATCCACTAATCCTATAGACCATAAATTGCTCACCAGCAAATTGTGTTATAGTTGGATTCAACAATTTATGGGAATACACAACATTGTATTTCTATCACAATGCGGCCGGTTCTCTTGTAATCTTGAGAAAGAACTTCAAATTGAAATGCAAACTGCATTTCATTTAAGAGTATTGCAGAAGGGATTCCAATCCGGCGTTTTGGATGAGAACTTAATGGAAAATACAGATGAAACACACTTTGTTGTCAATATTGACAATGACCGAACATTGGTTTTTCGGGGAGATACCACGATGAAATATGCCAAGATAGTTTCAGGGAGAGATTCTATGACTATGGTAGTCAGAATCTCTGGAGGCCATAAATCAACTATTAAAGCTTCTATGTTAATTTTTACAAATCAAAATAAGAGCTATCTTATTCGAAGACTGGAGGATAGGTCCAAAGGGTTGGATGGATTAGTCTATTTTCCCTAAGTACTGTAGGGAAGCTCGTGCTTTTCAGACTGACCTTTACCAACAATTGAAAACTGTATGGGTAGATAATTCTACTACGCATACGATAACGCCAGTGTTGAGAGATGTTCTAGCAAATAAGAATATCACTTTGAAGTATTTGCCTCCATACTCCACACACTTATGCCAACGTGCAGATACCTTTATTATTTCAAAGATAAAGGATGCTTGGAGTCTTAGACTACTCGCTGGGAGGCCAAAAAGACCAAACTGATTCAATTAAATGCATGCCAAAATATCCCTCGTGAAGATGGTCAATGGTCTAGCAAATTGACAAATCCTGGTAAAAGATTTTTTTTACAATTGGCAGTGGATAGTGTTGAAGATGTAAGTAAACAAATGAATTTTGGCAATATGTCTTATGCCAGAATGGCCATGATGCGTTGTGGAATGGCCTTAGATGTTGATGGTTCATGGAATGTGAACCAATTGTTTCTACATCTACAAGAAATTATTGCAAAGCATTTGCAATATTTCCAAAGTCAAGAAGTGCCTAATTTTATTAAATCACCCTAGAAGTATTTTCTAGTGCCTTGCACTATATGTGATGGACACATGTTGTTTGTAATAAAATGGTCGGCTTTTTGAAAATGTCTTCTTCATTGTTTCATGATTTTTGTGCCAGTCTATAAAATGTGTTTTTTTTTCTTTGAAATTGGAAAAGGGTGGTACTCTCAAGAAACACTAAATATCAACTTTGTAAATTTGGAAGGTGTAAAACATCATGGGTGATGGCAATTAGAGTTGAAGTTGAGATTTAGTGTGTACACATTATTAATTCAATTGACATTTAGCGTTCAAGTTTGTAATTAGTTTTACAAACACTAATTAATATTACTAGTGTAGTTTTTTTCTTGGAAAAATCTTTTTGAAGTGTACATCTACCATGTTGAATCCAATTTTTGAAGTAACAAATTATGTTTTCTTGCTCATGAAGTGGTCCCATTGTGGCTTTTTTAGTTATGTGAGATTTGGACCACATCAATATCTTACATGATAGTAATAGAGTGATTAGTGACCACGTAAGGGACTTCCAACTTTTCAATGTGAAATTCATTATAAGGATTGACTTTTTAGGCATTCCATATTAGAAAGTATTGTGATTGCATTAGGTAGTGAGACGAGCATCATGGATTTAGATTTTTGTTGGCTATGGGGTGCTCTACAGACTTTGTTGGGCCATAGAAATCTAAACATTTTAAAAATTCCTAGCAAATTCATATTTTATCAAAAAAAAATATAATATCAATTGCACTTATGAATTTAGAATTTGCAAATTTTATCTCGCATAGAAAATTAAAAAATTCACCCCAGCCTCAAATTGAAAGAATTATTGTGCCTGATAGACCCGACCCTTTCAATTTACTCATTTAGTTTAGGCGTTGGTCTTTTTTAAAAAAAACTAATTGAAAAAGTAAAATAATAATAATAATAAAGAATTACTCCCAACGACTATTAATTGAGGAAAAAAAAGAGATTGAAGTCGTAGTAGTTCAACAATAGTAGCGGCCACCGGAACTATTGTAGATATAGCCAAATATAAAAGTATTAAGAGTGAAATGAAATGAAACAAAACAAGAGTAGAAATACCAAAGTGTGCAAAAAGAATCAAGCATCACTTCGAACATTATGGTGAAGTATATACAAAAAAGAGAGAAAAGATCTGTGAAACTCTTTTCTTATTCGTCCAAAGGAATCCTACCAAATCTTTTGATGACTTATCCGTACTGACATGGCGAGTATATAAAGAAATAATATATTTTTTAACACTCCTCTTCATTTGATATAATAACAGTAAAATTAAAATAAAATACCTAAATTGATATGCACTAGCCGATGGAAAATACAAAGTCTATCAAAAAATAAATTCTGTCGCTAAGTCATGGACTTAGTTGGTTGGTTCGTACGTTGATGGTTGGTTAACCGACCGGTTTGGGTTTCGATTCTTGTAGGACTCATCGACTGGTCTGGATACTTCGCGGCTTGATATGCTAGTGAGGTAGGAATAAATAGCCGACCTTCTATTCCACCCTTAAACTGTGCTGTATCAAGATGCAGAGCACCCCAAGATTGTTAACAAACTCCCACATTGATATCTAAATCATAGTTTTCAACATGACCCAACTTTTTTTTATGCTATAACATATGGTATATATTTTGTAGTTCAGCAAAAGTATTGTTGCTACCTTATTAAAACCTTATTTGGTAAAATCTTGATTATAGTTAAAGACAAAAGTACAAATGAAGGAAAAAGAGTACAATATCCTTATCAATCCATTTTCATGGTAAAACCAAATGGAAAAAATCTATAGAAAGATATCAAAAGGTTTCTACAATTTTATAATAAAAATCTATCAAATCTCTTGATCCAAAATATTGAGTCGCCGCATTCCAATGTCATAAACAAGTCGACGATGAATACATAGTAAAAGAGTTTTGATGAATAAATTAGCAAGATTATCTGCTGACATAATTTTCTTAATTTTGAGTGCTTGGTTTGTGATTAGATCATGAATATAGATGAAATATTATAGATCAATTTGTTTGGTCCGATGATCTTTAACAAAATTTCTACTGCATTTGTGCAACACATGCACTATTGTCTTCATATAAAATAGTTGGAAAATCATCATGTGGTAATACACGATTTGTTCGAATAAATTTATCAATTGATCTTAATCAAATGCATTTTCGAGATGTTTTTTGCAAAACAATAATTTCTATATGATTGGATAATGCTGCAGTTATTATTTGCTTTACTAAATTTCAAGATATTGCAAATTTGCAGCTCCATATCAAAAGAAAACATTAGCTATTTCAGACTTGGATGTTGTAAGGCTAGATCTGTAACTAGCATCAATATATCTCACTAATGCGGGATGTAGTGATCAAATATAATATAATTCCAAATTTTCAGTTTCTTTCAAATAGCAAAGAAGGTKTTTAATGCCATTCCAATATTGTAATATAGGAAGAACATGATGCTTTACAAGAACACTGACTACAAATGCAATGTCATGCATTGTAGACGTAGCCAAATATAAAAGTGATTTGGCCGCAGCGAAGAATGGATATTGTTCATCCAACGTTTTCTCCTGCTCCTTGCAAAGGCAACAAAGATCACTAGTTTTAGTGCTACGACCAACCATAGGGGTAGAAAGTGGATAAGCATTCATCATACCAAATTTTTTGCAAGATACGATTAATATAGGTTGTTTGTGAAAGGAAAATATTATCGTCTCTCATATGTTGTACTTGTAGGTTTATACAAAAAATAGTTTTTTTAAGTAATTTCATCTTAAACTTGCGTGTAAGAAATTGTGTGGCTGTAATACACAAAGATTTTGGTGTCCACAAGGTTTATGTCATCAACATGTTCTGCAATGATGACAAATCCATCTTCTCTTGTTTGGTAAAGATTCATGGGAGCGATACACTAGTAGAAAACGCAGAAATTTTAACAGAATTCTGTTGATTTGGTCGCGTTGTACCGGTCACTATTCTGTTCATTTCAACAAAAATCTGTTAAAATTTCTGCGTTTTCTACTAGTGATAGGTCATCCATAAAGTGATGCTGAATAAGAAAATCCCGTAATTGTTGATATTACATACGTTCGAATTGCTTAAAACCATACAATGTTCGTTGTAATTTAACGCCATAATGTTTGCCAGGAATTGATGCAGTTGAACTAGTGCTTTCAAGACCAAGTAGAACTTCATATAAATATGGACATTTAATGACCCATATAAACAAGTGGTTACCACATTCATTAGATACGTCTGAAAGGTGATATGCACTACCATGCCTAGGAAATAAAGAAAAATAATAGAGTTCATAACTAGTGAATATGTAGAATCTTAATCAATATTAAATTTTGGTGTAAAACCTAGAGCAACTAGATGAACTTTATAACGGCTAATCTGACATTTGTCATCACGTTTGCACACAAATACTATCTTGTATTTAAGAAATCGATAAGTGAGATTACTCACAATAGGTCCAAAGACTTGTTTTTTACGCAAAAATGCATACTCCTCCTTGATAACAGCTTTCCACTTTAACTAGTCAAAGCGACGCATCGCTTTTTCAAAAATATTTGGTTCAGAATCATCTTTCTACAATCATACAGACAAATGATTCATCTATATCAGTTGATGTTCTGTCTCATACATCACTGRTWCTGCAATACATCACTAATAATTTTATGTTCAATAGGGACTTTTTTTGTTTATAAACTGCGCTTCCAAGAGTTGCAGTGATATTAAACGTGGATGGACAACTAAATGAAAGAGAACCCCGTAAAATTGACAGTGGTTGCTATAGGTATACAAGGATAAACATCATCAGTTACAGCCTTGCGCTTGCAGGGCTGTTTATCCGGTCCACAAGTCCGTTTGCTTAAAATTTGTTGGGAGGTTGAAAATGTAGTAATGTTTAATATTAAAACTCGAGTAGGAATATTTTGAGCTTCATTAAATAGAGTTTTAGTAATTTGTGATGCATCACTGAAATCATTAGTTGTTTGATCCGGAATCTTTTAGAAGTTCAAAATTTTGGCAACCTCAATTTTAGTCAATGATCTTCTAGGATCAGGATTCAAGATAAAAGTCTCAAGTGCCTTGAATGTAATGTCTAAAGAAGTCGTTGAAATAGATGATCTTCCTCGTAAAGATAGAAATATGTCTTCTTCGAATCGACAATTCGCAAATTGGACTCAAAGTAGCGTACCGGTAGATGGGTTGATGTAATGAATAATGCTTGGAGAATCAAACCCTACAAAAATGCCTTCTCGTCAGTGAGCTCCAATTATATGACGTTAAAATTCCAGAATTGAAATCCATACACGGCAACCAAAGACTCATAGGTAAGAAACATTTGGAACGCGTTCAAAAGAATCTCTTGTGAAGAAGTAATTTCCATAGATGAAGAACAAAGGTGAAGAAAAGTTACAGCATGGAGAACTGCATGACTCCTCATAAATGAAAGCAAATTTACATGAAAGAGCAATGATCTTGTAATAAGATGGATCTACTTCATAATAAATTTGGCCTATTCATTTTGAGCATTGTTCACATGAAACGAAATATGTTAAATCAATCTTTGTGAAAATGCAGTAACCTTAAAAAGATCTTGGTCAAAATTCTTGAGCATTAGTCATACGCAACGTTTTGATTGGATGATAAAAAAAATAAACCTTAAAATGGATCAACATGGATAGTAAATTAGCAAAGGCCAAATTTCTCGTAGATAATAATGAGACATATGATTGTTTGCCWGATGTATCTATCAAGACTAAGAAATATCAAAATTGTTCAGACATAAGAGTGATTAGACCACATATATCACCATAAAGCTTTGATAGCATTGGTGGTAACTCGTGAAGAAGTTTCTACAGTGATGGTTTGGCACTGGGTTTGGCACTGGGTTTGGCAATGAGTTTGCCTTATAGGCATGCTTGACATGACGTCATAGAATAAACAACTGCTAGTTGCAAAATATGACCAACAATACATGGTAGAATTTTCTGAAATAAAGTAGAGCACGGATGACCTAGTCTTGTATGCAAAAATAAAACTTTATTATTTTATTGAAAATAAAATAAAACTAGATACAACAGATGGAAGGATTTGAATCTAATAGAAGTCACTTACCGCAATAAAGGTTCTTTCCACCACTTTATTATTTTATACAAACCAGAGCCTTTCGTCTATTTAGAATTTTGGTCGAGAAATAAAAATTGTTGGTGTGTACATCTCAATAGCTGATCAAGCTCCGAGGCGTAGGGGGAGAAAACATAACACGCATACATGTAATGGTTTTTCATCAGGCAGTATGACCTTTACTATTCCCTCCTTAAAAGAAAATACATTCAAAACACATTTGATATTGCCATAGTCATTAAGCTTCCGGTTTGCCAAGTTGAAAGATTACTTTCATCAAAAAATTGTTTATCTTTCATGATTGTATGAGTAGTTGCAGAATCAAAGACCGCATCATAGGACTCACCAGTAGAGATGTCTTCAGTAACATACGTTTTCCGGTCCTTAGCTTCAAATGGACCCATAGACGCATCCATGATGTGGACTTTAAATGAGTGAGCTCGGAGTTTCTTATTTTCTTGGAATATCTTGACAAAATAGTCAAATGTTCAGCACTTGAGCACTTGCCAAATGTCTCACTYTGCCACATTTGAGGCATAAACGTGTCTTTGATAGATGCTTACCATGGTTGTTAATAGAAGAAGTATTATTCTTCCTCTGTACATGTTAGTGGTCACATGTATAACTTCTAGATTGTTTATTACAAAAAAAATCTATATTTGTGTAGCTTATTTTGCATGAGAAACCTTAAAAACATGAGACTTAAGAACCGTAGTACAAATAGGACGGGCCTCATCATTGCGCAAAAAAACTTTATTTTGTTTTTCAACAAGAAACAATAGAGACATGAGATCTTAGTAATTATCAAATTTTATATTTTTATACTACTGTGCAAGGACAGCAGATGCAGGTGGACAAGTTGAGAGAGTTTTCTCAATCATTTTATTTTCGRTAATTTTTTATCACACAACCCTCGTTGCAAGAGAATACAATAAAATTCATTATTGAACGCAACAAGAGTTCAAAAATCCAACACCCGTAAATGAGTCTAATTGTGAAGAGCTCTAGAAAGAAAGATGATTGTCTGATGATCAAACCAAGATTTGAACTCTCTCCGAAGCTCATCTGGTTTTCAAGTTCCAAATACTAGTATTGTAGAGACTAGAAAGGGTACAAGATGACGATGAAATAAAAGCAAACTTTTTGTGAAATAGCGACAAAAACTAAATCAATTACTTTAAAGGTTGTATAAAAAAGAATATAATCTGATAATTGCTCTGCAAATATATGCACTTTTGCTGTTCTCGCCCATAATAAATAATTACTCCCATTAGCTATCAATTGAGAAAGAAGAGGAGGCTGAAGTTGTGGTGATTTAGCAATAATAGCGGCCACTGAAACTGTTGTGGGTATAGCAACGGAAGAGATTAAAGTAGCCATAATAGAAAACTATAAATATAATAAAAGATAATAGAAAAATAGAAGATGATAGAAGAATATAAGAGATATTGAAAATTAAGGTTTAAAATCACCTAAAAGTTAAAGATGAAGTTGAAATGAAAAATAAAGATGAATGTAGGATAACAAAAAACAGTCATACTCCCTCACTTTTGGGATTCCCATTAGGAAGTCCATTGAAATGGAATGAAATAGTCTTTCAGAAATTGGCAAGGCTCGCACCTTGCCTACTCTACCCAAGATACTTGTCTTGCTCATTTGACATTTGACGCAAGACTTGATATAATCTTTCACGTCAACATCCATCAAGGGCCAGAAATATTGCTTCTTCAATTCCGCCAATGTGGCCACGACATCCTTGTGCCCCGCCAACGACGTATCATGATAATTATGAAGCAAATTTTTTCGTAACCCTMCCTCCGGAATATAGAGGCGGGTTTGCTTAAAATAATGCAACCCATTTACCCAGCTTTTCTCTTCACTTAATGGACCCTCTTGGAATGGACTGAGATTTTTACTAAATCTTTTCTCTTATCCAAGAGGTGGTTGTGAGTGATCACATCGTTGTCATCTTTCATGGCGTCCCTAACTCTCTGTAGGAAATACCTCTGCACAGAATCCTCCTTTTGCTCTTCCACTAACATGAGTATGCGCGGTAACAACCACTTCTCTTTTCTACTTAGTGCATTTGGCATTAAGTTGTCCCGCCCTGATTTGTAGATCAATTCCACATTCATTGAGACGATGGTATCATACTACCTTAGTTCTTTCAGAATAACTTGTGGCTTAAACTCAAGATACTTAAGTGAGATGTTATTTATGAAGACCTTAGTCTTCATACCTCCTACATAGTGTCTTCAAGCCTTCAAGCAGTGTACTATCGCATACAACTCCTTTTCATGGGTCGTCTATCTCACTTGGCACCTATTAAGCTTTTTGCTTTCGTAAGCCATCGGCCTGCCCTCTTGCATCAACACACCACCAATCGCGAAGTCATTCGCGTCCATGTGCACTTCGAATGGCTTATCAAATTCGAGGTACTTGAGCAAATCTGCACTTGACAAGAGTCTCTTGAGTTCTTGAAATACGGCATTACTCGCCGCGTTCCACTGGAGGACCTTACCTTCTTTCATAAGTAAATCCAACATGGATCCCGCTCCCTTAGAGAAGATCTTAATGAACTTACGGTAATAATTAGCCAACCTTAAGAAAGGACCTAACTCCTTTCTGAGTTTGTGGCACTTCCCACTCCACAATGGCCACAATTTTCTTAGGGTTCAGGTTTAAACCTTCTCCATTTAGCACATGTCCCGGAAATTCAAACTCCTCCAAAAAGAATTCACTCTTTTTGGCATTTGCGTAAAGCTTGTGCTCACGCAACTTGGTCAAGACTGTGGCTATATTTCATGCATATTGTTCTTCCGTCTTGAAGAACACCAAAATGTCGTCAATATAGATGACCACACACTCATCCAACATTTCATGAAACAAAGAGTTCATGACCGTTGTAAACGTCGAGGGAGCATTATACAGCCCAAATGGCATAACCAAAAACTCATAAGAATCATACCATGTTCTCATAGCCATTTCAGGTATGTTCGCTTTACAAATGTGGATCTGGTAATATCCTGACTTTAAATCTATTCTGCTCAAGTACTTAGCTCTTGCTAGTCTATCCATCAAGTCATCTGTGTGAGGCAATGGATAATTATTCTTTACAGTGACCTTGTTGAGAGCTCGGTAATCGATGCACATTCTCATTTGCCCATCTTTCTTGCTCACAGAGAACACCAACGCTCCGAAGGGCAACTTACTTTGCCTTATATAGCCTCTTGCTAACAGCTCTGTAATCTGCCTTTTCAACTCAATGAGTTCCGTTTGATTGAGTTTATAAGGTGCCTTATTCGGGAAATACACCCCTGACTCCAACTCAATCTTATTATCTACCTCCCGCTAGAGAGGCAACTCCTCCGGCAACTCATCAGTTAGAACATCCTTGAATTTTTCTAACATTTCAAGATGTTTTTGGGCCTTCATCTGGAATACCCTAGACTTGCTTTTGCCCAAAACAGACTTGGCATCAACCAAGTTGGAAGGCGGTCTCCCTTAGAACCATTACAAAACTCTCTTCAAAGAGTTGGCTCATTTGGACTAAGTTAATTCCCACACTTCCTAACCCTAGCATTCTAACATAATCGAGAGGTTTTGCCTTCTCGTTGTAATCAACTGTCACTACTTGAAGATTTGGCTTTCGTCTAATCTCTACCCCGTAGTATGCTAGAAAGGTGTTCCCTAACACGCCATGAACTCCCCCAAACTCGCAGATAGTGAAGTCTTCGTGAAACTTCATTCCTCCTGCGCTAAAATGCACGTCCGCAGCCACTTGCGTAGCCTAAGTGGAGCCTTGTCCAAAGCTCACCTTCATGGACGTTGCCATTTCCTCCGTCACCAAACCCAGTCGTGCGTCGCACTGCGACGTCATTATTGAGTTAGTTGCACCTGTATCCAACAACAAAGCAATATGAATTCCTTTGGCCTTGGCACACAAGTACACTAACTCTTTATTTCCAAGGTTTACAATCGAGATGGAGGCCTGAAAACCTCCATCCCGTACCATTTGCCTAAGGTGCAAACTCTTAAGCACTTTGTTGCCCCTTTTCAAGAGGAACCGGCCCAACTCCTTGTCTAAAATCACATCATCAGGTTCACCAACCTTCGTGGCATTACTATCACGAGATGGATCAACAACTTGGCTCAAAGCAAATACTTTAGTCTTTGAGCCCGCAAAGTCGCGCCGACTTACACCACCAGATTTCGGCGCCTTCTTGTCTTTGCGGCACTCCCGGGCTTGATCCACCTAGCCGTCACAGTTGAAGCACGCTCCAGTTTCCTTGGCAACCTTAGAATCCACTTTGTCGTGCTTAGCCTTCTTCGGATAACTTTTGTCACCTCCTATGGCCCCTTCACGGCCGTCCGACTTCACCTTATAAAATTTTCTCTTTTTGCCATTAAGTTGATCGCCACGATCAACTTCTTTGCCACTGCCTTGGCCTTCCGGTTTGCCCACCTCGCGAGCATCTCCTAACTCAATGACCAAGTCCATTAACTCCAACATTGTCTTTGGGAGCCTTTCGCGCTCCCAAACTTTCCTCCCAGTTGACTCGTCAAGGCTAGCCAAGAATGACCCCATCATCCCAAGTTCTAAGTTTTCTCCAACTTTGTTTTGGACATACTTAGTTTTGTACTCTTCTACAAACTTGGTGAGGGGCTCTCCATTCTTCAACTTCATCCCGCCCCACACGGTCACATCCAGAAAATATTGGTGTGGCTTGCAGCACGTTGAGCTAGACCAAACTTTGAGACTAGCCCAAACTTTGAGACTAGCCCAAGTGATGGGGCCCGCTATACTTGACTTCCAAGCCAAGTAAATGGAACTTGCCCCATCCTTCAGAAATGATGGAAAACTCCGCACCATCACTTCATCCCCCAAGTAACCTCCTGCTTTGTAGTAGGTCTCATACTCTTGAATGAAATTCTCACAAGTTCAGTTGTCTTTAGTGTCCCACGCCGCGGGCTTGTACACATTCTTCATGTACACTTCTTTTGCCCTCAGCATCTTAACTCCATGTCCAGCCAACGCGTTTGCGAGCTCCGTGTTCTTCTCCATAAGAACATTATTAGTTGCCATTAACTTCTCCATCACACCTAGCAGCCTGTCAACGTTACTTTGTTGAACATCTGCCACCACGGGCACTTGCGGCACTGTGGTCACCTTTCGTTATCCTACATTCATCTTCTATTAGGAGTCATACTAATGTAGGACACCAAGGGGTTGTATGAAGAGGCGAGTAGGGAAACTACAAAGTGAAGGGAGAGCAACAGAGAAGATAGATGAGAGAGGGGACAAAGCCTTCTCCAGAACAAAATTCTAAAATCAGAATACAAATTGAAAGTACAACTTTCTACATAAAAAAAGAAGAGAGCTTGTTGATAACGTGTCGAGAGTAAAACAAAATGAAACAAAATAAGAGTAGGAATACTAAATTGTGCAAAAAGAACTAACTATCACTTCCAACATTATGGTGAAATATATACAAGAAAAAGAGAAAAGATCTATAGTACTCTTTTCCAATTCGTCCAAACGAATCTTACTTAATCTTTTTATAACTCATCCGTAATGACATGGCAAGCGTATGAAGAAATAATATATTTCTTAACAACTTTCAATTTACTCGTTTAGTTCAGGCGTCGATCTTTTTAAAAAAAAAACTAATTGAAAAAATAAAATACAAAAAATAGCCGATTGAAGTGAGTCCAGATTTATGGACAGGCGCTCACTCATTAGTCATCATGGCATACCTTAGCATAATCACAAGCTGTCAAACTGGCTAGTTTGTTTTTGGCAAATGAAGCACCGTTCACAAATCATCCATGTACTAATAAATTATAATTAGTGAATCATTGAGTTTGACACGAAAATTACGTTCACATATTATTACTTTAAAAAGAAAATTCAACCCACTACTTCATTCTCCTAGAACATCTGACAAATGACGGTGCRTGGATTATTAGCTAATATTGAGTGTGAGATATTCCACACCATTCCGTTCGTTGGATCAAATGGTGTGGAGTATTCCACACCATTTCATCCRCAAGAAGGCARACCTTGCKCWRACTATTAAATATTATGTTTGTAATGCTACTACATCTAAAAAAAATTCTTAAAAAAACAAAAATGTGATGGCCAAAAAATTGGTAGTAATRGTTATAATAGCCATGTTTGTTATGAMTTAATATCAATTAGTCCRTTCATCATTTAGGAGCTAGAAAAGACTCTCGGAGCCGCATTCACATATCCAATATCCCATGAATTTTCCCACCTATTGTCAGCATTGTTCTGCTCTTGCAACTATAACAAAAGAAGGTAAAAAAATGCATTTAAAATTAAGTGAGGTTCTTTTGACCACAGTTTTGTGCAAGCCCATAACCCACTACATACGCACAAACAAAATCATGAATAAAAAACTGCACTTGATTCTTAGTGCATTTTTTTCACCATGTATGTTTGGTTATAGTGATGCATGCTATAACATTGCATATGGTAGTTTTCTCAGCACAGATATTTCATTTGAAATTTACGTGCAAGCGTACACCATATGTAACAACGTAATATTATTGGTGTTGTGCTTGTTTAGCTTTTCCAATGTTTTGGCTTGTCTAAAAATATTTGTATTAATATTTTTTTAGTGTTTATAAGAATGAATTGGTCATTGTTTTTCAAATTGATTGTATAGATTTATGTAATTTATAATCAGTATTTTATGTTGAGAAGTTGTTGATGAAAGGTTCCTAGAGAAGTCAAGTCTTCTATCAAGTTTAATATGTAACAACATTAAATAGTTTTTTAAAACTATTTAAGATTTAAATTAATAAATTYTAGTTTGGACAATTGATTTTGGAAATCGACTTTTTTTTGTTATTTGATAAACTTGTACATTTAAAGCATTCTCACAACAAGATGGCTAAAGGCGCAAACTAGGTAATTGAACGGGCCGGGTGACAATCACTGCCCCACGTTATTCACGGCCAGGGCCTAATATGGCCAACCATGGCCAAATTGAAGGAGCGGACAGACAAATATTGAGCCTTGGCAGTGGCCCAATATATGAGTTGATTATCCTTTGCACCCTAATTTTAAAGTAAAAAAGACAATTAACTCATATACTCACACTTAAAAGAATTTCGATTTTTTTATTTTATTGAAATGTTCTAAGGCAATTTCAACAATGCTTCTTTCACTTGTACAAAGGAAAAATATGAAAAAGTACATTCATCTTAATTTGAACTTCTAACTACGACAAAAAAAAATGGGGGTATAAATGATTTGTCCAAAATTACTGCACCAACAACAATGACTGCAAAATACTCACTTTGCAGTCATTTTGAAGTCCTTGTTGTTGGTGTAGTCATTGTAGACAAGTCAATTATACCCTCAGTTTTTGTAGCAAAGTGAGTATAAAGCTCTATATGTCCTCTTGGGATGGTAAGAGGTGTACCAAACCATGTGGAATAAACAAAAGCATGAACTAGTTCTAATTACATATTTCATGCGGGTTGAGCTATCCATAACCACTCCATGTGAGTATTGGAAAATTTGAGTCTCCAAGTGAGAATGAAATTGTATAAGTCTTCTTGGAGTGGTAGGAGATGTGCCAACCCATGGATTGGGAATCCTTCTACCACCTCATGTGGATATAATGAGCTTTTTTATATTGTAAAGCTCAAACAATTTTTACGATCATTCTAAGAATTGAGAAGTAGTTCTCAAATAATTATAATTTACTGCATTGATAAATCATTCTTAAATTAAAAATAAATTGGACCAGACAGTCTGGTTTCATTAGCTGACGTGCTTGTCCTTCTTCACCTGGTTTATTCATCGTTTTGCAGTAGGGTAGTCAACCACGACAAGAGCCAGCCATACATAAAAAGCACGTCAAACAACTCAATTTTGCATCAGCTATAGGGATGCTCTTAGACTACTAATCTCATTATTTTTTTATATTTGTACAAGCTTTCCAACAATTATTGATGAATCTTGTAGCATGCTTTTTTCCTAYATTATTATAGATGTGCTTTGTGTAGTCTATGTACAACATTGGTTGCAAAGCGATGCAAATAAATGCTTCACCAAATACCTTATAGTTCTGATAACATACTATTGTGAGTYCAAGTTAATAAAAGTTGACAAAATTGAGCAATTGATTCCATATTTTTTTAAGCAACAAAAAAGAGACCGAACAAGGTTTATTCAAGTTATCCAGGGTGAATAATGTCAAAAAAAGCAAATGAAATCTCTTTATGACATGAATTTCTTCACTTATTATTGATGTTATCATTATAAAAATATTTGGCCCTTTGGAAGGCTATTTTAGTTTTAGCAGTTGTGAAAATATAATAGAATAGAAAAATTAATTAAATATTTATATTTTAGAATAAATAATAATARTTTTTAATCAAAGATCCGACGAGACTTACACGCTGACTTCCATTGGGAGGATTCATTGTAAGCCAATTTTTGTTGATTTTTTTCAAATTTGCACATTTTCTTGCAGGAAGTATTCCTCTTRTAGCCTAAAATTTTCTCTAATRTTAAATTCATGTATTGTACTCAAAGTGAATGCATTTGCTTAGTACTACAAGTTGGTTAAAGTTGCAATAGTGCAAATTTTAGAATATATTGAGGATAAAAGATGCTTTAACTTTTTTGCATTTCTCAAGAATAAGTTGCAAAATTCTCTAGACATCCATCTAAAAGGAGTGGGTGGAATGTATTTGCTAAAGATCTTTACCATGAAGATTTTTTTGGGCTTTGTTCCTAGTCTTGAGGTTATTGGAGATCTGATCTTGTTCTAGGTATTTTTCATGAATGGATGAGCCCTTTCTTGGCCTCTTGTGTCCATGAATATATCATCGATTTTAAGCACTTTTGCCTTTTTGGCTTCAAAACMATTCCTCCAAATGCCAAAATATGTCACTACTTCTAAGCAATTTTTGTAACGTTGATCATCAAAAGGATAGACCATTGCCAAATGAATTCATTGACAAATATTCAATCCTCACTAGGTAGGTCACAATAAGAAGGGCAATTATAGATAGTTTGACTTTTGCCAGAAAAAAAAAGGTTGGTGTCCCCCATTTAAGAATGAATGACATGTTTATAGAAATATCTAATTATTATCATTGGTGAATTAGGTAGGCCTAAAGCGTTAGTTTACAAACCTCATACCTTATAGAAAAATGAGATTTTTCACCATTCATAAGTATATGATATTAGTTTCATTCCTACAAAAGTTCAAATGCAATAAAGATGTCTAATTTACTTTAAATCACTCCACAACGCAAAAAGTCAAGTGTATTAGCAATATATTAGTCATTTTTTGATGATTTATTGTGCAATGAGGAATTCCTTACTGAAATCCAAATGATAAAAAGCTAGGTATAGACAAACATTTGGAATATGTGAAAAAAAATTTCAATAAATTTGACTTCAGAGATTATAAGATGATAGGGCTTGAAGTTGCTTAGATAAAAATCTTTTTTTTCTTGAAATTGCCTTCACATAGCTAACAAGTTTGATTTCTCTTAGAGTGTGATTTAGAAACAAATTAAAGTTTTATTTTATTTTTGGACAATTATAAGCCATCTAATTGTACCCATGCCTAATTCTGAAAGTCAATGAGGGTTTTAGCAATGGACGTCCACAAGATACCTAAGTTGCCTAGATTGGAAAAAAATTTAAGACAACATTACTTTTGATACAAGTATTCAATTAGAAATAATTRCATACTTACTCAAAAGACAAATWTTTGTWTYTTATATCAAAAKTTTRTGAACATCYGASTCAAATTGACTTGATAGTAACCTATCCTACTACCCAAGTTTTTAATTGTRTTCAATGAACAAATGGCCTTTAGGAATTAAAAAATGATTTTCTTTCATATTTCAAAATATATTTTTTTTCCTTTTAGATTCCTTCTAGGATTTTTATAAATGAAAAAATATGAAATATTGAAATGCAAGGTCCAAGTTTCAAAACCCACTCACTAAGGGAGTCAATGACAAGCTACCTCTACAAAGTCCAAGGTAGTAAGACAACTATTGTTTACACCAAAAATTTGTGGGTTTCCTAACTTACAATTTTTATTAGATTACTACAAAAATACATGGTTAAAAAATTTCAGTTTCCTTGTGGAATGCATAATATTCATATTCAAAGTTAAAAAAAATTATTTTTGTAGCGTGTCCATATCTAAACTTCTCTATTAGCATAAAAACTTTTCTAGAAGCACCTAGTCCAAGCAAATTTGAATTCATTTCAAATTTCAACTAGTCCAACAAATTCATTTCAATTACTTATTCTATGCTTCCAATGTTCAAACTAATTAAGATTTTTTATTAGTAATGTCAATGTTGTTGGATTATTGTAATTGGTGTAATTTGGTTGCATAAATCAAATTTCACACTACTAYAAAAAAAAATCATGATCAACAAACTTTGATGCCCCACACCCAGACTCTAAATGACATTAGGTCACTGCTAGTTGATCCAAAAACAACTATTTAAAATAATTCTTACACAAATATGCTATGCTATTRAAAGTGAAAATTGATAGTTTTCAAAAAAAAGCTAAGTTCAATCGATGATTGAGCTTATTATATTTGTTATGATAAATGTTTTTATCAATATTGAATCTACTTTAATGAGCTAAAAGGTTTTACTACAAGAAAATTGTATTAGCTTTACATTCATCATTTTATAATATTGTTTAATATTATATTGCATTATAATGTTGTGTGCATTGTTTTTGGTATGTTGTAGAAGTACCATAATGAAATGGCAAGTTTTCAAGAGTTGTAGAAGGAAAGAAATTGAAAGAAAAGATTTAGAAGCCAAATTTTTTGGCAWATTAATTTTTTCACATGTTAATACATTCACRAACCTTTGATTTTATAAAAACTAATATGTTTATAAATTTTTTATTTGTTAGAATAGAGGTTTCAAATTACATGTTTATAGTCTCCAAATGTCCATTTTCTCTCATCTTAATAAATATGACCGTATTAGATCGTGTAAAAAATACAACCAAATAATACACTAGTAGAAAACGCAAGAATTTTGACARAATTATGTTGATTTGGTCGCRTTGTCCCGKTCACTTTTCTRTTGATTTCTACAKAAATCTGTTAATTTTAACARATTTATGTAGAAATCAACARAAAAGTGACCGGGACAACGCGACCAAATCAACATAATTCTGTCAAAATTCYTGCGTTTTCTACTAGTGATACTTCCATTGTGATGAYAAAAGCCAAAAAAATGTTGGTTGGATTCAAARGCCMAGWAGTTGCATATAAAAAGATCTTAATCTCATAATCAAGATGATACTTCTACTTGCAACACAGAAGAAACTAATATAAAAAACGCACATCAACTTTCAAGAAAAAGACTTTGAATAATTTGGTGAAATTTTGGCACTAAAATCTTAGTAATTTATCAACAACATRGACACTTCAAATTTGGACTTGTTGAAATTTTTGGTAGAATGGTAGGTGACCATCTTTGGCAAAAAAATAAGTTTCATCGATCTAAATCCTCGATTTTTGGTCATGCATTTAAGAGACAATTTGGTACAACTTTTATATGAAGCAGTGCACATACACTAGTAGAAAATTTAGTTTTTCAATTGCTTTGGTTGCGTTAATCTGGTCAGTTTTTGACAAAAATCTGTTGAAATCAACAGACTTGTGCCAAAAACCGACCGGATTAACGCAACCAAAGCAACTGAAAAACTAAATTTTCTACTAGTGATAGAGGGTGGAATGCATTTCAACTATGATGAATGGAACACATAGCAAGTCAAAAGGGTCGTACTAGTATCGAGTAATTTTTTTTCAAATATATTGTTTTATACTAGAAAAACATCCTCATAGATACTCAAAGTGATATTATAGAAGAGTACACACCAAATTAGTGGCTTTCAAAAACATGGTGGCCTACAAATAAAGTAGCTTTATTAGGCCTATACACATAGAAAAGAGTAATGTCTGCATTGCTTATGGAACTTATGAATTTGTGGTTGGTAGTGAAGATAGTCAAGCATATGTATTATTTACACAAGCATATGCATTATTTTGGTTTAAACACGCCTTTGAAATTCCGAGATGATATAGAGGATTTTCCATCGGAAGTTAAAATTAAGGAGTGATTTGGATAATTATCTGGACATTGCAAAAGATGTTCAACACGAAATAAGAACAATTGCTAACATACAACAAACACCACAAGCACAAGGAGTTTTTGTYGACATTATGAGRARCCTAAAGAMATTGAAGTATCCAATGGGACCCAAGACTCCACAATACATATTACATTCTCTTGGGTGAATTATTCATTACATGATTCATTTTTGGATGTTGCGCAATATATGTCGGACAAAGATATCAGTGATAAAGAGCCTAATGATAATAGAGACTTCAATGGAGCAAAATGATTCTCACATTACTATGACATGATAAAAAAATTGACTTTAATTTTGACATCAATTTGAAGGATGATTCTACATATACTTCCACAAATGAAAAATGGTGCATAGTCCAAAGACATTAAAAAGGCTCGACTTGATATGGATCAATTTACTCAACATTACAAGGAGGACAACCTATGTTAGTGTGATATTATTAATACCAAAGATAACTAATCTTGGCCCAAGTCAGGCTTCAAAATTTCAAAGCCAAAAACAATTACTCAAACCTCAAGATATTTCAAATTTGTATAAATCGGATGAGACACTTTCTCAAGTTATCATAGAAAGTAGTTGTTACCCAAAAGTAGTCATTAGAGAAAATCTAGACTCTTCGGAAGGCCACTAAGTAGTAATTGAAGAGACCCTAGATTACATTTATTTTGGCCATACTTAAAATTTTCCCCTATTATCGCTCATTTTCAGTATATAAAATTGTTAGAGCATTGAACCACAAATGGAGTTAAATGGAGGAGGAGGTGACAATTATTCTTTTATTTGTTAAAAGAGATTGTACATTATCAATATTTCCTCTAAAAATGAATTGCTAGCCAGCTTAGTTCACAATGCTTTCTCCCAAGTCCTAATACTGCATTTCATGCATCAAGTTCATCGAATTCCAATGCATTTCAAATAGATTTCAAATTGATACTCATTCAGTTGTTGTTTTAAATTGGAAAAAATAAACTATGACCTCTAGATAGGACATTGCAAATTTTTCACTTCTCTAGCATCTCTCTCTTTGACAAAAAAAAAAAAAAAAAAACTAAGAATGATAAGAAATCAAATAAACAATTGCGGCCTCTTCAGCATGTTAGTACTAAAAAGTTGAAGATGGAATCTCTTTTTTTTATCATTATACTTGTGTCCACATTAAACAACCACAAATACACAATTAAACTAAGGCACCACAAGTAACCTCTTCTAATAGCTCCAAAATAGAAAACTAGGATATATTATTTAACAGTCACAGAATTCACACAAGATGAATCTTTTTTTTTGTCATAGATGCCATCATTTTTATAGTTGAATAGGGATTTGGAAATAAACTAGCTTGTGAAACCCTGGCAACCCTCTAAGAGTCCAAAATTTCTCTAATGTGTTGTCCCACATAAATCCAAAGAATTTGACGAAAGAACCACATACTAAAAGGTAYGCTATAATATGGATTGTGAGTACATGATGCGGTTTGCAAAACTTAATGAGACAAAGTGGTGCGGTTACACTAGTATTCCATTTCATGTGGGTGCTAACCCTCCCAATGATTCAAGTCTTTTCTACAAGATATGCAAAATTTTGTCTCTTTTTATTATTATTTGTGATATTAGAACATATTATGTTTTTAGTGACATTGCAGTGATTACCAAAGCATGCATTCATCTAGATTATCACCTGCATCCTTTGGCCTTTGGAACATGTAGAGACTCTTTAGACACTATTTTTGGTCTAATCATAGGAAAGATTATAAGAACCCCTACTGCCACTAATTCAGTCATTGTTTTTGCTGCTAGAAAAACAATTTTTAGACAACCACCTCACACACAATGGTAAAGACCCTAAGGAGATGTTGTAGGGGAAGCCGTTAGAAGATGTCATGAATAGATTTCAGATACTTAGTTTCCCAAACATCCATAACACTATTACCTATTACCTCTTTTTGAAGCATTGAAAAAGGTGGGGTCATAGATAGCATAAAACAAAAGCCSAAGCTTGAATATATGTAGGATAGTGTTTTTCTTGGTCAAGGAAAAGAGAAGGTTTAAAATGTTGGTAGAAGGGCCTAGTAGTGGAATGGACTTGCAACACTAGTAGAAAAATCAGTTAATCTGTAGATTTGGTCGCGCTAATCCGGTCACTTTTTGACATAAATCTGTTGATTTTCAATAGATTTATGTCAAAAAGTGACCGGATCAACAGATTAACTAATTTTTCTACTAGTGCTGGTGAAACGCATGCAACCGAGTAGAGATTTGAAGAATGCATGGCTAATATTTGATCACGTGAAATGCGTGAAGGATTGAACAATCATGGAATGTCACATTTATGACTTGGGTTGCACAAAGTTCATGACAAAAAAAAATTCACCACCAATTGTTTTCAATAAAATATTATATAAAACCATGATAACCGACTTCAAAAATTCACCAAAATTTGCTTTTTTGAAATTGAATTTGGTATGCTTGATTGGGGTTGCATAAGAATTGGATGATGATTATGTAAGACAAAAAAATCCAATTTTTTTCTATACTATGCAATAAAAATTGAAATGCCTCTAATAGACAGTTTGTAAATGAGCTGTACCCCACTATACAAGCATGCTAGCCACCAGCTTGCCAAGATTAGGATTGACTGACCAACCAATAAGGGTAAGAGACAAAGGAGGATCTCCCCCTTAGGTCCAACGCAAGGAGAGGCCGCAAGACTTCTTTTGACCCACAAAGGGCAACAATTTATTTATTCATTTATTTATTTTTGCGTCATACAATTGAATATTGTTCTTGTATTTCCTCTACCTTTATTAACAAAATTGTCTTTAACCCCTCTACGTCCAAAGGGCCCAAAAGTGGCCTCACACACTGGCAGTCCACTTTGAAGCACTCTAACATTTGCATCCAATTCCGATTTCAATACACACTTGTTGGAAAAGTTGCACATATTAGTCTAGTTTCCATGGTAAAATTTCTAGATCAATCCAAGACGTACTGAGTTTGTGAAAGTCATTCAAAGTTCTCGATTCAATTTGGGTTCAGCACACTCCATTGTGATGGCTGCAACTTTGGGGGATTGTCTCTTTTTCATCAAATGTTTGCTTTCAATAAAATTTGTTGGGTTTTGTTCCTATAAAGGTCTAGTTATTGTGGTAAAAGTTTCATGCCAGTCCAAGTTGTTTGGAATGTTTGGAAGCAATTCAAAGTTCAAAATCCAGAAATTTTTGCATTTTAGTGAACTTCGGCGGCTCATAACTTCTTTGTATATGATCCTTTTTCAATAATTTTTGTTGGAAAAGTTGCGCTCACAAATCTAGTTTGTGTGGTTAAAATTTCATATCCATCCAAAACGTTATGAGTGACTGAAAGGCATTTTAGTAGAAGGAGGTTCAGCCACAAATGTGAGTTTTTGCTACTTTTTCACTATTTTTTGACATTTCAAATCCATTTTGCAGAAACAATGAGTCGTTTATATGATATTTTTTTCACCAAAGTGTTTATATTCTAGTTTTGAATCACTCTGTAGTTCAAAGTTTTTTCATTTGAGTCGGTTTAGAAATCAAATCTCACCTCCAAATGTGTTTTTGAGAAGATTTCAGCACCTATTTTCAACACTAAAACATTATAATCTTTCAATCTATACGGTCAAATGACCCCCAAAATTTTCCACAACATCTACAACATGCTCACTACAATATTGTACGGTTGAGATCTTCATAATTGAGTGAAAAGTGAGACTTTTAACACTTGCAAAGGAAAGATTATTACAAAGGTTGTGCTAAATCTGACCCTCTCTTAGCTAATAAACCTCTGAAAACCAATATGTCAGACCGGTCCAAGACCTATTGAGTAAGGGAGGTTCTATTGTAACATAGCCATGTTGCAATGTAACATTATTTGAACATCATAGAACATGGATTGGATTAAAAAAACCATTTAGGATGAAATCTTTGGGACAAGAACGTGACAAAATTGTGACAATGGGTTGTGACAGATCACTTGACAATGTGTATTTAACCCCTAAAAGATGTTATTGTTTTCTATACGTTCTCTACTCTTGTATACATAAGGAAAAATCAAGTAGCACATGAATCCCATTCAAGGTGTAAATTTCAGACCAAGTCATAGTCATACTACTGGTCAACTGAGATTTTTTGGGGAATTTTTGAGTGTTTAGGGAGGATAAATTACATTCAAAATACGGGGAACATATGCAAACTCTTTTGGTGGGATCCCTGATATCAAATTTGACCCTACATGGCATGCAAGTTGAAATGCTGGTCAAACTGCCAGCGAAAAGGCTTCAGCAAAATGTGCAGATGCACTTGCTGCTGCTGGCTCTGCAAATGATCCTTTTTGGTTGCAGGAACCTGCAACTGGTCCACTACTAACATTACCTTTCCTCACGGTACTTGGGGTACTGTTTGTTGTCGCACTTGTCATGGCCTGGAAGAAGTAGCCATTTATGGAGAACTTAAATTTTTTGTTTTTAAAAACGTGTGATGGCAAAAGGACACCCATACGTTATCTGGAATATTCTCTGTATTTCTTGGGAATATGCGGCACTTGCATTTTTATTTATTTTTTGAATTTTTTGAAATGAATGAAACGGAATTTCTTTGGGGGCACTTGAGTTGCATTTCAGTCATAGAAGAGGGAGGGGATCAGACCCTGAGCAGCTGGGGAATATTATTAGTTGAATGAGCTGCCYGCCTTGTCTGACCTTACAAGTTAGGACAGTCTGGTCTTGGTCGAAAGAAGGGGGTGCCTGGATCTGGGTTTGTTTTTTTCATTCATTTGAGGCAGTGCAGAAAGTGATAATCACTAGAAGGATGAAGCTATTTTTCATCCATGAAAATGGATGAAACTTGCAATCTACTGATGACATCTCATTCACATCCAAAATGATGTGCATCCATCCAAAATAGAGCGATATTGTCCCAATATTTGGTAGCAAATGAGCAATTTCATCCATCGCAAATCAAATAAAAAGAATTTGCTTTTGAGTGAATAACAACATTGACCCGGATTTCAAGCTAAACTCATTTTTTTATAGTCATTAAGGTAGACTGCTTTTAAAGCAACCATTTAAGAGCCGATTACGTTTTCAAGGAAGCTAAAGTCCTTGAAATAATTTTCAGCAACTTTTCATAGGAAGAAAGAAGGAATTAGCATCTAATCCAAGTCGTTTCATATTTTTTGGACCTTCAAGGAATTATTTACAAATTTTTGAAGTTGTAATGCGGTGGTCACTGAAAGCGACCACCTCCTGAAATGTACAATGCTGGTACATTGAAGAAAGCTAATTGTACCTCTGTATCATGATCGCTTTTAGAGCATGGGCGCTTTAAGAGCACCCTACCTTAGATTTGGCAAGATGTGGATGTGGACACCATTCTTTGGAATAAAAGGAGGCGAGGAACTACCCAAATTAAATGACAAGATGTGGATGTGGACACCATTCTTTGGAATAAAAGGAGGCGAGGAACTACCCAAATTAAATGACYTCCTTTAGTTTAGGTTGTTCCATGGCAAGGTTTTTCTTTTGCACTGTAGCAGTACACCATGCACTAAATGGAGGATGGTCCCTCCAAATTTAAACCATTGTGATTGTGCCATTGACAAAATTTCAAGGATGAACATAATGGAACATTGTCACTTATGGCTCTAAAGGGCCAAAAAAAAAAATTAAATCCGTGGAGGAGAAAGAATTTTTTTTTTTTTTTTTAAACAAATGGAAGAACCATTGCATAAAAAGATAGAGCATAACAACCAAGCCCACAGTCTAAATCCTTTTTTTTCCCATAGTTCTATTACTTTCCACGTAAAGGTTTTTCTAGAGCCTCCATCCCACCAATGATCGGTGGGTTTCATTGGTCCCCTGACAGTACATGGGAAGAAGCTTGAAGTGTCCGATAGATGATGTAGAATTTTTCTAYGCAAGACGAAAGTGACAATGTTCATCCTTGAAATTTTGTTTGGAAAGGGGAGGTCTTACACAMTAGTTTGATCTTAATGAGTGTTCTTGATTTTTTTTCTAAGCAAATGATTCACACARTACAAGAAAGGACGRTTTCCACAKTCACTAGTCCAGTGTTCTAWGGTTAAATTTGAAAAACAAAAGAAACATGTTCCTCTAAAAAAAATTTATTGAATGGGGGAAGGGAGAAAAATGCAAAAAATCATAAATTACTAATAAATTTTGTATCAAAATTGGCGATTCCATTGGTGAGTAAAATCAATATTCCAATGAGCAACACATATCATATGTAATTCTAGTTATTTATTTCTTCATTTTATTTTTCTTAAATTGAGTTCAAAAAAATSTACCATAGTTATTGAAAATAAACTATTCTTAACTTTCATCTTATTAAAAGCTTTTTGTAAAGRTATTAGTCTATCCAATTAATTTTTGAAAATCAYTTTATAAATATATTTAGCTATTCATTTTGAGATAGATATTAAGAAAAACTTATAACCTTTGGAATACCTATTGAAATTCCATAAAACTAAGCTTTACATGTAGAATAKAATGATTAATCCCTAAAGGACCAAGGGATAGTATAAATTTCCAAAATTGTGAATATGTATCATAAAATGAAATTTATAATAATAGTTTAATGAAAACCCTCAAATAACATTTGTAAATTTTATCCATAGAACATATCCATATGGCTAGGTCAACTACTACACAAACCCATATTTTTCAATAATATTTCATGCCAAAAATTGAAAATTCCTCCTGAAATCAATTATACATGAAATATTTGTGATTTTTACAATAATTTTTTCTTAAGAGCTCAAAATGTTAAGTTTCAATCATAGTGATGTTTGAAGACTTTTATTATTTTTCTAATCAAGTTACTTTTGAAGTCATTTTTTTAAACTAGCTTTATTTTCTTGAGGTTAGACCTAACAATATCCTTTCAATTACAGAATATATATGCAAAGCAAAATCTTGAGAATTTAAAACATACAAATGTTACAGAACTAATACAAAAATCTTTCTAAAACATTAGGGATGAAAAATGCATTTTTGCATGCTTAGAATGTCTTTCTGTTGATTCCTTGATTGAAATTTAAAGGCCCGGACCTCTAGGAATTAAAGGATATCCTAAACCACAAATAATGTACAAATCCAAACCAATTCAACCCTGGATGTGGAGAGTGCACAAATATCAACAACTGTCTCTACACCAACATCAAAAGATAAACAKAAATTTCATAATAGAGCCATTGACATCTTTGAGAAAATGGCAAAAACAAGTATAGGGTTGATGAAAAACTTTGAGAGAACAAATGAGCTATTAGAAAGGGTAGACTACCAATTTGATCGTTTTATCAATAAGTTCTAGATTTCTATATGCTATTCTTCATCTAGATTGTACGTACATTTTTTCCACTAAATGTCTGAATTTGTGGCCAAATGAATTTTGTAAAACTAAGGTTTCGGCAAATAATAGATGAATTCAAATTGAATCAACCAACATGCTCTTCATTTTCTCTTGTTGTTTCTTCTTGATTTCTTCAAATGCAGGATTCTACTCATTCTCGATTTCTTCTTCTTCTTCCGATTTTATGAATGGAGTCTCTTCACCTTGTAGAGTTCCTTTTTGTAGTTCCATCATTTCCTTCAATAATGATTCTAAGGAGTGAAACATATCCATTTCTTGCATGTTTCCTAAGGCCATGTTTGCTTCACTTTGTAGCTCTTTTTTTGCTTCTTTTCCCAATCCATAGAAAACTCATCATTCTCTAGGATGCACAAATTGTGGAGGCACAAAGATGCTGTAACAATATCAGGCACATTTCGTAGTGGCATGTCAATTTGTTTCAATAATATGCGCCATCTTCCTTTCAGTGTTCCAAAAGCTCTTTCTACAGTCATGGGAGTGCTTGATTGGATGAAATTCCAATGTGCTTTTCTTCTTGGCAATCCTTCTTTTTCTCCCTTGAATGGTGAGTAAAACCAAGTCATAGAATATGCAACATCACCGATAAATTTGTAAGGTAAAAATGCACCTTTCATAGTCCTGTATCATTCTTCTTCAAAACAGGTCCTAAAAAAGTACGTATATATTGAAATGTAGATGTACTCACCCTCATTCGCTTCCAAAAATCACGATCTAAAAATGACCCCATAAGTGTATGTTCCAAAAAACCTTCATATCTTTGAAATTGCCAACATTTCCTTTGAAGAATCACCCTCCGTCTTTGGGCAATAAAAACTGCCATCATCATCATTTGTGCATTTTGTTGAAAAATTGCAAGTTTTTGCAATGCCAAAATGCCCACAATAACATACTTCATGACCATGAAAATTGAAAGTAGAACAAGAATGCGTTCCCTTCTAGAATCCATGGTTAGAGAAGGTGAGAGGAAAATTTTAGAAATTGGATGGACTATTCATGTGATACAAGCCAAACAAATGGTATGGGTTTGGACTTTGGGCTTGGCCTTTGGAGGCTTCACGCTATGGTTGGCCAGAGGCTCCAACTTGGGCCTATTTATTGCCCATTTCCATGGACTCTCATTAAAGTTTGGTCACTCAATCCCATGGCCTCTCGACTTGGACAGCCATAGAGTGAAGAGGCCCTTAGAGTTGTTGAGTTTTCAACATTTCCTAAGTAAACTATTGCATCAAATGATAGGTGAGGATTTGAATGTCTGTCATGCAGTGGATGGATGGATAAGGAATTTTGATGCGATTTTGATTTTCGGACGGTGGGGCATTCATATCATGACAGATTTTGGCATCTTTGAATTGAACTTTCCCTGTGGATGTTGAATTTGGGAGAAATGACCAGCCAGGAGTGCAGGCTGGACTGATGGAAAAGAACGAACAAAGGCTGACCAGCTTGAAGGGGACGACGGAGGTTGCATGTGGGACTCAAAACAACTGAACTGCACGCTGCCATCAGTGCCATGATAGGAAACATCCATTTGTTGCAATTCCTAAAACAATGAACCTATAATTATTTTTTTAAACTTCATTTTGCAAATAAGTACAAGTTTCATTTTYTTAATTTATTTTTTGGAGAATGACGTAATTACGTATCTTCTGTAAGTTGTTAAAATCTCACGTTTTGGAGGAAAAACTTGAAATTACCATAAAATAAAATAAAATTCACATCAATGCTATATATATGCTCAAAAAATTTGAAATTGGCATTATGTAATTGCAAATTTTCATAATGTTTTTGAAAATATTTCAAAAAAATTATATATTCTATGTAAAATTATAAGTAAATCAAAAAWTAATATCAGTGGAAAACTCATTGCCAATAGAAATCTAATGTTGTCTAGGCTCTACTATCAATATAAAAATGACTATTGCCARGGTCTCTCAACCTAAATACGGGTCTCAAAATTTTGATTCAATCGGACAACATTGGTAACATGAAGAGTAATGAAACTCTAATTTAGTATTCTATAGTTATTACTAAATTTTTCTTTAAAAGCTTATAAATAAGTTGGCTTTAGATAATTTGTTTTGCTTAGAGCATCCATACCGTGGCTTGGCCTCCCTGGCCAGGACGCCATAGGCCGGGCTTGGAAGCAAAACATGCCCCCACTGTGCCACGGCCGACAAAATTCAAAGCATCAGGTGCGGGGAAAGTGGTTGTTTTTCTATAGCTTCCGGTGTGTGGTGAAACTTGGAGAGAGCTCGGGGTTGAATGTTTTGTGTTTATTTCTTAATGGCAAGAGGTGGTCGTGTAAAGGCGAGAGGGCGCTGGAGTGGACAAAGCGGCCGAACTTATGGTTGTTGGCGTCCGGCCTTCATAAATGCTCTGCCTCCCCACCCCTTCGTTGACCAACATGATCCGGGTATAGTGTGGGCATAAAGAGCCACAATGGGGGAGCTTGGAACCACTGGCCCGAGGCAACTTTTTCTCACGTCAACTCCAAACTGCTATGGGGATGTGTCCACCCCACGGTGGCGATGCTCTAAAGAGCCACAATGGAGGAGCTTGGAACTACTGGGCCCGGGGCAACTTTTTCTCACGTCAACTCCAACCTGTCGTGGGGATTTGGCCACCCCACGGGTGGCGACGCTCTCAGAAGAAGCTCAAAATTAAAAAAGACTTTGGCATTTAGGCCTTATGAAGGCATAGGATTGGTAACCTTTTTGTATATTAAATACAATTATGAAAATTTATTCATGTATTAAATATCAAATAATACCTGAAGTCTCCAATGAAGTCAATGTAAACAAATTAATAACTTCAAATAATCATAMTGATGTTTTTTTTATAATAAAATATTATGATTAACAAAACATTTATTTTCACATTCATTTAAGTGAAAATGAAAATATCATCATTTTCTCCTATTTTTAATTTCTCAACACCAAGAATAGACTAGTCAGTTACTGTATTTTTCAATCTTAATTTGGAATATATCAACATAAAATCAAAATTAAGAAGATAAACCTATCCAAAAATATTGCAAAAATGAAGTAATATAGGAAATTTAAAATTGTTTGGTTTTAWTTTTAACCCAAGAATTCAGATCCAAAACTAGTTAGTCCTTGTCATCATCAATCGTTTGACACATGCTAGTAAAAAATATATTATAAGAAGTTAGAATAGGCATGGGCCTCAAAATCTAGTCACATATTTTTGCTAGTGAGCTACAAGGATATTTTAGAATAGCATGTAGAGTACATTGATTTGAGAAGTATATGACAAACTACTTCATGTTGATCAACAATAGTTACTATCCTAATTTCAATTGTGTACCAAAAATTGTTCTATTTAAATTTGTCATAATCATTTGTCTCACACATGCAAGTAAAAGACATGCTTGAGTAGACCAAAATTTAGGACTCATGCTTCAGATGGTCTAACTCACCAAGTGTGTGTTTTAATGATTGATTGGTCAACTGATGTTAAAACTGACCAAGTGTGTGTTTTAATGATTGATTGGTCAACTAATGTTAAAACTTGGCCATGGCACAAGGGCACTAGAATCTATGCACTAAAATAGGATTTTTTTTGCTTGTTTGTTATAGTGAGATTTTTGAAAACACATGTCCACTAATTGTGTTCATAATTCCGTTAGAAAGCTCTTTGAGAGGATGGGCAAACGAGACCTTATTTCATGACGTTTCAACTCACGGCAAAAAAGATATTGAATTTTGAAGTTTTAATGAGTTTAAAAAAAATTAAAAAATAACTTTAAAAAAAATTATTAATGAAATTGATACCAACAGACTATACTACATAGTGAAACTAGGTTGCCTCTCACTAATTTCTCAACATTCCACACTATATAAATATTTATTGTTACTGTACAAGAATGCACTCAAATTTTGAATTAGTTATTGGTGTATTTGGAACCCACAAACCTCCATATGTACAAATGGGCCCAGGTGAATTCACTCTTGGCTTGGCCACTTTGGAAAACCTTGAATTTTTTATTTTCCAAGCATGATAGAAATTGCTAATTCTGAATTCATATTTGCAATCAAAAATTCCAAACTAGCTAGAAGAGATGTACAAGGTAAATTATTCAAGCTCCAAATAGGGGGCTTTTTATTTTACTTGCACCCCTGAAATTACTTGGAGTGGCTAAGCGAGGGGGCCAATCCACCCSGGCCTACAAATGGAAGTATTTGTAGAAATATTTGTTGACTTTGATGGCTTGTAGAGTAACTTTCTTGAGGTAAGGCAAACTTAATTTCAAAGGCAACGTAATTTCACTATTTAGTGTTACTGTAAAGTAAGGCAACCTAATTACACCTTTTTGTGTAGCATTTTATGAATGTAAACAATTTCCACACYGCAGAAGAAAAAATAAAAAATAAAAAAAATTCTCTCCACTCAAGTCTCCACTTGAGCCCCGTGGAAAAATGGAAATAAAATCCCTGGACTCAGGCAGAAAAGTATCATGGAACAGTCAAACTCCCACATCATGCGTACCTGTAGTCAAGGCTTACCAACAAATTGACCAAGGCTACAGTACTTTGGCTACCTGGAAGGGACCCACACCCTCCGCACCATCATCCAATGAAATGAATTTYCAGTCCTGCTCTCCTACCAGTCAGTCTAACTGAACTTTACACTAAATAAATATCTTAATGAGACTCTGCGGACCTGGAAAAATCTGAACCCCAACCCTGCATGATACAGTAAAAGGTAACTCGGCCTTTCAATGACAGGCACAACTCTGGACGTGCCTACTGGAGTTCCAAAAATTTGTGTGGTGTACATGTGTCTTTTAAAATGTATGCCACAAGAAGAAATGGGATAGAATTAGGCATGTCTAGAGTTGTGCTAGTGGTTATTGTATATTTTCCCCGGGCCTCCAAAGTACATTTTGTTGTGTAAAGTTTAGATTTGTTGGTGGATGGYTGTTGTTGTAAAGTAGTCTTAAGATAGGTTGAATGATTGATTGGTTTGCTATGTTGGCATTGTTGAAAGATTTAAAAAGAATGAATTTTAGGTGAAGATAAATGTAAAAATTGGGGAGAACGTTTGGAATTTTTTTTTGATAGATTGTGAATTTTTTATGAATTGTTGAATTTTGTTGCCCAATTGGCTCAAAAGAGTCTCTAGACTACCCCAAAATCAACAAAAAGTGTATCATTTTAGAATAGTCATCTTTTGTTAGTCACCTAAAGTAGTCACAATTAATTTTCTAACATGGCAACAACATGAAGGCCTTAAAGAGTCACTTTGAAGGATGAATTTACACTCAAAAGGTGGAATTTTTTTTATTGCAATCACTAATCACTCCATCACCATCATCCACGACATTGATTGGGGCCACAAACTCAACCTAAGGTAGTCCAAATATGATTTCTTGGAAAAAGTCTATCATGGATTGATGCAAGACTATAATGGACCATTTCCTAAGTCCCGATGATGGATATTCTTATATGATGGTTAAAGGGTGTTTCATAAAACAATTGAAAAACAACAACTTCTTCCCTGTACCTTATGCTAACAGAAGAAAGGTCAACTCAGAAGGCTTATTGAATTTGAAAAGTCACGAATAAATGATCTATAGCATGGTTGTAGGGGCTAGTGTTGTCTTCAAAATTGAAGCAAGGTGGCGTATAGAAGCAAGAATTTTGAAGTGATCWCAACAATAGCATGATTGCCATTGATTTCCTTGAAGGAGCCTTCTATCAATGCACTCTTTGGTCTAAAGTGTGTAAATTTTCAGAGGCTACACTAATTTTGTAGGTGATACTAAGTGTGCAACTTCACCAACACGACAAAGCATGCTAGCTAAGCATCCAGAACAAAACTTGAAGTTGGTTGAAGGGTGAAATGTGTGCACATTGTTCATGTCAAAATTTGAAACCTCCTTTAATTCAAGAACAACTTTTTCGAGACCCTAATTCAATCAATAATTGGATTGGGTTGAAAGCATATGTGAAGGTAACATTGCAAATTGAAGGAACACACTCATTGTGTGCAAGGTTTTCCTTGTTTGAATGTCAAAATTCAAAACCTTTGAAACCGTGCTTCTCTTCATGAATCGACTTATTAGAACCTTTGAAACCTTCTTCCCTCTTGGTGCCCTGTTATGTTACAACAATGTTCCATGACACAAGTGTGAATTCAAGCTTCTAACTATCCATTCGGTAGTAAACTGTTACATTCATACCACTCCTACACATCTTGCCCACTTGCCACAATACTATCGGCTCTCGAGCACCCTTGTCTAACATTCAAACTACAAGACCTTCATGTGACGATCTTCCAAGCAATCACATGAAGGGAGTTATAGCCTMTCCTACCACCTCTCTTACCACACCCTCTTTTACAATAGCCAATAATCCTATGTAAGCCAATATGTCAGATTGGTCCCGGACTATGCCGAATTACAAAGTTTGCGACTAAACTTGACCCTCTCATAGCCAATAAACCTCTGTAAGCCAATATGTGAGACCAATCCCGGACTTATTGAATAAGAAAGGTTCATGTGTATTCTTGTCCTCCGACCCCATTTTTACAATTCTCTACTTTGAGCACCAATTTGTTGGCCTCACTGAATTTTTTTCCCAGTGTGGTCCCCTTTCTACAATTCCGGTTCCTTCAATTCAGTTCCGTTTCCTTCAAAGCTGCACCGGCATTTTTCATCCAGTGTGTGTGTCTGTCTGTGCTGGGCCTTCGGTCTCCTGACCTTCCAAGTTCCAATAGCCCTGGCCTCCTCGAACTGACAGACAGATCGCAAACGGCACTACGCTTAAGCCAGTGCCAGAGACTGCGACGCAAGCTCAAGCTCAAGCTCCAAGTCTGTGCTCGTGCTGCACCACCGTGCTCTCCCCAACCCATGCGCAACGCCTGACTCGCGCACTTGCGGACAGGCCACGGCACAGAATCCCAAGCTCATCAGTCAAGCTCCCGTCCAGACCTCCCGGCCAATCCTACCACACGAATAACTTATTACAATAGTCTTCGTTTACAGGCTTCCCCAGTTCACCTTCAGCCGTTCAGTTCGTTGGTCTCCGTCCTCGTCACTCACAGTCCCCAGGTGGAATCTTTCACTCATCACTGGGCCCCTGCGCGCCTGCAGCAGCAGCAGCAGTGCAAGTGAAGCCCTGGCATGGCTGGATTGATGCTCTTTCGGAATTTTCACTATTGCCAGGGATGCGCGAGTTTTCGGAAGCCTCCGTCCATCCGTCCGTCCGTCCGTCGTCGGTCTACTGATGAATCGAGAGGACCCGAGTTCAATGATTTGGTGCCTAGTGGAGTGTAGTTGATGAAGCAGTCAAAGGCAGATTCAGCAAGACTTCCTTCCGTCGCCTTTGAAAGGGTCGGGCGGGCACTCGGGGTGGTCCCACGGGAAAGGGAAAGGGAAGGCTCCCCAAAGGCGGAAAAGCAACGGAATGGCTGCGCACTGTTGATGGGGAGACTCGAGGTTCCGTCTCTGTAGCGCTGTTGACTGATGACTGAGGAGGAGGAGGAGGAGGAGGAGGAGGGACGGACGGACTGACGGAGGAGAAAGGAGGGTGACGAGGGTGACGAAGCTAAACTACTGTACAGGCGGGACTACTATTGTGGGAGTGATGAGCTAGTGTTGAAGGGCTTTCTTTAGGATTGCGCGATTGGTTGCTGCTTTGCGTTCGTCCTTTTTCCCGGAGCCCTTCTCGGTCGGTTCGCTGGTCAAACCTTCGGAGGGGAGGACGGACTGAGAGGACGCTGGACGGTCCCACGGCGATGGCAGAAAAGAAAGTCTTGGCTTTTACGGACCAGGACGTCCGAACTACACGTTGAGGGAGGGAGGGCCGGGAGGGCGACGGAGATCTATTGCAATTCTTATTGCAGCACGTGCTGCAGGCAGTCCGCTTTTGGAGTTTTCAGCATACGATTGATGATTTGTAAGGAAGAGTCTTTGGAGACGTAGACGACGAGGAGAAGAACAAGGAGARRGGGAAGTAGGCAAGTAGGAGAAGAATCTATGGAGAGGCTACGAGTAGTAGTGTTGAAAGGCTGGTGGTGCCCGAGAGACGATGGAGGTTCATGGATGTTGTTCAGCGCGAACTCCGAGTCGTCGCGAGCTTTTTCGTCGTGCGTGCGGCTTCCTTGCCTTTGACCGTCCATGCTAACTTAGCTTGCCTTGCTTTTCTGTGTGGAGAGGACTGAGTGGAGAGTTTTCGTGTGGAACTTGTCTTCGCAGACCTGATAAGGCTTGAACATTGCGCTAGCTAGCTGCGTTCGCCCTCGTTCGCTCGCGTCCGCAATCACGCCAATCAATCACGTCACGGAATTCGTAGCGAAAGCTTGACGGTACCMCTGCGAAGACTCWCACTGCGAAGCCTCGGGAACACAACTCGGGTTCCAWTACGGGCACCACTTCGAACGTTATTTTGGGTTCCATTTCTATTGGGATTGGCCGTCACTGCAGGAACTGTTTCCACTTCTTCGTAATTCCAGTGTTTCACACGTTCACGTTTCGTCTCAGCGTGGCTTGCACCGTCCCTCGTTCCTTGTGAAGTTGACGAAGACCTCGCTGATCTAGTTCCAGTGCTAATGCGTGGATTCATTCATTCCAGTCCAGKACGTCTTCATCGATCCCCACAATCCCGTACGAATTTGACGATCTACAGTTATGGAACTTAGCTTCCCTTCCACCTGATCGAAGCAAGCATATCCCACCCAACGTGTAACTATCTGGCACCCCTACATGAAGTCTCGAATTGCATCCTTGCGGAGGAAATTCCTTGAGAAGAGCAGAGTCCCATGGATCCCCAAGCCGCGTGCGTGATGGACGTTGGTTTATGTCAGCGTCACATCGGGGCGCAACCTGGTGGTGGCATCTGCGCCATCTGTTTGCAGGAGCGACTAATTCAGCTATGGCGCGGCGAAGGGAACTTCACCTGGGACATGGAGGAGTTTTCCGTCACGCCACCTCTTTGTAAGACGCCTTCGGTTGGGTGTGAGCCTTCCCCAGTGATGTACGGGGTGGATGCWGAAGTAGCAACAACCTCTAGCGCTTGCTTTCCCGTGATCTTTCGCATGCGCAACCTCCAGCGGGGGGATGCGCAAGGCTTCAGCAAGGAGCGGGAGAAGATTGATCGAAGCTCAGATCGACAGCAGCAATTCTCATGTGAGCTTAAGTCGATTGTGAAGGAGATTGCGGCGTTGCATGAGAGGAAGAAAATGGAGAAGGCTGGGAAGAAACGAGCCGGGACGACGACGGACAGGGGGTGCGTCTCTGGGAGACGGCAACCGCAACAGGAAGTTGCGCAAGATGCCATGCAGGTTTGAGTTCATATTTTCTTTCAGGTTCCTCTTCCCAGGTTTTCAGTTTTCAGTTTCTCAGCATTTCTCCCTTCACCGCAGAAGAGGAAATTTCGCAACGTTTTCTTGACCATCATGGGGAAAGTGTGACCACAGGGATTCATACGTAATCACACAGGAAATTCAATTGTATCCCCCTGTTTTCACATAGGGATTTTTATGAATCCCCCTCTCGCACTCTCTGTGTGCACGACTTCCGTGAGCTTGATTGAGATTAGAATCTYAATGAACTACACTGACTCAGGAACTTGCTTATTTTAACGCAAGGTCCAGGGAATTCATATGAATTAGCCTGTTTTCACACAGGGAATTACATGAGTTTTTGTGTGCACTTTCTCCTGTGTTAAAAATTTCTTGTGCTTCTTTGAGACTAGCATCTTAGTGAACTACACGGATTCAGGACTTTCCTGTTTAGATTGATCAAGAGTAGCATGGTCTTCGTGAACTTCTCGGATTTAGAAACTCGCTTTAACGCAAGATCTAGGGGATTCATATGTATTAGCCTGTTTTCAAGCAGGGATTTATAAAAATTCTCTTATCCACCTCCCCCTGTGTCCAGGAATTTCGTGCATACCTTGATTGAGATTATCAAGACCACACTGATTCAGGACTTTCCTGTTSAGCTTGCTCGTGATTAGCAAGCTCTTATTGAATCGCACAGATTCAGAACTTTCCTGTTTCAGTAGCTTGCTCAWGGTTGGKYAATCTCTCAACAAACCCCACTGATCCCCAAACTTGCCTYCCCCTCAGGGTCCAATTCCAGCATCCTCAGGCCGCGCGGAAGCCGCTCCAGATGCCGCTCCAGACGCCGCTCCATCAGCACCCTCCCTCCCTCCCATCCCCAACTCCAAAGTGAGCATCGTGGAAGACGAGGAGGAGGCCGACGAGGAGCAGGAGTCCAGGTACAGCAAGACGATGTGCTTCAGCACRTTGTGGCCGGCCATCGCGAACATGAAGTGGGCGAGAGTGTTGGTGAGCCCCATCATCTCCAGCAACAAGATTGCGCCCAGCAAGTCGGATCTGCTGTCCAAGMTCGTGAATGGGCTGCCCAAAGCCACCACCGCGGTGGTGGTGGAAGAGGCGAGAGCGGAGAGCGGCAGGAATTGCGAAACCTCAGGATCGATGCGAGAGAATATCGACTTTGATTTGGATAGCATGGGGCAGACTTTTGGGATGCCCGGCCCGGCACTTCTGCCGCCGCGTTATGTGCAAACTGCCATAGATGAAGGTATGTGTGTGTGTATGTGTGTTTTCTGCAATTCTCACTTTGTCGAGCGTCCCCACACCTCTGTTATCTGAAATTGGAAAGCATAACCTATGCAATAACCTGTGTCACTATGATTTACAAGTCACTGGGATCAGTTGAATGTCTTTCTAGTAATCTATCAGCTTTCTGAAAACAGTTCGCACGTCACTGGGATCAAAGTGTTCGAACTTTTCAGAAATCTATCGAGTTTCTCAAGAAAACACTTTTTTTGAATTTATTGGAAACGACCGGATGCTTGATGTATCTGTATGTAGTAGAAAGTTGCTAGACGAGGTTTGAGGTCTCATTTCCATGTATAGGTGCAACTACTGAAGTGGGAATGCCCTATTAGGGTTCCATTTTAGGTTTAGAAAGAACTGACGTTACCATCCCTACAGAGAATCCTTTGGGTACGAGTCCTAATACCTTATTTGGCCTTAAAAAATCCCATTCAGCACCCAAGTCATCCATTTGTCAAAAATAATCCAGATATGGCACCTACGCCACACCTATGTCATCATACAAAACTAAWATKGTACAAAAGTAKTCCACTACAGTAGGGAATACAAGAAAAAGTGCGCGAGTGAACACCGGGTGTGCAAGAGTCTCGAGGACTGTATACAACGATAGTGATGCCATTCCAGTTCCAAAAAGGGTGYTATTTTCAGCCCTCTAGGACACAGTGCAAARAGTGAAGAACCCCAAATTCCAACCCCAAATTGTCATAAGAGAGTCTTTCAAGACAACATTCAGAATGCAAACACAAACACACCCCGCCGATTTTCACAAGACTTTGCCCTAACATTTTGTTCACATTGGCTCTCTTCTGCAGACGGGACCGTGATCGAGCACGACAAGGAGACCAAGCAGCGCATGGAAGCCTCCCGAATCACGGTGTTGACATGGTTACAGAGCTTACCMAGTCCCAAGGCAGGCCACATGACAACAACAGACACGAACAACAGCAGCAACTCTCCCCAGTTGGATCAATCCACCATCTCTCCCCCCACCACCCTCGGACACAATCCGTTTCCAGCTGACGGGGGGGAGCAAATGTCCCTGGGCAATGGAGTGCTGGAGATGTGCGATGAGGAGGARGAGGAAGTGGGGTTCGACTGTATGCACTCCCAACACACTGCAGAGATTCAGCAGCACCAGACGACGGAGAAGAGTGACGTGCATCCGGAGCCTGAGATTCTCGCTCACGTCGCGTCCTTTGGGAAGTTTCTGCGGAGTCCTCCTCCTACAGTGCATGGCTGCGCTCCGGCGACTCGAATGGTGGACATCGAGATTCCTGCTCAGTAGCAACAGTAGAATGGAAAAGTGGGGATGCAAATGCACTAACTTAGAAATGTGGCTGGCTTGGTGTCATGGGAACCACAAGGAAAAGTGTGTGGCTTGGTTTCTGCACCAGGTGAGCAGCTGGGGTTTTCTTTCTTTAGGGTTTTATGTGTAGGAGAGACGGTTCCTTGGAGGATGCTCCWGAGCATTTTTGAACATAAAGGCCAAGGGAAGAATGCCGTCAGAGCTGTGGTTTTGGGTGCTTATTAGAAGAAGGAGAAGGTGGGTCATCTCACGAGCTCTGTGCCTGCCGGATGAGATTGATGCCTTCCTGGATGAATCTCGTGAGATTATGGATGAATGAACTCGTCTTCTCGAGGATGAAAACGTGGACAGGCGGATGGATGATCACTGTCGAGCTGCTTATAATCCTCTTCTAACTAGCCAATGAGAAAGTGAAACTGGACGTGGGATTAGGGCAACAAACAGCCACAATGGAGCGCAATGGCTTGACTTGGGATCAGCCATGGCTTGACTTGGGATCAGCCATGGCTTGACTTGGGATGAGACATGGATGAACTTTGGATGAGACATAAATGGACTTCAGTTGGGATTAGCCATGGATGGACTTGCGATCACCAGTGGATGGATTTGGGATCAGCCATGGCTTGACTTGGACCAGACCATGGTTTGACTTGGGATAAGTCGGTCACAAATGGTGAGAGCAAAATGGCGCTGGCTACATGTGGATTTTTCATCCATTTACTGAGTTGTGTGCAATTCCCCAGTCCTAACCCACCTTTGAGCGAGCCAAGGTAGCACCCAAATTTCCCCACAGACAAAGACTCAGACCAAGCAACAATAAACTGTTGGAAACCATCTTCCCAGTTTGGCAGTATTTGGCAGTAGGGTTCTTATAAAATTGCAGTGTAGGTCAACAGCGAAATTGCTGCAACAAAAACACTGCCGTGTATGGACTGTGGTGGGGACCACTTAACTTAACAGTACATACAACTTGGGGGAGTGCTTTCGGGTCAAATTTCCTTGGGAAGGGGATTTGAATTGTTGCTTGTGGATGGATGCTGGGTTATTCTTTGGAGCAGCGGAGGGGGGCTAAATTTGTGAGGTAGTAAGATAGTCTCTTAGTTTTGAGAGTTCATGGATGTCCTGAGGGACCATCATCATGTGCTGTAATCAGAAATGAAATGCGTATGAAATCCGAGGGAGAAATGCCACAACCCTTAGAAAAAAGTACTTTACTTGTAAATAAAAAAGTTCCATGGGGGGTGACGCCTTCGGACTCGCCCCTTTCCAAAGTATTCTCTATGCTGCTGCTGCTGTTCTTTTTTTTTTTTTTTTCTCTCTCTTACATTCCTGTGTGTTAACATTATTATTTAGCTTTGGAGGTGGAGTGAGGGTAATCCTTTTTTTCTTCTTTGTGTGCTGTTTTCTATGCGTGCAATGGGCAGGCGTGCATTTGACCCTTGGGAAGGCAGGGGCCATATTGTACCACAAAGTAGGGGCACCTCTTACATTATTAATAGACCCTTTTGTGCGCTTGGAATGTATGTGCAATGAAATTCTTGAGCTGGAGTGGGTGTAGTTTGAATCCATGAAATGGAACAAGAACTATGTTAGCCCATATTTCAATATAAATTATAATGATGGTCCAAATTGTTGTTGTTCTTCTTCTTTGTTTTTGTTTCTTTTTAGTTGTATTGACCCTCAAATGATATAAAGGACTAAAAGTATGTGATGAGTGGCTTTTAGGGAGACTAGAGACATGAAGAATGCACCTTTTCACCTAGGGAAATGTACCCTACCATGAAATAGGGCAACTTTTACACTTTTGACACTATTTGTCCTTGGAAAGTATGGGGATTGAGTTTCTTCAATTGGAGTAGAGTGTTATTTGAGTCCATGGAAAGAAAGATAATTTATGTTGGTTCATATTTCAATACATGTTATATATGGTCTAACTTCTTGCTTTTATTCTCTTTGATTCATTTTTAGTTGTATTATTCACCTTGAAATGATGTAGAGACTAAAAGTGTTTGATGGATTACTTTSACAAAATTTGTAGAGATGATTGGACTACGCCTTTCCATGCATGAATCTCATAATTTTAGACAAACTACCTTGATAATAGGACCACTTCCGGTTAGAATTAACTTGTCAACATCTCATTTCTTTCTTATTCTTGACTTAATTGCTAAGATTTTAGCACTAGAGGACAAGATATTATTATGCTTTTTGGATTGCATTGAATTCCTAGCATGATGACAAAATGCTCTAGGTTTGTCTAATTGTATTGTAGAAAACTTTCTAGCTTTGTTGAGTCATATTTTGACTCACTACTATTTCTATAATATCTTATTTTTCTTGAAACTATAACTAGAGGGAGAAAAAAATCTCTATGTTGTTTATAATTGTGTTTTAATTTTAGTTTTTCAATTTGTAAATTTTGGAATTTCCTCTATTTTATTTTGTAGGTGTTTGTTGTTGTTTTCAATTGAAAAATGATTAGGGCCAAGAGATTTTTTTTGTTTTTTTATTTAATTAATCAATACAAATTTTTCATACTTTATCCTAGTGGGATAAAAATTTAAATGATTATTACTTATCCCAATTACACTATTAACAAACCCATTACTCCAGTTCTAACAATCAAGTATTTGCAACCATGGATGACTGCATTCAAGTTGGGTTTCAAACTCAAGTCTTTTTTAAACTATGACATAACATTATTAATCAACCTAGTGTCCTTTTGCTCCCCTTGCAAGTAGGAGTCCCGAGTGTTGCAACATCCCAACCATTCAATGAAATCAAACTAAATTCACTCGAAGGAATCCCAAGAAGGATTTTTCCAATCTTCAAAGGTGAATGGTTTAGACTAGTTAACAATGTTATAGAAGTGACCATTCTTGATTGAGATTAAGAGGTAACTATGTCCTTGTACCTCATGTGTACACAACCACTACTGGTATCTATTTGTAATTTGAATTTACTTGGATTCAATGGTAGATGCACATGAAAAATGTTGCAAATGACTTAAGTATCTATTTGTAATTTGAGTTTACTTGGACCCAATGGTAGATGCACATGAAAAATGTTGCAAATGACTTAATTTAATATCTGTGCACTAGGACATGTCTATTGTAGTGTTGTCTACTACAAACTCTTTTACCCCATTAACCCTTGAATGATAGACTGATGACCATGAAAATCATCCAATTTATTATTGTAGGAATCATTGGTTTAAAAAAAATCCAATAGCAATCATTGGAAATCAAAGTATTGTAAAAGATCTCCCCTTTTCACACAAAATTCTGAGGATGAATAGTTGCACTTCTATCCAACACAAAAATATTCTCCATCATCCATCAAACACAAAACATCCACAAGGACATTTAAGGGTTAAGCAAGCTGCTAATCGGATTTGGATCATGTGACCAAAGAAAAAAAGGGTGGATTGAGTGAACCAGAAAATGCACAGCGGTTGACTACCCACGTTGTGAATCCTGTTACTCTAAATGTAGCCTCAAAATGTAGCCTCAAAATGTAGAGGAGTCACAGATCATTGCAAAAAGCCAAAAACAGTTGCTCTCTCTTGCGAAGAGAAGCGAAATCGACTGCTACAAAATTTGTAGTCTGGAGCTGGAGTCTGCGCAAAAAAACTTTCTTCGTGATAGTTTGGCATACAAAACCAAGAACTTGGGATACAAGATACTGAAAAAATTGCAGGTATCCTTYCACACAAGAATGTGACCCAAACCGGGAAAAATAAAAAGCTATTGTCCATTCTAGGATGAGGATATGGACTGGGCCAGGTTTGTTACATGCTACGAATCTCTCAGTCTGAGGAACAAATCCGAGAAAAACTCCATGAATCGATATCTAGCAATCAAGATAAACCTAAACCCTAGTTTTGGTGCTTGCAGAATGCTTGACGTACATGCAAGTCACCAACTCTGGCATCTAAAAAAACAAACTAGATACTCCCTCCAATTTATTTCCATTTCTCAGCTAATTCCTTCCGCTCTGAGAGCACATAAGTGACAGCGATAGCTACAAGCAGCGCAATAATGGTGATGAGAAGTAGAGCATAGCTGAAGTCTTCTGTTAACGAGTCATATATTTTGGAGGGTGCAGTGTGTGTAAAGAACAAATCGAGGCCGTAGGCGAAAACAAGGGAGGTGGACTCCAACCGCGCAGGAATGGTCACCATCCCTCGCAAACCTTCCACTTGATACGAATGCGTCAAATAACTCTGAGAAAGCATTAAGAAGACATTAGCCACTAGATCAGGGGTATTGACCGACATGTATACAAAAAAGCTCTCATGTGCAGACCACGGACCAAAAAATAATAAAATCATCTATCAAAGGCCACTTATTTCTTCAGTGCAAAACCCCGTTCTAACATCAAATCACACCCGCTGAGGACAGACTTCATACACCCATATTCAAAGTCGGTACCTGAGGCGAAATGGGTATTGCGTCGGTCAGGGGAAGTAGGCCCTCCTCCTGTTCAGCAGCTGTTGGAGTCAATGTCCTTCGGGGATCAAAAAGCCTCTTATCCAGAGCAAGTACCTGCAACCACCCGTGAAGAAAACTGTTATGGGCATGGTAATAATACAGGATCAACCTCAAAATCTCACCTATTACTCTTGCCAAACAGAATTAGATTTCATAGCCTAGAAGAGAARCACYACTGGAGTTTTCTTTAAGGTTCAAATAATAGCGTGATAACATGAAGAAATTATCCATGAGTAAACCATAAAGACACTGCTTCAAGTGCTTGATTHTTGCATAAATTCAACAAGCTGCAAATCTTCTATCTAGGATGCTGATGKGAATATATCTACAGAAAATCCCACAAAGGATAGATTATATGTGACTGTTACACAACAGTGGTCTAGTGGTGCCATCGAAATCTCGTAGCCAAAGCTATTAAAATTCAAGCATGTTTTGACATTTAAGAATGCAACGGATATTTCGTTAAAATGGCGGTATTTCACAAACTTGGCACTTTTAGGTCTAAAATGTATACCGRTCCTAGAAAATGAATGGAAAAATGGCGGAAGAATGGCGCCATTTTAACGAAATATCTGTTACACACTGAAAATCGTCACGAGCAAAATGGCAATTCCAGACAGACCTGATCGTTCACAGTGCCCAGCAATAGCTGTCTGGCAGTGATCCCCTTAGCAGTAGATGTTACTGTTATGGTCTTCACCGTAAAGGTGAAAAAGTAGCTTTGCGATTTCACTTCCAAATTAACAGGCGAGTATGACGAGATGGGAGCACTGTTGTTGTGCCGACCCAACATCAGCTGTATCACACCCTTATCAGGCTGCATAACACRTAGATACACATTCGTCAAAAAAGAAAGAGTAAGGAAAATTCCACCAAGCGAAAGGATCTCACCCTACACCAGAGTACACAAATCCTATACTTCTACATAAATAAACAGCATTGGTACCCACAGTTCCAGCCATAAAATACGTAAATTTCTAAATCTCTTCGATCCAAAAAAACTTTCTTATGAGAAAACTACAACTTCTTGATGAACACATTGCATGATTAAAATGTTTTCTTCTCTGAGTTGGTATCAAGATCCCAACTCAGAATTATTTTTCACCCAGTAGGTCAATCAAGGAGGAGTATCAAGGGTGCCACCCATACCAATCGAGATAGATCATATATCTCAAGAACAGACATTTCATAACGATGTTGACGAAGATTGAAGTAATGATACACAACCCAATTCTCACTCATGACCTGCAGCACGAAAATGACATCAGGTCAAAACCCGCTTTGATTTCCACAACATTACTCCATCCGGGGTGTACYTGACATAATTMATTAGGAACACCAGCATTCCTCACTATCTCGTCTTTAGGAAGCATTTACGAAACAAGGATGAAAATCTTGGAATACGTTACTCACAGCATGCACAGGGCCTTGCATATTGGGATGAGAGATACGGTGTAAGATCCTGCCGGAAACAGTGTCGATGAGATAAGCGACCATTGTTGATTCCTCAGGATTAGCAGCGCCAACCAGGCCAGGAGGTTTGGGGGTGACAGTCGCCACAAAAACTAGGTTCTTATTGAGAAACTTGAATAAGACATCCCGATTAGGTAAAACCTTTGTTTGGGTATGTGTGACCTGCAAGAACACTCGTTAGCCAACGATGGTACATTCGGTAGATCTAAAGTCTCTTCAAGCTCTATCTTGTTATCAATTCAAAAGAGGACTAGATATTAACGAAGGAAAGAGTTCAAAGTACTCAATCTAGTAGGGGAACAAAAAGGTGCCAGCCAAAACCTTCAGTCCCCTCACAATCCATGCTTAGTGAATGAGAAACTGTTGCTACAAGCACAATGATGTAGCAGTTCATCAAGAAACGAGTTGACACTGCTAACTCCATGTGACGACTTRAATTGCTTGGCTTAAATGTGCTGAATTCAACCTTACGACAGTCACTATCATCAGCATGAAATTTTGCTTACCTCATCTGGTCTCCTCGCCACAACAGCAGTAATAGTTTCAGTCTCTGATGGGAACACAATTGACCAAAGTCTGTGTGTCCCGAAAACGTAACCTTCCTTGATGTCTACAAGACTAGGGTCAACTAGATCCTTTACCCCATACCCATGCATTTTCTGATCAGCATCGTCCACCTCATAAAAATAGGCATTTTCCTTGTACTTCAAGAATAGGGCCAAGCTTTCTTCTGTTGCAGGAAAGAGATGTCCCCTTCGCTGACTGTCAATGAGGAGGTGAAGTCTCTGCTCTGACGAATCAGTTACAGGTATTGGAACTACTTGAGTAATGGTAAAGCTGAGTTTGACAGATTGCAGTTCCGTACCCTTTTGGACATCCACCCACGAGAGAGCAGATTTGACATCATACCCGGGATCTGTAATATAAAAGCAGTCAAACTTCAGTGCATTTAACAAAATTGGAGAACAGATATAAGTAGACAAAGTTAGGAATTCTTTTATCTAATCAAGCCGAGGCGGTCTCACGCAAATGAGTTCGACCTCGCAACAGAAGAAACTAAAGAAGCTAGAACAAAGGATTTAAGTGAAACTTGAACAATAAACTAGGAAGCTCAAGTTAGAGACAAGCAACTCACCTGCTTGAGTTATAATCAAGACTACAGGATTTTGATCCAGAGCATGCTGATGGGGAACCTGCCACTGAAGAATTTTGAGAGGAGCAAAGTCTGGACCACCATAGCTAGCGCGCAGTGAGGGAACCAGAAGGGACCAGACCTCGTGYCCATCTCCGGTATGTAAWGCATAAATTTTCCCCGACTTAGTAAGAACCACGAGRCGCTTACGAAAACCATTGTGATCCCGTGTGAGCTTCGTTTTGTCAGCTTGGTTCAATCTAGCTTTTTGTACAGCAGCTAACTCATCAGGGTTAGCAAGAAATACGCTTGCCTTCAATTTCATGATATGGCCCTGGTGCACAATGCAAACAACTTTTAGAATACTATATCAAGTTTCATCTTCGCCCATCGGATTACTTGTCCTTCCTTTACAGCGTCCACAAAGAGAAACTAATCTACGATCTTAACGCTARTTCCGTTCAATCCCACAAAATTTTCAATAGAGAAATGGCATATGCCCAAATGGGAGCGTTACCTACCCCATAATGGATCCACTCCAATCACGTGCAGAATGAGCTCAAATATTCTAATATATAGCAGATTGCTCATTGGTATAAAAATACTCTTAAAATACAGTAGGGGAAAAATACACGAGCGCTCAGCGGATACAAAGGAAGAGAAGGAAAGAAAATCACCTTCAGCCATTCCGCTAAATCATGTTCTACYGCAGCTACAGAGACACCATCCTTCTCGAGTGGAAGTTCAGCTGTACTGGCATCCACGATAGAGGCCAACCCATCCTCCCTGGTCCAAACAACCTCTCCTTGTTGAAGGAGTGATAAAGAATCGTCTTCCCCRACAACCAACACTCGAAATCCATGTGACCGGTCGGTTCGCACATAGGCATTCAAGAACACCTTTTGCACATAACCTCTATGACTGGGTAGTTTGACCGTCTCCTTCTGGATCTCATCARTGAAATCATTGCCACGCACTCTTAAATTAAACATGTTTTGCGAATCCCCTTCCTCAGAAAACTCAATGATGCTAGTCGCAAATTTGTCATCCAAAACATTCAAGCTGTCACTCACGGCAACAGCTCCTGAAAAATGTTCCACTACACTAAGTTTTCCGGTGCTCGAGTCCACTGCAAGAATAAAAGTTTGATCATCTGAGGATAGGGAAATGGCACCTTCTAGTTTTGTGCTAAGGAGCTTAACATTAGTACCAGGGTTGGTAAGCAGACTCCTCACAGGAGTCTCCACCAAGGTCAATCCATTGGAGGGATTGGCAAGTGCTACAACCAGGTTCTCCGCATCTGATTGAAGGGCCACAGCAAAGTCTTTAGTAATGTGTAGGAGCTCAGTAGAAAGAATCCCAGAAGTTTCAGCTGTCTTCAAATCGCTCAAATCTCCTGTTTTAAGGTCTATCTCCACTTGTGCCAACCCCATAATACCGTAGAAGCCAAAGCCATAGGCCTTCGACTCGTCCGCTGCTAAGACCACTTTCTCAATGAAAATATTCTTGCTGCGAAAGAAGGAAAAAGCAAGTAAAAAATCCGATATCAGATAGAAGCTTATTCAGAGAAAATTCAAATGCTCATCTGATACCGGTAATTACTTCTGAAACCTTTTCGAATCTATATGCATGCAAATCTCCCTTCGAGATTATGTTGTTCAAAATCCAATCACATGATTCGAATTTGGATCTTTAAACTAATCATCACCACCACGAAGAATAAGCAGTCACCAAAATTTCAAAAACAGCAGCTGGATTAATATTTCACCTCGCGGCAGCATCTACGCGCCAAAGTCTAGCACCGTCCGATCCTGAAATAGCAGTCAAGACACTCCCACTGGAGACCAGTAGATCGTTGACTTTGTTGCCATCGACATCAAGCTGCAATTATCAAGATATGGAATGACGAATAGGTTACAAAGCATACAAAGACCTGTTCGTAGTGGTCCACAACAAAATGACGTCGGAGTGCCTACCCGTACACCCTAAACTCATATTGCTGAACCATCGCAAGGGTGAATCCGAATTTGACGAGTTGAATGATACACCTACGCGACAGGTGACGTTCCATAGTGCATGCATACACAAGACATTTCAAATTTCGAAGARGATAATTTGAYGATTTGAATGATACACCTACGCGACAGGTGACGTTCCATAGTGCATGCATACAACAAGACATTTCAAATTTCGAAGAGGATAACTAATGGTTCAGTATTCTTACAGGTAGCGAAATCAAGCCCAAGTTGAATCCCGGAGACGCTTCAATTYTAGATTCCCAAAGTAGTGCACCATCGGGCAAGTACCAGGATCGTACGGTGTTTCCTTTCGACAAAGTTATCACATCTGATGGTAACAGAGTATGACAATTAATCGGTCAACCAAATGTCACGGAAGACCAATAAAAAAATTGCGAGAAAAAATTCTATACAACAGRCTASAMCAGCTTTCKAAAATGTCCATTTGTTTCACGACCTTCCAATTAAGAACCATGAACTACAGGTCGAATTTTATGTTTCGATGTACGACCCGTAAGAACGTGTCTTTATCGATACGCACCACAAGTTTAGGGGCCCTATTGCCAAGATGGGACATTGGAATGATACAAATTCTCAAAGCAGTGCCCAGCAAATTGGAACTGTAGAACGAAGCAAACCCTACTCAGGGAATCCGGATGATAGTTAAAAAGTTTCATGCTCACATTTTCCCATAGAAATCTCAAGGGCATCGATGGTGTCCGTTTCTCCAAGCACACGCCTCCAATCTGCACAATGAAAAACACGACGCCTATATAATTCTCCGGTGTTCATTCCATTGCCTCTCCTCGCAATTCACGGAACATGATAGGAGTTTAACCTTGATCGWCAAAGCTATCTAGAAATATTCAAATTGAGTTTGGTCTGGATTTTAAACTTGTTTTATATCAAGAAGACYTTATCAAATAAAAYGAAGTTAACATCCATMCGGTTACAAACTCAATTTAGATTTGATGATGCAATGAAATGTATATCATTTTTGCRACGCTTGGTTAGAAAACATATTAGAAATTCAAAAAGTCTTGAAATMGCATAAAATTCCAAGTTGGATCCTTTTCATATTATTGTTGACGTTTTGTGGCAGGTGACCGTAGATGGAATAATTTGAACTAAATTGCATTGTCAACATTGTCAGTAGAACTCAAAATTACAAAGCCAACATTAATGGCCAATAAGCCTTCAATAAAATAAATGGTTACAGGCAACAATGGGAAGGGTGCACCTTCACCTCAGTTCTATATTTCTAATTATATATCCAACATATCAAAATTTAACAGGAATATATTAACATATGCAAGATTGGAAGAAGCTGTTCTATAATAGGTATGAAACTAGTATTTGATGCTAACTTTTAGTGACATGGTTTTCAAGATCAGATACTGCATCTGAATAGTTCGATGGTTATTGAGAAGGGACTCTTTTCAAAAGAATTCATCATCATCTCCTAACAGGAATTTGCAGTTAAATTCATACAAAGGCCCTGTGCGTGTAAGGGTTACGATGACAGGAAGACGTACAGATTTCCCCGGTGCGGAGATTCAGAGACGCTATCGCATTCTGCTCAGTGGCCACTACCACGCGCTTCCGCCCCGCTCCTTGAGTCTGAAACACCGCATGCTTCACGCGGCCAATATACTGCTGGTACCTACGCAAGCCACAACATCGTAAAGTCACCATTACCAGCTGGAAACCATCGCCTGAAACCCTAAATTATTCCAAAATCCTTCTAMATGGAACATTGATCTCCASTCGAAAACATATCCTCCTTGACTCAAAACCTCACACTCTCGGGTAAAGACAAAAAAGAAATTACTAAAAGAAAACAACAATATCACAAGATGATCGCACGCAGCTACTCGAGAAACCAAAAAATCCTCCAAAAACCTTGGCAATATCCCCCTCGTCTAAAATCCTAAACCCTAATATCAAAAACAAGGTACARTACTCGTACCAGTCCCGCACACCGACTTGGTCTTCATAAATAGCGTTGCAAGTGGATGCGAGAAAGACCACAAGCAGCAGCGACCAAAACGACAGCAGCGACCTCGATGACGCCATGGTCGCCTCGAGGCGCTCTTTGCCGTGAAGTTCTTCAAAGCCGCAAAGTCAAGATCAAAAMAATATTCGGCTCAAAACGGAAGCTGGTGTGCACAAATCCGCCGTTGCTCAAGCGGAATCCGCCATAGCCAGAACCTCGATTACACGCGAGCAGCATTCGGCGGGGAGAAATGGAAGAGAAAGAGACGACGAAAGAGATAACGAATCTTTGTTTTCGTTCGTCCAACTTTGGACTAATTATGAAGTGTCGAAATATGGCCGGATCTCATTTGAGGACGTGAATTTGAGGCGTCCTGTGGTCTGTAATATTAAATGCAAACTGTGTCACCAAGGTAAACCTGTCTATGACATGCAGAGTGAGTGTTGGTAGGAGGCTCGAACTCCGACTGGGCATTTTGAACCAAACATTAAACAGAGGTACATTTTGCTTTCTTCAATGTTCAAAAATATACAAACTGTGTACATTTTAGGAGGTGGTCACTTTTAGAGCCCTATGGTATTTCAACTTCAAAATTTCATAACTAATTCCACAAAGCTTCAAAAAATATGAAACAACTTGAGCCACATGTCATTTCTTCTTGTCTTTCAACAATAATTTACTGAAAAATATTTCAATATGTTTTACCTCCCCAAAATTCAGTTTCAGTGCTTAGATGGTCGGTTTATGGACCTCCTACCTTAACCCCCAATTACCAAAGGCACCAAAATGTGGTGTCCACAAAACTTTGAAGTTGAAGAAAACCTAACTGAATTGCTATTTTCAGTAGTTTGTATTTTTGATAGATGCCTATTAAGGTCTAGTACAAATCCGATCTAGAAAATAAATGACTATGATTTTTTTATTTGAGATTTTGTGCAAGGGTACCTTGTGTAATCTTGGCTTTTCCTAGTGTTGAGGGCTCTTGGAAATGAGCCCCAAGTATACTAGATCTTGGAGACAAAATCATATAAGAAATTCATTTAAAAAAAATGTAGAGTAGAATTTGAGAAGCTATAAATTGATTGGGGTTGTACATGCTAGGCCCTATAACCTAGTATATTTAGATTGACGAGCCTTTTAGATTCACAAAGGAAAAAGTGGATTGAAATATTTTTGTAGTTTTGACACCTTCTTGGTTAAACATTACAAACTTTCAACTCATGAGTGATATTTTTTTTTTCAATGTAATCTCTAACAAGTCTACTACTTAAATATGTATGGTTACAGTTCAAAAAAATTGATACAATTTATCAAAATATTGTTTTTCTGTTCAACTTGGAGCAAATTTCTAGAAATTGAAAACAGGCCTTGGTCATTTAGAGGTTAAGGTAGAACAACCTGTGACCACCTAGATTTGCAATTTGAGTATCTTGTACAATGTGCTAATTGTTGCCTGTATTTTTCAGAGAAAGAATTAGATGAATTGATTGAAATACAAGTGGAATCATTTTAATCTGTAAGAACTTTAGTTGATATGAATTTTCAAACCAAGAACATAAAACTCATAGTAGGTGGGGGGCATGACCATCTTAAAAAGAGTCAAAATCAGTGACCTACCATCCTAATTCCGTTTCATGATTGTTATGAAGGCACATGTGCAACATCCTAAAAGCACCTTTTTTATTAACTAAAAATAAAATTAATTCTAGCAACCGTTTGTTTACAATGAAGCCTAGTACCTAAACCTATATTTACCAAACCACATTTTAATCAGCTTTAAACTTGCATGAATAGATATAAAGTTGGTATTATTATCTAACAATAGCAACCAATTACTTGCCTAAGTGATTGGGTTTACACACTCTATGGAATTGAGTGGGAGATTGACGCATTTGGGAGGATATTGTAGATGGCGGAATTGGGTGACTGATAGTATTGTGTTGTTCTACCTTAGCAAAAAATATTCATATTTTTTCCATAAAAACACAAATATGTAATTCAAGGAAGCAATTGAAATTTTATTTTTGGAAAAAGTATGAATTTTCTATGAATCTTTGAAGTGTGCAGAGCCTAGATGTCCCCAAAGGATCTGTAGACTACTCCAAATCAACAAAAAAAAATGTTTCTATGATGATCTTCTTACCACCTAAAGCAAGCACAGTATTTTCTAACATGGCCATGACATTTGCAGGAATAAAAAATAACTTTTTTTAACAAGGTTACACTAAAAAGATGTAAGCTTTCTATGATAGTCACTAATAACTCCATGACCATCTTCCAAGGCATTGATTATGGCCACAAATCAACCTAATTTAATCCTAATCCTATTTTATAGGAAAAGTCTGTCATGACTTGATATAAAACCATAATGGATATTTTTCACTAAGTGCATGTCAAGGGTGGTTTGCATATCATAAACATGTTTACCTGAAATCATTTGTCACAATTTCATTCATTTGCATGGTCAAATATTCATCCTTGCACATCTCCATTCAAAATTTAGAAGAACTTGGCTTTTAAGTTTTAATTTTAGTCTCAACAAATTAAGAAAAACTCAATGCCACTATAGTCTTGTTGCAATGGTTGTGTTTCTAATCTCTTATGATAATTGNATTTTTGTAGTTTTGACACCTTCTTGGTTAAACATTACAAACTTTCAACTCATGAGTGATATTTTTTTTTTCAATGTAATCTCTAACAAGTCTACTACTTAAATATGTATGGTTACAGTTCAAAAAAATTGATACAATTTATCAAAATATTGTTTTTCTGTTCAACTTGGAGCAAATTTCTAGAAATTGAAAACAGGCCTTGGTCATTTAGAGGTTAAGGTAGAACAACCTGTGACCACCTAGATTTGCAATTTGAGTATCTTGTACAATGTGCTAATTGTTGCCTGTATTTTTCAGAGAAAGAATTAGATGAATTGATTGAAATACAAGTGGAATCATTTTAATCTGTAAGAACTTTAGTTGATATGAATTTTCAAACCAAGAACATAAAACTCATAGTAGGTGGGGCGTGACCATCTTAAAAAGGGTCAAAATCAGTGACCTACCATCCTAATTCCGTTTCATGATTGTTATGAAGGCACATGTGCAACATCCTAAAAGCACCTTTTTTATTAACTAAAAATAAAATTAATTCTAGCAACCGTTTGTTTACAATGAAGCCTAGTACCTAAACCTATATTTACCAAACCACATTTTAATCAGCTTTAAACTTGCATGAATAGATATAAAGTTGGTATTATTATCTAACAATAGCAACCAATTACTTGCCTAAGTGATTGGGTTTACACACTCTATGGAATTGAGTGGGAGATTGACGCATTTGGGAGGATATTGTAGATGGCGGAATTGGGTGACTGATAGTATTGTGTTGTTCTACCTTAGCAAAAAATATTCATATTTTTTCCATAAAAACACAAATATGTAATTCAAGGAAGCAATTGAAATTTTATTTTTGGAAAAAGTATGAATTTTCTATGAATCTTTGAAGTGTGCAGAGCCTAGATGTCCCCAAAGGATCTGTAGACTACTCCAAATCAACAAAAAAAAATGTTTCTATGATGATCTTCTTACCACCTAAAGCAAGCACAGTATTTTCTAACATGGCCATGACATTTGCAGGAATAAAAAATAACTTTTTTTAACAAGGTTACACTAAAAAGATGTAAGCTTTCTATGATAGTCACTAATAACTCCATGACCATCTTCCAAGGCATTGATTATGGCCACAAATCAACCTAATTTAATCCTAATCCTATTTTATAGGAAAAGTCTGTCATGACTTGATATAAAACCATAATGGATATTTTTCACTAAGTGCATGTCAAGGGTGGTTTGCATATCATAAACATGTTTACCTGAAATCATTTGTCACAATTTCATTCATTTGCATGGTCAAATATTCATCCTTGCACATCTYCATTCAAAATTTAGAAGAACTTGGCTTTTAAGTTTTAATTTTAGTCTCAACAAATTAAGAAAAACTCAATGCCACTATAGTCTTGTTGCAATGGTTGTGTTTCTAATCTCTTATGATAATTGCAAATTCATTCATCATGTTTTCATCTACATGATTTGTCATTGTTTCACGGGGGTCACTTAGAAATTTTTAGCAAACAACGTGCAAATAATATAGGGAGGTATAAATTCATGGTCTCTAAAATTTAGAAAAAACTTTGAGGTAATATACAGTGTACCAAAACATGTACACTCAATTATAATTAAGATACATGCATGAATAATACCTCATATTTAAAAAAAATTGTTCTAAGATAGGGGGGAGATATGGATCCTAGGAATTTATTGTTAGTGGGTTCAACTAATGGGACTACTGAGCTGCTTGGCTAGAAGAAGAAATATTAGTATCCAATCCATTATGAGGAAGTACTTCTTCCCTTCTACCCATTCACAATGACGTGTCAGCTTTTGGTAGAGCTTCAGAGCAATTAGGGTTGGGGGGGCACTATTTTCTTACGCAGTGTGCTTCACTACATCCAACACACACTGTTCTAGTTGGACAGGGTGACTTACATGGTTCATGGATTTTTTGGGTTTAGGATTTAGCATTCTAATTACCAATTTTTTAGAGCTCCACCCACCTTGGATGGTATCACCCTAGATTTTTTTTGGCTTCAAGGCAAGTTTGGGGGGCTTCTACCTTCCCATTTTTTTTCCAACTTACACTAGTTTCCATTTTTTTTGGCTTCACGCTATAATTTCCAATTTGTTTTTGCTTTTCACATCACTTTCCATTTTTTTTGGCTTCACGCAGTACTTTCCATTTTGAAAGGGGTATACGCAGTAGTTTCCAAATTTTTTTTGGCTTCGCGCATTCGTTTCTAATTTCTTTGGCCTTTGCACATTAGTTTCCAATTTTTTTTTTGCTTTGCGCAATAGTTCTCATTTGTATTTCCTCTCTACTATTTCTCTTTTCAATTTCCTCCATGTCATTAGTTTTAGGACAAAATCTCGGTATTTACCTTTTCCAATTTTTTTTTAATAATGAAGTAAGGGTATTGAAAATTGTCCCTCCTTGCAAATTCTAAGTAATGATACAATGGCCTAAAATACGTTGAATTCTAAAATTAGGTAATAATAGGGACCATTTAATTGTTCATGGGGAGCTAAATACCCCCCCTAAAAAAAAACCTAGCTTGCACGTGATATGCAAACGTCTACATGGAGTGAACCCCTAGTGCATTGTTTCTTGTTCAAACCTAATGAAATTTAAACATCTTATCAATGAGCCTTGTAGGTGGATGAATTTTTTTTGATGACGTTGCAACAATGCAATACGGTTTGTTCTAGAAATAACCCTCTAGCATCCATATGCTATTTTAATGCTATACCAAATTGTCTAGTATAGGTTTCAAGCTCAAATTTGGTAATTTAGTGCTTCTAATTTAAAAGATAAATAGTTCAAATGGAGTTAGAATATTTGTCATTACTTGTTAGGCAATAAATTGAAGTAGTTTAAGCAAGTATTTGAAAGATTACAATACATCTTTGATTTGAAGTGCTTGCAAGTCAATGTAAGAAGTCAGCAATTTTCTTGAGTGAAGTTGTTGACATTTTTGATTCCTACATCTCCGCACAAAAATGTCCACATCTTTCACTATAAGAGTCTAAATCAAGCAAAACAAAGCTTATTTGAATCCTAACTTTTTATCCTCTATTTTTTAATAGTTGACCTCCACAACTGAAATCATCCACAAAAAATGTTGTTCACCATAGTGTGAGGTAGTGAACCAAAGTAGGTTCACTAAGCTCTATAGGGTTAACCTTTAAGGTTCAAACCTAAATTTCACATAGTTCTTGATTTTAGATATTTTGAAGCTTAACTAAAATAATGGAATTTTAACATTTTTTTTTTTTTTTTTTTTTTTTTTTTTTTAATTTTTTTTCAACCTTTTAAATCATCTAAAATAATAGAGTTGGTAGCATTCACAAATTGGGCTCACATACGGTACTTTGTACATGGATTTTGGGTGCCTAAATGATAGCACCTAATCTAGAGATTTTGTATAGATTTGAGGGATGGATTATTGGTTCTTGCATGCATAAATTGCTGGCACAATGTCTAAAAATACAATTAATCCCTCATGGAAAGATTTTTGGAGGTTTTAGAAGGACAAAGGGAGTAATTGTTATGAAATGGAATGGAAACATGAAAACACTAATGGAAAATTGTTCCAATAAGATGCAATCTACACCTTTGGTTTTAGAAAAATTGCATCTTATTGGAACGATTTTCCATTAGGTTGTGAAAAATGAATTCAAAACAAAAATAATACAACATCTCTTTATAAAAATGCCATAATTGCCTACAAACCATGAATTGAAATCATATGAATCTACCTAAATTTTCAAACCCATTCCACTCAATCATGAAATACCCGTAGTATAATTTCACGAAACATACATATGAGAATCCCGTACATATCATACGAACGATTCATATGAGAATCATGTATGGTTTCATACGGGATTCTGTAGTAGTATGCAGGTGGTTCGTATCATCATGATGGAAAATTTTGAATTGATTGCGGTCTTCTTCTTTAACAACCAGATCCACCGGGTATGGTTCCGGTTCATGATCCGAAGAGTGGGATGAACGTCCGGATCTTGGATTCTCGTCCTCTCCTCTCGGTACAAAGACGTTTTTGTACTAGTGGAAGAGCTTTTGGCCACTATTCATCATTAACCCTCGAGCACTTTGATGTCCAAAAAGTGGACAACGAACAAAGTCGGAGAGTAACAGCAGACGATGAACTTACAACCATGTTCATGGTAGTTCTGCATGCTCCACACCCTGGGCTACTCCCAAAACCAAGCTCATCTGCATGAAACAAAATTGCTACCTCAAGTCGTGAACTTCATATACTTCGCCTGCCAGACCGCTGAGTTGGAGGCATTTTGAATTTTTGACCATGACGGCATTTCCACCACTCGCCCATTTTTATCGCATGGGCATATCAAATACCCATGTAGTGGATAGTCGCGGGCATTTTCCCTTTTTCCCCCGGTGGTGTCCACCGATCCTAGAAAAACATCCCTCGTAGGACACGTAATCATTACATTCAGCAACGGATGGCTATTCGTATCTGTCCACCCATCCGAGCAAAGAGTTGGTTTTACAGTTCCCGAAGGCTGGACTTGGAGCTATTCAAAGTGCGTAGAGAACTCAAGACCCAATTGAGTTTGACACTGAGGAATCTGAAGGACTCTGATGGTACGCGGGCCCCAAAGGCAACAACTTTTTGAGGGTGACTTGACTTTCTTCGTGTGAAGTTATTTTGAACTTTAAACTTTACCTACCCCCTTATTTTGGGACATTGTGAATCTAACGGTGTATTTAGTATTTTCTAAAATCACTCTAGTTTTCAACCACTTTTTGTTTGTAAAAGCGATTCCTAATGTATAATTTTCTATTGGATTATCTCTTGTGTCAAAATGAAGGGTGCCATGGACATATTTTTCACTTTTCTAGATGTCCTGGATGCGACAACATCTCCAAGCCGATCGTTTTTACCCCACGGATCCAGCCGAGTCATTCCGATTGTAAAAAGGCAAAATTTTAATAGAAACCTATACACAAAATCTTAAATAGAAAAATCATGATCAATCAATATCAACATTGGTTCTTAGATTCTAAATCTAGACTTCAATATGAATGTGTAGAAATTGTAAATGGCTGAGATCAACAATTTGGTTAGGTCTATTTTATTTTGAAGTTTGGCAAACACCAATTTCTAGTGCCTTAGGCATTTTAAATGCTCCCTATTATTACCTAATTGCCTCATTTTTGTCCTTGCGGTTCATCTAATCCGGATATCTAGACGTCACCAGATAGTCTATGATATYCTAATATTCTGAAATAGTTTCGCCGTTAAGGTGAAAGACATCTGTCGCAAAGAGATCCGGTTTTCTAGCCTCAACCGGATTTTCCAGAGAATTGATGAATTCATTTGAAAAGTTGGTAGAAATATCTACCACGGATTCCTTTCCTCTTTGTCTAGAGTGGTAATCCGCGTTCGTATTTGTTTCACCGGATTTGACTACAATCTCATAGTTAAACTCTTATAACAACAAAATCCATCTAGCAATCCGTCCTGACAAATCCGGTTTGTTCACAAGGTATTTCAAAGAATCATGATCCGTGTGAAATATTACCTTGTAATCTAGCAGATAATGTCTGAACTTCTTTCAGGAATACACCACCGCCAACGCCTCCCGTTCCGTGGTCGTGTAATTCCGCTCTGCCGAGCTCATCTGTCTGCTCGCGTAATAGATCGGATTCTCTCGCTTATCGTTGTCGAACTACCACAAAATGGATTCCAGACACCATCCGAATGCATCGATGGTAACATGGAATTCTTTCGTCCAATGCAGAACGGAAAGGATTGGAGCTTTGACAAGCTGAGTCTTCAAATCTTTGAAGGCCTCCTGTCATCTTCTGGTCCATTCGAATTCTGTATCTTGTTTGAGCAATTATGTGAGAGGAATGGCTCTTCTAGCATATCCGTCAATGAATCAACGATAGTATCCGACACACCCGAAAAATCCTCGTCAAAGTTTAATAGCATGTAAATATGCGCTCAAAACGTTATGGCCTAATACGTTGCTCATTCAGTTTGTAAATAGGCAATTTGAGAAGATTAGAAAAAATCACTTATTTTTTCAAACAATATTTTAGAACATCTTTGTTTTCTCCAAAGATCTGCCATCATGATGTGCGTGGCCAAATGAATTGGAATGAAATTGTTGACTCTAAATGTCTAGCCGTGGTTTCATAATTTGTCCCCCGTGGAATTGAAACATTCATAGTGATAGGCCCCCGGTAATTTTTTTTTTTTTTTTTTTTTTTTTTAAAATAATGGTGCGCAATAGGCGCTCCCGTTTGAATGGTCTAATTTTGGGGCCAAAAATTGGGTTGTAAGCACTAAAGGCCGGCTTTGATGAAAGTCTTAAATGTTTATTATACACAATACAACATACAAAAAAGCCATACAAAATACAAAATACACCGTACATTATACACAATACAAAGAACATCATGCACAATATGCCATACATTGTACACCATATGCCATGTACACTACATTGTACACGATACATTGTACTTGGTATTTATGTTGTATGGCTTAAAAAGCCGCTTATTGTGAGCTTATTCACCTAGAAAGACAATCTGATATAAATTTTACAAAATGAGTGTAAAAAAAATATTGTCTCGTCGTGGGCATTTTTACCATGAGGACATTTCCTCTCCATGCCCATTTTTATTCCATGGGCATATGTGGAAAACGGTTCTCCTACCATCACTGCACTTGAAACCGCAGCTAGACATTTAGGGTCAACAATTTCATTCCAATCAATAGTGGGCCAGCACCAAGGGCCCACTTTCATCAAAGCTGGCCTTTGGTGCTTGCAACTCATTTTTTTTGGCCTTCTAAATTAGACCATTCAAGTGGGTTTTAGGGTTTAGGGTTTAGGGTTTAGGGTTTTAGGATTTTAGGGTTTTAGGGTTTTAGGGCCCGTAGTGGAAATGTCCTCATTGGCGGTTGGTGCTTACAATTCATTATTTTTGGCCTCCAAAATAAGACCATTCATATGAGAGCGCCCAATGCGCACCATTATTCTTTTTTTTAAACCAAAAAATTTTCAAACAAGTACTGCACAAAAATTTGCAACTTGTGTGTGTATTTTTCTCGTATGCTTTAGTAGTTGCCAGAGTGTCAGACTACCTATACAACTTCTGAATATCCTCAACCCCTCCCAAATGATGGAAAATGCAATCGAATCATACCTTTCCAATGATATGTTATATGGCGTATTTCACGGAGGGGATCTTTAAGAACTCCTCCCTCCTAGCCCTCAAGTGTGCACATCTTTGATTAATACGATTTTTCGATTCATACGATTCATTCGTATGATTCATATTATACAAATCATACGGGAACATATGAAAGCAAGTTAATTTGATGATTTGCTGTGGCAGTTGTGTATACAACCTTGAGCTTCTCTTCAAGGGAAGTAAGCTTGGTCAAAAGAGCAGGTAATCCTTTTGCGTTGATGGGAGAACTGTCAGTGGAAAATGGTTCGCCTACCATCATGGCACCTCGTTTTTCCAAAAACGCATGCCGGATTTTACAATCTTAGATGATGTCGACAAAGATAGGTCAAGAAAAGCTTGGAAACATGTCTGCGTCACCAGCAATGTCACATGTCATCAGTGATGTCAACCACAACATGACGTCATAATTTGTCCCCTGTGGAATTGAAACATTCACTATGATAGGACCCCTGTAGTTTGTTTTTTTGTTTTTAAATAATGGTGCGCATTAGGAGCTCTCATTTGATTGGTCTTATTTTGGAGGCAAAAAAAATGGGTTGTAAGCACCTACGGGGGAAGTCCACATGCCCGGAGAATACAAAGGGGCGCATAGTAGAAATGCCCTTATGGTGAAAATGCCTTTGAATGTCCACTAGCGGGGGGGTCGGCATTTCCACCACCCACCCATCTTTATTGCATGGGCATATCAAGCACCCATGTAGTGGATATTGGCAAGCATTTTCGCCATGAGGACATTTCCACTACGGGCCCATTTTTATTCCATGGGCCACTGCGAATGTTTCAATTCCACGGGGGACAAATTATGAAACCACGGCTAGACATTTAGGGTCAACAATTTCATTCCAATTCATTTGTGGGCCACTACCAAGGGCCCACTTTCATCAAAGCTGGCCTTTGGTGCTTGCAACTCATTTTTTTTGGCCTTCTAAATTAGACCATTCAAGTGGGTTTTAGGGTTTAGGGTTTAGGGTTTAGGGTTTTAGGATTTTAGGGTTTTAGGGTTTTAGGGCCCGTAGTGGAAATGTCCTCATTGGCAGTTGGTGCTTACAATTCATTATTTTTGGCCTCCAAAATAAGACCATTCATATGGGAGTGCCCAATGCGCACCATTATTCTTTTTTTTAAACCAAAAAATTTTCAAACAAGTACTGCACAAAAATTTGCAACTTGTGTGTGTATTTTTCTCGTATGCTTTAGTAGTTGCCAGAGTGTCAGACTACCTATACAACTTCTGAATATCCTCAACCCCTCCCAAATGATGGAAAATGCAATCGAATCATACCTTTCCAATGATATGTTATATGGCGTATTTCACGGAGGGGATCTTTAAGAACTCCTCCCTCCTAGCCCTCAAGTGTGCACATCTTTGATTAATACGATTTTTCGATTCATACGATTCATTCGTATGATTCATATTATACAAATCATACGGGAACATATGAAAGCAAGTTAATTTGATGATTTGCTGTGGCAGTTGTGTATACAACCTTGAGCTTCTCTTCAAGGGAAGTAAGCTTGGTCAAAAGAGCAGGTAATCCTTTTGCGTTGATGGGAGAACTGTCAGTGGAAAATGGTTCGCCTACCATCATGGCACCTCGTTTTTCCAAAAACGCATGCCGGATTTTACAATCTTAGATGATGTCGACAAAGATAGGTCAAGAAAAGCTTGGAAACATGTCTGCGTCACCAGCAATGTCACATGTCATCAGTGATGTCAACCACAACATGACGTCATAATTTGTCCCCTGTGGAATTGAAACATTCACTATGATAGGACCCCTGTAGTTTGTTTTTTTGTTTTTAAATAATGGTGCGCATTAGGAGCTCTCATTTGATTGGTCTTATTTTGGAGGCAAAAAAAATGGGTTGTAAGCACCTACGGGGGAAGTCCACATGCCCGGAGAATACAAAGGGGCGCATAGTAGAAATGCCCTTATGGTGAAAATGCCTTTGAATGTCCACTAGCGGGGGGGTCGGCATTTCCACCACCCACCCATCTTTATTGCATGGGCATATCAAGCACCCATGTAGTGGATATTGGCAAGCATTTTCGCCATGAGGACATTTCCACTACGGGCCCATTTTTATTCCATGGGCCACTGCGAATGTTTCAATTCCACGGGGGACAAATTATGAAACCACGGCTAGACATTTAGGGTCAACAATTTCATTCCAATTCATTTGTGGGCCACTACCAAGGGCCCACTTTCATCAAAGCCGGCCTTTAGTGCATACAACCCATTTTCTTCGCCTCCAAAATAAGACCATTCAAATGGGAGAGCCCGGTTGAGAGAAGTTCACTGCCACTGCTGAGAGCTTCACTGTCTTCTTTCGTTTCCGTGTCCAGGAGTCTCAGATCAACTTCTGGTATATTATGTTGTTGTGTAGGAGCTGTCCAATTGTCACATTCGCCTTCTGGTCTAAAAATATAATGGTCAAAATTTTCTACAAATAATTCCATGCATACTAGATAAATTACTCTTTACTTTTGTATGGGCCCGTAGTGGAAATGTCCTCATGGCGAAAATGCCCGCGAATATCCACTACATGGGTGCTTGATATGCCCATGCCATAAAGATGGGCGGGTGTTGGAAATGCCGTCATGGTCAAAATGCCTCCATTTTCCACTAAATGATATAAATCCTTTAATTGAGGGACCCAGTCCTACTTCACGGAATAGAGCTGACTTCTCAATTAATTGTGTAGAATAGAACAACCTTGATTTGGACATGCCCGTGGAATAGGAATGGCTGCGTAGTGGAAATGCAATGCTGGTGAAAATGTTCAGACAGATCCACTATGGGGGTGATCCAAATGCCCATAGAATAAAAATGGGCCACTAGTGGATATTCGAAAGCATGTTCCCCATAAGGACATTTGCATCACCTCCTTAGTGGGTTTTACTCAATTTTCAAAATAAAAGAAAGAATCCATAGCTCGTAGATTGTTTATTAAAACATTCCAACAATCAAGATTGACATTTTAGGTGGTGCATTTAAATGACCGGAACGGTAATTCGATGAGAAAGTGGCGCAGGTGCAATTCCGGAATCTAGTTGATTCCATGCGGAAATCCCCACACATCAGAAGGTCTGCCAGCCACCGGAACAGTCTAAACCTCTAGAGAGCAATCCCAAGTCGGATCCCGGATGTCTTTTGTTCTGTCGTTGTAGTGAAGAAAGCTGGAAACGGCTCTGAGTGACCTGCTTTCTGGATAGGCCATCCGGATAGTTGTGAGAGTGTTTATAGATTTATTTACTACAACATATTATTTCGTGGGTGTTTTGTGTTTTAGAGAGGAGAGAGCGCGAGGAAATCAAGTGGTGAGTGAACCCATGTTCTAAAAGCGATTGTGCTCTAAAAGCGATTGTGATATAGGGGTAGTGGGGTACATTTTACTTTCTTCAATGTACCAGTGGTGTACATGTCGAGAGGTGCCTCCTGTGAGGTCTTATCGCCTTAGTTGGTAAACGGAGGAACTTTAAAGAGTGTTGGAACGGACAAGTGCACTTGTAACCACCCAGCTTTGCACGGATAGGAACCAGCATCAAGGTCGTTGTAGTATGAAAGGATCGTACGGGGAATCTCTGTATGACCTACAATCCGGATTGCTGTCGGGATTGTTGTGAGGGATCAAACCGGATCTGGAGTATGTTAAGAAATTAGATGATAGGATAGTGGGTCTTCAGCCGTTATAAGTCACGGAAGGAGTGGTGGGCCTACCACTCTCAAAAGTAAAGCGGCGATCCCTCTGATGGTAAAACCGAACATTCAAATTATCATACTTATCAAGTTGAACCATCTTGTATATAGTATCTCCACTTGTGGTGTTGGAAACAAACTACCGATCATTTTATTTGAGTATTATAGAACACCCTAAACCTTAAAATTATTCTGCACCTATAAAGTGAGTATATAAATTACAAAATGAGCATGTTTGGGACTCCACATTGATAACTCTATTTGACCTGATTTTTTAGTGAATGTATTTTCAAGAGGAGACTTTCAGCTAAGTATGTGGCTCTCAGACTCTTTAGTTGAAGTTCCTGTGACGTTCATCAGACTTTTGACTGCAATTTTTACCCAAATTTGGGGAACAAATGATCCCATGAGCGAGAGAGGGCTGGGTACCTAGAGAATATTTGGATTTTAAGCTTTGAATCTATCAGGAATATGATCTATCAAGATCTCCCTTCTCATAGCAATCGAAAACAGGATGCATCAAACAAGGCTTGGGCTCTTACAAACTTCTCAATGTTCATCGCTCTCCGTCTTCAATCCATTGCCAAGACAGTAATGATCTTGGACTTGATGTAAACATCTATCGTGGTAGCTCCTTCAACCAGTGAACACTTGAAGGGCAGGCAAACGAATCAAATTCTTGAACAATACACATGAATTTGAAGCCCTCACATTCTTTAACTTCTTCTATATTTACGACTATATAATTCCTTGAAAACACTGATCTTTCAAGCAAAATGGCAAAGTCTATTATGTCATTTAATTTTTTTAATATAATTAGGAGAAATATAAATCCAATGCAATTTAATGTATTTAGGCCTTCAACTACTTTAAAGTATTCAAATTGAAAGCATGGTTAAAGTCTTCATTTTTTTTAATTGAATCTAACAATAGGATCTTCTACTTAAATTGGTGGAATATATCTTTTAAATTTTTTTAATTAAAATACTTTAGCAATTGAAAAGTTTGTGATGTTTGGGGGCCTCTAATTGCAAATATGAATTCAAAAGAACCAAATCTCATTATGTAATGAAAATCTAAAACTTTAGTTTTGACCATCACTATAGACCACAAGGAGGCTTATTATTCCAATTTTGAATTCAAAATTCCCGAATTTCATAGTATGTTGAAAATATAGAAACTCTAGTTGTTCCATCACTTTAACCCCTAAATGCCCAAATTGCGTTTTTTGGCAACATAGAAATTTTGGGCAGCTCACTACAAATGGAGTTTTTATTAATGCCCTTTGAAAGTTTCACACAACATGTGCCCAAGGAGTAGCTTTAAGTCCCAAAAAATTTCATAACTTTTGACTACACGGTTAAAACGTTATTGTACGATATGTCATTTTCAATGCTCGGCGGGCAGTCCAAAAATTTCCGGTTAATTAGATATGTCCTAAAATGTTTGTTTTTTAAAAGTTGGTACTTCACTAGAAGAAGCCCGTGTTTTTTTGAATTTCTCTATGTCAAAGTTGATGGATTTTGCTGGACATCCTTTATAACAACTCATGTTTTTATGTCAACAATGACATCTAATGTAACATCTTGATGAAGGTTTCTTCTAGTGCTTGAACTTCTTAGAAGCTACCAACTCTCTTTCTAACCAGTTTGTACGGGTTTGAAGGTCTTTCCTTTCTTTCTGGATGAGCACTCTATTCAAATTGTTCGGCAATACGATTCAGAATCATGCATTCATGATATCCCGTATGATCATGATGTACAGCGAGAGATACATCATGATGTCGCAAAGATGTGTTTCTTCTCGAACCCATCCATGCACAACCCAGAACTTTGAACGCGCGCGCACCGCGCGCGCACCGCTCTGAAGTCGCAGCCCTCCATGCGATTGTCCACTACATGGGTGCTTGTTATGCCCATATATGCAATAAAAATGGGCGGGTGGTGGAAATGCTGTCATGGTCAAAATGCCTCCATTTTCCACTACGTGGGCGCTCCATATGCCCATGGAATAAAAAGAGGTGGATACTAAAAATGTCCTCATGGCAAAAATGCCAGCGAATATTCTATACATGGGTGCTTGATATGCCCATGCAATAAAGATGGGCGCGTGGTGGAAATGCCGTCATGGTGGAAGAAGATGGGGCTCAAGCACCGAAGCTGGTACGGGACGCCGGTATGGGACAACCACAACCATCGACACCGCCGGAGCGTGACTGGCTTCCGATGCTTGTCCATAGCAGCCTTCCGTAATGCCCTAGCCATTTTTGCAGCGTCCAAGATAGGTATTGCCCCAGCATTTTTGCCTCCAGTGGCCATGATTGACTATCGATTGCAAGCCGCAAGAGTCTTGCTTCGGACTTCTAATAGTTCAAAAACATAAACGTGGATGAATGTAGGATGTAGTATAGGCAAAGTTTACGCATGTAGACACCAAAGGATGGATACAAGCCAAAATTTGTAAATGAAGTGGAGTGCAAAGGGCACGGGCGACTGCATATATAACTAGGGCAAGTTCGGGTCGGTTAGGCATGTGCACTTGGGGCGATCGCTGGTGGAGACCTCGAATCGGAGAGAGAGCGCGCGGGTTCTGCTGGGCGACCTTGGGTACAGCAAGGTGACCGCGGATACGTTGTGGGAAGACTGCGGGTACTGCAGGGCACGCGTAGTTCTGTTGGGCGACCGCGGGTACTTGAACGCGCCTTTACCCACACCCGAAGTCACCTAGTGCACTCGCCCTGAACCCACAGTATTTTGAAGAATAATATCCAAATATGCATATTTATATATCTACACATACCATTTGTAAAATTATGGTTATATGTTGGACGAAATGAAAGATTTAAGAATGTTTTGTAAGAATTAAGCATTGAGTGAAAAAAAAAAAGATTTAAAGTCGAATGGCGGATGTAAAGTCAAATGGCAGATTTAAAGTCGAATGGCGGGTTTCATTGAAAATTCGCCCTGGTTCTCTAACGTGGGAATCAATGCCATCAATGCCAAATGGCCGGAATCCTTTCCACTTGCTATCATGGCAACGCGCGGGAAGAAGAACCCTATTAACGTGGCGGCCGTTCTGGGTCTAATGGACTATCGCCGCCAGCTGCAAATTGTCCAATGGAAGACCGTCTCTCCTCCCTGGAAGTGCGAACACGTTCAGTGGGGGAGTCCGTTGCTGCATTTTGCTGATCTCTTCCGGCAAGCAGGGGTCCATACGACGGATTCGTTCTCACTGTGAGAGGTGAGCCTTCCTTCTCATTTGACGAGTCCTCCGCTCCGTTTGCCAAGTTCTCAATCGTCGGGAAAGTTGTTCGACGGAAGATGATGCGAACTGACGATGGTTCATGTCCGATGGCCGCATCTCTCTCCGTCCAATTCTCGTCCTGTGTGTGCAGGGGAGACGGTCTGGTCATCGAGAGGATCTGCAGTCCAGTTGTCTTGAGAGTGGTCGTGGAGGAAACATGATCATCCGAGGGTTCAGGATTGAGTTCGTTCCATTCTTGTTCTCATTCTCTTAACTCCAGAATGCGTCCCCCATGTGTGTCTGATTGAGAAGTTTTACGTTTCTTAGAGTCGCGGAATGGACTGCTCGAACCCATTTCATAACCACACTAAGATTTAGTAAATTGTTTTCGTCAACCTAATGGGAGGGGACTGCATTGTGATCACCATCATTATGATTGTGAATCTAGTGCGCGCTCATGGCATCTTGTTGAGGTCCAAGCACCTTTGAGATTTCAAATTCAAAAAGACTATGGCCACAAGCTCAAAAAACCCAATTGTTCTTAAATTGGAACAAGCATTGGCTTGGAGGTGCCCTTTGTTTTCGTCGACCTAATGGGAGGGGTCTGCATTGTGATCACCATCATCACGATTGTGAATCTAGTGTGCGCTCATGGCACTACGCGCCTATTTTTATTTGATGGGCATTTGGATCACCCCCTTAGTGGATGTGCTTGAGCATTTCCGCCAGCATTGCATTTCCACCGATTTTCATTCCATGGCCATATCCAGCACCCCTCACTACTGGATATTGGAAGGCATTTTCACCATTAGGACATTTCTACTACGCACCCATTTTGATTCTATGGCATGTGAATCACCCCCGTAGTGGGTATGCCAAAGCATTTGCACCAGCATTGCATTTCCACTACGCGCCCATTTTTATTCCACGGGCATGTTAAGCATGCATGTGGTGGAAATTCCAGCGTATTTTCAACATGAGGACATTTTCAATATCCGCCTCTTTTTATTCCATGGGCGTGCTTGACATGCCCGTGGAATAAAAATAGGCGCGTAGTGGAAATGCAATGCTCGTGAAAATGCTTCGCCATATCCACTACGGGAGAGATCCACATGCTCGGGGAATACAAAGAGGCGCGTAGTAGAAATGTCCTTATGGTGAAAATGCCTTTGAATGTCTACTAGCGGGGGGTGCTTGATATGCCCATGGAATAAAAATAGGCACGTCGAGGAAATGTCCTCATGGTGAAAATGCCCGCGATTGTCCACTATATGGGTGCTTGATATGCCCATGCAATAAAAATGGGCAGGTGGTGGAAATGCCGTCATGGTCAAAACGCCTCCATTTTCCACTATGTGGGTGCTTGCTATGCCCATGGAATAAAGTGAAATAGATACTGAAAATGTCCTCATGGTAAAAATACCCTTGAATTTCCACTATCTGAGTGCTTGACATGCCCGTGGAATAAAAATGTGTGCGTAGTGGAAATGCAATGCTGGTGAAAATGCTCTGCCATATCCACTACGGGGGAGATCCACATGCCCGGGGAATACAAAGGGGTGGGTAGTAGAAATGCCCTTATGGTGAAAATGCCTTTGAATGTTTACTAGCGGGGGGTGCTTGATATGCCCATGGAATAAAAATGGGCACGTAGAGGAAATGTCCTCATGGTGAAAATGCCCGCGAATATCCACAACATGGATGCTTGATATGCCGGTGCAATAAAAATGGGCGGGTGGTCGAAATCCCGGCCGGAACAAACCATCAAAAGCGCTGACCTTGACTTCCCAGCGTCACATTCTTCACCTTGCCATTGCCGCGAGCAAAACCTGCAATCGATTTTTCAGAGCTTCCTCGTCTTCCTGCAAGAAAGGCAACCTCAACCCGCACGGAAAAATCTACTTCCTACTACGACTGGGTTCTATGACTAAATCTAACCCCGGCAGCTCAAAACGGGACATGAGGTTCTTTGCCGACTCCTGCATCCCCTCCACAATCTCCTGGAGGTTGAGATCAAATGCTTCTAAACAGTCAAACATAAAGTGCAGTTCGCAAATAAAAAAGAAAAGTAGCATATTATAATTTTTTTAAATTACAACACAATAGGAAGCACCACCTACGTCCCAAATGTGCAACATATCATCATTGCCACCGCTCGCGAGCTGTTGACCTGAAGGCGACTACTTCAATTTGCACACCTCTTGTTTGTGGGCAGCCATTGTACCAATGACATAGTTTATGATCCTCATATCATGATTCAAAATCATTGTGTCACGTCCGTCAGTCGCCAGAGTTAGCCCGTTCCAGGCCAGAGCACCAACACGAGCAGAGTGGCCCCTCAAAGTCTGTAACTGCAACAATAGCATCCAACATCACGCTGTGAATATTTACCACCATGCATAAACTCGAGACCTACGTACAATTCAAATTCAATAAATAAACCACAGAGCARTGCTCTACATGTAATTCAAAATCAATGCATAAGCCACAGATCCGTGTTTCGTATGCAATTCATAATCACAAAGCTTCAAGAAAATTTGATAGCGGATGTGCCTGATGAAGTGAGACTAAGTCTCAAAGTTATACAATAAAGTTATTCAATCCTACAGCCAAGTATTGACCATCTGAACCAAATGCCCATAGAATAAAAATAGGCGCGTAGTACAAATGCCCTGATGGAGAACATGCCTTTGAATATCCACTAGTGGAGGGTGCTTGATATGCCCATGGAATAAAAATGGACCCGTAGTGGAAATGTCCTCATGTCAAAAATGCCCGCAAATATCTTGGCATTGATCATTTGGTTCAACTTGAACCGCAAGGTGATGAGTGACTTCGTTATAATAGGAGACATAAACCTCTCACTCACTCGCTCACAATCTCCAATCACCTCCCAATCTGCAAGACGTATTCCGGGGTTGTCCACGTCCAACGTCCCGGGGGAAATTGCGTCCCAAAATCGGACGTCCGGACGTCTGAATCCACGGGACGCTCACATCTGGCGGACGGAATGCGGACAGGCGGATGGAGACGGGCAGATGAACTGGCGAAAGCGAACAGGCGGACGCGGATAGGCAAACGCAAAAGGCGGACACGGAAAGGCGGAGGTGAACATGCGGACGCGAATAGGTGGACGGACTCGCAAAATTCAAAAATCAATGTCCGCGAGTCCGTTCGCCTGCCTCTCCAACGGGCAGACGGCCCTGGCGGATGGCCTGTCCGAATGTCAGGGGACGTTCGGACAACCCTGACGTGTTCAATTAATAAACAAACTTCATGCCGGAGCAATATGCAACTACTTCACAATGGCAGTAAGAGGTCAGCCATGCACAGCTTACAGGTTTGGGAAGGAGGTGCGGTTCAAGGCACTTGAAGGCCATGAAGCTTCGACTGTTGTGTACTTTGTCAAAGTCACTCACTTGTCACAGGTACGTTCAAAATGACGTCAAAGAGAACGTACAATACAACGTCTTTGACAACGTTTACCGCGTCGTACGCGACGTTATCTACAACGGTTATATACGCTCACAGAAAGATTTAGATTTCAGTCCTACGTTATGAACGGCATTAGATTTTTTCATATACATACACAATATACACTATAAGACCAATGTCTTACATTTATACTTAATTTTTTTGATATATGAGGTGCTAGTTTCTGGAAATGCTGTCATGGTCAAAATGCCTCCATTTTCCACTATGTAGGTGCTCCATATGCCCATGGAAGAGAAAGAGGTGGAAATGTATGTCTATTTTTATAGTGTGTCTGAAGAAAATTTTAAAAAAATAGAAAAGATTGGGAAAAAAATATAGAGAACACACTATGAGAAATGTGCATCACAGCATGGAGGAATTGATTTGGAACTGAAAGCGAAATTGAAATTCAGAGGAATCCATTCATACCTCTCAATGCTAAATTGTAGATACCTAAATTTTAGAACATGCACAAATATTTTGAATACACCTATTATGAAATTTTTTGGAATTTGGACATGCATTCCATAGTGCAATTTGATGTGTACTCAAATTCCATAGTTTGTATTTCTATTTAAATTTTCACACACCTAAGAAACAATCATGAATTTGATTTAGTACATATGGCACATGTTTGCTAGGAAATCCAAAAGTGTTGTAGTCCAAAAATAAATAAATAATGGTTGGGTTTTTTYGTTCACATATTTTGGATGAATAAAAAACTTTGATTGTATTTTTCAAATTTTTCTTCAGAAGAAATTGCAGTGCAAAGTATATCTTGGATTGATTTGAAAATTCAACCACACAAACTAGAAGAGATTGCACAACTTTCYCGACAAGTTTTATTGAATTTGGACCTTGGATGCAAAAGTTATAGCACTTTGAAYTRAACTTGAAACTATGTGTGTCCTCATCTGTGTGGGTGTCACAATAGATGACGTCTTCAACTTTCATGGGGGAGTTTTAGACATCCGTGAGGGCCTTGGCCAAACGAAGGTTCGAGAGTGGTCGAGCTGAGATTTTGATGGGTAGCCCTAGCTTTGACAAATGGATGGGGAGCGAAGGCCAGGAGATTTCAAAACCTCCCGTGGTGAGCAATACCCCAGTGGTTTTAAGTTCGTCGGAGATAATTATCATTGCATAGGGCTCAGTGTTTTGCATTAATCAATGAATGAGTTTAGTGGACCAGATTCACATGGAGGAGACCGAGCTTGGAACTCTTCTTGATGACAAGAAGGAGCTAGAGGAGAAAGTCAATCGTTCACAATTAGAATTGGAGTGGTTTATGGGAGTCTTCCATAAAGAATGGGCTCACAAAAAGGAGCTGGAGAAGAAAATCAATTGTTCACGATTAGAATTGGAGTGGTTTATGGGAGTCCTCAAGAAAGAACGGGCTCACAAAAAGGAGCTAGAGGAGAAGGTAATCCAACAGATGATTGAGAAGCTCTTTGCAAAGGAAGAGTGTGAGTAGTTTAATTGGTGTGCCAAACAATGTAAGAGCAGAAGGTGGCCAATGTTGTCTGCCCAGTCGTGGCCGTTGGGTTTGCCGTCCGCCCATTTGTCAGTCCGCGGAATTTTTTTTTTTTTTTTTGGGGGGGGGGCGGACGCTAGACGCCTTGGAGGTTGGGATGTGGCGGACTGTTTGGGATCYAGAATCACCTTCCAGAGCTTCACCTTGACCTCGGTAGAACTAGATGGTCCTGGCCTTGAACATTCTACGTAAATGCGGCATGGATACAGACTAGGCTAACCTCACTCAGTTCCAATATCCACTACGGTAGTTAAATCATACACATTCATGTTGATTTTTGAATGTATGATTTARAACCTTCATACGGATGATGAACAAATTTGTGTATTCCCTTTTGCAATAAAAGGATATTTTATTATGTATACAATTTTCTATATCCTATGATATTTTCATTACACTTGTCTTCTTCTCATCCTTAGATTTGATTCCATATTATTTGTATATTGTGATTACGCTAATGGCTATCAACGATGACGGTGAAGAGCTCGGCCACACACACTCTATCATCTGCCACGAGAAGAATCTTTGATCTCGAAGAGTTGCTACAGTCCAACATTGGCAAAGCACCTTGCAAGTTCAAGGATTGCCTAAACAACAATAGGCAATTGGCAAAAAAAGTCAACAAATGCGGTCAAAAAGGTTGCGCACAATCTGTAATGTCACGGCGGACAATGCCAATGCGGAGATTGAGTCGAAGAAGGCCACCAATCAAAATGGGTGGCTAAAGGAAATGCCGTCATGGTTAAAATGCCTCCATCTCCCACGACGTGGGCGCTTGCTGTGCCCATGGATTAAAAAGAGGCGGATACTAAATATGTCCTCATGTTGAAAGTACCCTGGAATTTCTAAACATCTTCTTGAAAAATTAATTTATAGGATTCATTTCCAAATGCAATTTTCACAATTTTTCAAAAGAAGTTGTTGGAGAAGGTTACATTTATTTGCTAGAACAATCTCACTGTTGGATTTATTGTATTTCAATCCTATTTTAGAGCTATCAACCATTTAGTTTTTCTTTCAATCTTGGACCTACATCTACTTAACAATTTTTAAAGAATGGAAATTAAGGATTTTTTTGCTTTTTTTTCCTAGACTCTCAACTCAATTATTTAACACAAGAAATTTTTAATTCAAATTCTATAGTGCAAAGTTTTTTTACAAATGGTGTTCAAAGTCAACGGAAATTATAGACTTCAATTCAAAAAAACTTTTTCTTCCAACATTGAATGCTCATATCTTCCAATCTATACAATCAAGCTTTATGCAATTTTTATCAAATGATCTCAAATAAGTTATGTACAAGATCCTATTAATTAGATTCTTAAAAAAATATTTTTTATTTTCTTTTGGTAAGTGAATGCAACAGAAATGGAAGTTTTGAATGGTTTTTGACAGAAAAATGGTCTTGGTCCATTAAGAGTTGAGAAGAAAAAATATAAAAAATACAAACTACACCACAAGGTGAATCATTTCTCTACACTTCATATGTACAACATAGTTTGTTATTTTATTTAATAATATTTAAGCCTATTATTGGTCTTTATTATATTATAAAATATATTTCACTAAGTTAAAGTCTTCTTCTTGGCATTAGAACATGATGCATTATATTTACCTCCTCACCCAAAATGATGTAGACATTAAGCATTTGTTAAGAATAGTCTAATGATAGTTTACAATATTGTTGCAYCTATATAGTTATTTTCAATGTTTTAAAGATTGAAACTATTAATTAAAAAAAAATCACAATAGTTTGTAATTTTTTCAACATATAATTTTGTAGGTGTGTGAGCCATCGCATTGGTTCACAATTTATAGTTAGGTAAAAAATGGCGATTGGTATGAAATAGCGGCTTAGATTGTAGTAGTAGGAACAATTAATCCATTGTCGTTAATTAATGAGTTTTTCAATAGTTAGAAATGGGAACTCTAGAATAATCATTTGAATTTTAGAAAATGTGATTATATGAAAATAATGAGGTCGGATGGTGTTGTGTTTTTTTTTTTTTTTTTCTTTGGTGTGGGAGGGTGGAAGGATTGGATGGATTTTGGGTTTCAGGTGTTTGGTGTTTTTGGGTGGGAGGGTTTAGGGTTTAGGGTGGTTTTTAGGGTTTCGGGTTCATTTCGTGGTGGGAGGGTTTGTGTGTTTTTGGGTTTTTATGGGTTTGGTTTTTTATTTTGTTTTTTGGGTTTGAGGTTTTCGGTGTTTGGGTTTGGGTTTCGTGATGTTTGTGTTTTTGTGTTTTTATGGATTTTTTATTTTTCATTTTTTTGGTTTTTTCATTTGGGTTTGGGTTTTATTTTTTGTGTTGGGTGGTGTTTTGTGTTGGGTGTGACACGGTTTTCGGGTGTTTGGATGTTTAGGGGGTGTTTGGATGGTTTGGTGTTGTTAAATTTTTTTCCGTTTAGGGGGTCTTCAATCTCGTGTTTGCATGGAAAAAATGGCCTCGCAAAGTGGGTGTGTTTGGGCCTTTGTCGAAATYGATTCTCCTACCATCATGGCATTTGAGGAAATGCAATGCTGGTGGAAATGCTCAAGCAAATCCACTACGGGGGTGATCCAAATGCCTATAGAACAAAAATGGGCGCGTAGTGCAAATGCCCTTATGGGGAACATGCCTTCAAATATCCACTAGTGGGGGTTGCTTGATGTGCCCATGGAATAAAAATGGCGGTAACTGACGTCTTTACGTCATCTGTAACGTCATTCTGGGCATAGGAACGAGCGTACGTATGAGGTGTTCTAAACATCTTTGCTGGCTGTGTTATTGTCCTGGTGGCTCTTCATTTTGGATCATAAGGAGGACGTCAAAGTGGTCAAGAAGTTTGTCGCTTTGAAGTTGAAAGAATACGAGTGGATGCAGTGGAGGTATGTCCCCTCTAAATCCGAGAGGGTGAATAATATCTCCAACCGATCGGCCCTAGCCAGCCACTCAACTTGCAAATTTTCGAGTTGCAGAGATCCGTTTTCAAACAACTAAATGACCCGGAAAGGTCCCATCCACCGGATATGTAGTTTACCTGGGAAATCCTTGTGACGGTTGTCGTAAAGTAGCTATGATAGGCCCCCCGCATTTAAAAAAAAAAATAATGGTGTGCATTAGGCGCTTCCATTTGAATGGTCTTATTTTGGAGGCCAAAAAAGTGTAGCTTGTCTGCCTTTGCCTATTCCAAAAGAGAAGTCACCCAAATTGGAGGTGGATGTTGAAAATGTCCTCATGGTGAAAATACCCTTGAATTTCCACCTCGTGCGTGCTTGACATGCCCGTGGAAAAGAATTGGGCGCGTAGTGGAAATGCAGTACTGGTGCAAATGCTTTGGCATACCCACTTYAGAAAGTATGCACTGGTCGCAAAGATTGAAGTCACTTGTACTAGACARAAACCACTACTCTTACGACTTCTATATATGCCCTCAACCCCCATATTAGCTCAAATACCTTTCGAAAAATGGGGTATAGATTTTGTAGGCCCAATGAACCCACCAAGTAGAGAGGGAAGAAAACGATATATTTTAGTGGCAACGGAATATGTAACTAAATGGACTGAAGCCCTTGCCACAAGAAATGACGATGCTCATGTGGTTCATTTCAGCAGCAACAGAGGCTTGAAGACAACAAGAGGTAGAACAAAAGTAAGAGGAYTGCCCATGACATTTAGACACATGACTTTGCTTACAGACACTAGTGTTCAAATTGACGTCAACATTGTTGGATAGCATGTCTCATTAAATCAGCTATACATGTCCATACACATGTAGGTGAAGGTATCACTAATGACGTCATTTCAAACAGATGTACATCATTGAGGAAGAGTCTCATGCCTGAATGTTGTTTTGCCCTAAAACCACATGTACCAAAAGTTTCATTTACAGATGTCCAAAAAAAATGGCCCCCCCCCCAAATGGGTTGTAAGTACCAAGGGCCAGCTTTGATGAAAGTATCATATATCATATGCAATACAAGAATCATATGGGAATTACAAATCATACAAATCTCATTTGTAGGCACCTACATGATTCTGTTACGTTGTTTATCATACATCATCCGTATGAAGGTTGAGCTGACTAGGTTTTCTGTGAAGAACGTTCGTCTGCTGGACCGAATTTGTAGGTACGACCAGTTTGAGTACCGGTAGTATCTATTCCACTTCTGTTGTTGACAGCTGTCCTATGCTTTTGGATTGTGCATGCATGCAATCATAGGAATTTCAGGATGTGGGACTCGGRTSCGTGCAGGTTGCAGGASTTTTGCGAAGGCGGRGAGCGAGATGTTATGCTGGATGAGATGTCCACTTTATGAGAAGGCCTTGTCCCTGTGACAACTCCTCAGGTCTCCTTCTCTTTCTTTCTAACCTTTCTATATTGGACTAGATGTCGTACCAAAATATTGTCTTTTTGTACCAATTAACCCCTAAAAGACACGGAATATTTGAGCATATCTCTTGTTTTCAAGACTAGCTCTTGCAACAAGCATAATTTCTCATTTGTGTGGAGTAATTTTGATGATCGCCACTGTTGAAATGAAAGTAGACTTGTGTGTCTTTCCTATGAAAAAAAATCAACAAAATCACACTATTTTTGAGAAAATGCCACCATTGAAAAGATTGATCAAAGATGTTCAATTAGGTAGTAATTTGTACACGTGCTGAAATGTCCTTATGGGAAAAATACCCTTGAATTTCCACTATCTGCGTGCTTGACATGCCCGTGGAATAAAAATGGGTGCGTAGTGGAAATGCAATGCTTGTGAAAATGCTTTGGCACATCCACTACGGGGGAGATCCACATGCTGGGGGAATACAAAGGGGCTCATAGTAGAAATGCCCTTATGCTGAGAATGCCTTCAAATGTCCACTAGTGGGGGGTGCTTGATATGCCCATGGAATAAAAATGGGCACGTAGAGGAAATGTCCTCATGGTGAAAGTGCCCGCGACAATCCACTACATGGGTGCTTGATATGCCCATGCAATAAAAATGGGCGGGTGGTGGAAATGCCGTCATTGTCAAAATGCCTCCATTTTCCACTACGTGGGCGCTTGATATGCCCATGGAACAAAGTGAAATGGATACTAAAAATGTCCTCATGATAAAAATACCCTTGAATTTCCACTACCTGCGTGCTTGACATGCCCGTGGAATAAAAATGGGCGCGTAGTGGAAATGCAATGCTGGTGAAAATGCTGTGGCATATCCACTACGGGAGAGATCAGTTTGCGTGTGAGTCTACCTTTAATTGTGTGTAGTCATTGGTATATAAGATTGAAATATTATGACTTGTTCTTGAATGTGGGACTTAATTGGAGATGGAAACCTTTAATACTATCAAAACACAATACCTTCATTTGAATGATGGTAGCACTAATAAGCTTATTTCGTAGGTACAAAGACGAAGACCGCCGTTGTTGGCCACTGAAAGTTCTTCATCACTTTCTAATCATCCAATTTCTTTTGGGGACTTGTGTGAATTTTTTTGGGATTTCTCCAAAGATGTGGCGGGGACGTAGGGTTGGACTCATCGGGACTRGGCTGCCCACGACAGAGGCTACCCGACCTTGAGCTTCAAGTTTTATTTTCTTCTGGTTTTTTTTGGTTCCGATCTGTTGGCTGCTGGAATGTCAACATCCCCCTCTTTTGATTCCATGRGCATAGCAAGCGCCCACGTAGTGGAAAATGGAGGCATTTTGACCATGACGGCATTTCCACCACCCGTCTAGATGATAAATTAAGTCTAGCGGTCATAATTGTCATTATAATGTATATTGTATCCAATTTGTGCCTCTTTAGAAAAATCATAGCAAGTCCACTCTGCAATATAAAAAGCCGTGAATTTTTTATTTTTTTTGAGTTACCTAGAATGTGGACCGGAAACCAGTAACTAGATATCCGGATTCAACTAAGGGACAATAGAAAAATAAAATATTAACAGTGACACTGTAGTAGTGAGTCGACTGGAGGATTTCCGGTTAGGTGTAGTCATGAGCGGAAACGGATCTCGACCCAGATTAGGGTTGAACCGGATCTTAGAGGACCGGACCGGAAATGGTCATAATGACCAGCCACAGGTCCTGAGACTATATAAGGATTGGGGCTGCCAATTTCACAACTCTTTTTCCCTTGCTCTCTGAAGGCGTCAGCGCGTTTCCGCTTTCCGCTTAACAGATTTTTTGTGTTTGGAACGTCAATATGAGCAGGAGAAGCGGGAGCCTTTTAAACTATTTAAAGTCTTTTATTAAACTCAATTCCTCAAATAAAAAAAAATCAAATCAAATCATTGGATGGAAACTATTCATTACAACATTACAACCATTAAGATAGGAATTTATCAATTGTGTGAGTGTSTGACTATATTCTCAACAATTCAATATTTAAAATCATATTCTACTTCTTTGTACTTAAAAGTATTTTCAAGTCTATTATGATTTTTTCTATAAAAATTTCCAACTTGATAGTCCATCCATATTATATAGACAAGTAAGTTGTAGGATCTATGCATTTTTCAATGCAAAATTTGGAAGATGAAACCTAACCATTTGAGAAGAATTGAGTGAATTTCTTCGCCCATTTTTATTCCACGGGCATGTCAAGCACGCAGGTAGTGGAAATTCAAGGGTATTTTTTACCATGAGGACATTTTCTTTTTAACCCCTCAGTGCCCAAACTAAAGCTAAAATGTCCACTTTGGAAAGCTAATATTCGATTACAGTAACTTCCAAAACATAATTGTTGTTGTTCAAAATGTAGGACATGATTTTGCCTTTACATGCACTGATATTAATGCAACCACTATAAAAGTGGCCAGATACACTGACGAGCATTGGTTCAATGCTTATGTAAACCATCGAGGATGGCACGATTGACTCATTCGTGGACGAGGTACAATAAACTTATCTTTGTTTGCTCTAAAATTTGAAATTTGAATTAAAACTTTGCTCGATAGGATTTAGGACTCTAGATTATTTAAGCATTGCAATTTGGTCATTTAGATTAAGAGCAATTGGTTGATGAAGTTGATAAATTGCAAATCCTTAAATAAAACTTCATCCATTAATAATTTTTCTGTCAGAAAGTTAGAATTTACATATTTTACCTTGTTGGAAAGGTTATTTCTTGTGTTTTCCATGAAAGCTTCAAAAACCCTGAAAATAATAATTTGGATTAAAAATTGTTGTTAGAGTAAAGTAAACAATCTATTAATCACAAATCTTTTGGAAACATCTAAAGAAATTTCCGTCTAGGTGTTTTTTAGAAAATCTAATTAGAATTTCAAACCCACTTTTTAAATGATTTTGATATTTTAAAAGTGTAATAGAATACGTTTTAAATTTACTCTCATTTTTTCATAATTAAAAACATCAAATTGAATTTTATATGATTTTTTTTTAAATCTTTGAAAAAAACATAGTAATTACGAAAATGATTAGAATAGTATGAAAATTTTATGAAAAATAAAAATAATATTGACAAACAGCATGATGTATTTACAGACTCGCGCCCCCACATACGGGATTGCCGAATGATTCATACGAACGATTCTCATATGAATCATACGAACGATGCATGATTCTGAAATCATACGGGAATCACCGGAAGGGAATGCAATCTAATTGTCTTCTAGATAAATTTCTTTAGAGATTTTTTTAGGTTCTTTATGGATTAACTTTGAGGCAAAAAAAAATATCCGCCATTGAGAGACATGATTGAAAGAGAGTAAGGTAGGAGGTCCATAAAGCGCCCATCTAAGGATTGAAGGTGAATTTTGGCACCATGAAATTGCTTGATATAATTTTCAGTAAATTTTCCTACAAAGACAAGTGGAATCGACATCTAACCCAAGTTGTTTCATATTTTTTGGAGCTTTGCGGAATTAGTTATGAATTTTTGAATTGCAGAAAAGTGCATTTCAGTGGGCTCCAAAATTGACCACCTCCTCAAATGTAGACTGCTTATACATTGGAGAGTGCAAAATGTACCTCTAGAGCCTGATTGGTTTTTAGAACCTGCTCCATTTTAGAACCTCCTACCTTAGAGTGGATTTATTTTGACCCTCTGGAAGAGTAAGATATTCGCCATTGGTGTCAAGCGAGGGTAAGCTTAGTTAAACCAGGGGCTGAAGAAAATGAGACCTCATTTAAGGACGTGAATATGAGTCGTCTCTCTCGTTTCGAGGGGCCCATCGTCGTGCATAGCAATCGCCATAGCCAACAACAGCGCAACTTCGCTTCTTACGGAGCATCTCTGCGACTGGCGCCACTTTGATCTTCGAGTACAGAGGGCTGCTCAATGTAGCCTGGGCGACCGACGCAGGAGTAGTTTACTGGCGGCATTTAAGTTTCACTTCTCCGCTGGATTTTCAGCTGGCGTTTTCATTGACCTAAAACATCGAGCAGGTCGGAGGTTTTGAGAGAGCGGAACGATGCTAAGTTTGAAGGAGACGACCGACCTTCTGGCTCTTCTAGGGGACGAGCGATCGCTAGAGAGCCATGTGTCGGCATTCACTATGACCTTCAAGCGCCACCAGCACTTCAAGGCTTGTTGCTGCTTAATCGTGATGCTAGAGGTTCGAAGGATTCTTTCTTGTGCTACTTCGCGTGTTGATGCTTCTGAATTTTTAGGTTAGCGAGGATTTAATCGCGGAAAGCATGTTTATCGTCTTGATATATGTGGCGATTGCTTTGGAATTCGTCCTGTGATTTTTTGAAGTGGACAGAATTGGTAGTAGTTCTGCGTAGCGTTCTCGTCTTGTCATGAAAAATTTCAACYCTACTGAGAATTGGCGTTATAATTGCCACGGCATTCTCTGGGAAAAAAACACCATACCATGGGAATTACGGTGGGAAACTGAATGGGAAGTTTTGTGCGGTAGTCCACACAAATTGTAGGCTAGACTGCATCTTTTCTTAACAATTAATTTTTCGTTGATTGTTTTGTTGAGGTGCCATAGGATGTCATTTCATGTTGATGTTCTGTTTATGAATGGCCACGTTGCAAAATTGTTATTGTAAATTGTWAATCCAACTATGCAAGTGCTGTGAAGTGAAAGTGGTGTGGACGTGACGAATTATGATTTAGGGTTTAAGTTGGTATATTTGTTGTATTGGGCCTGATTTAATAACTATGTGTGAGATGCCATCGCCAACTGTTGTCGCGTTGTTTTTTGTAGGATCGGCGACTTTTGAAGCAGGTTCAACGTCTTGCGGCCTTCTACATTTTGATTGAGTTGTATCGAGGCGAGCAGCCAAGCACCAACCCCTTCATGCCATCCCTTATTGATGTAAGCGCTCTGCGTGTCTTCGYGTTTCAACGTTTTGTTGTTTCCTTTGACTTTCTTTTAGATTACAGCAATTACAGTAAATTACCAGCTCTAAATTATTCTTCAYTCATGATGCAGGCAGCCGCCAATGATAAAGCAGATAAGGTGGAAAGGGCATTCTTACAAATTCTTTTGCAGTCTCTCAATAGCAACGACAAAGAAGTGAGTTCCAGTGTATTTTTTCTAGTATCACATGTAATCTGTTGTACAACTCTAGGATTGGCATTAATGAAAAGTGAACGAGTAATGTTYTGGAACTACTTCAGCTTCTAGTTTGAAGGTGATTTGTTGCTCCTCTTCAAGTTAGCTCTGTGAGAGGTAGTTTCTGAGGTCGGGAGACTAAACCTTAAAATGAATCATCTAATCTTGTTTTGTTTTGAAACTGTGTCAAACTTTCATACCTGTTGACTGGACTTTGGAGTCTATGAAATTCATCTTATGGATTGTTGTTATCGCCTACCATCATTTGTTTAACCGATTTGGAGTATTATCTTATTAATTTGAAACGAGCGGGTAGGGAGTGCGATGATCGAGGTTTACCAAGTAATGCTTATTGAAGTTTAGGTCATGATTAAAATTTATGAGTCTCATTTTATGAATCCTCATGCAGCTTTCAATGAAATCAGCCAGTGAGTTTATCGCAACGTTTGACCCTGCAGCTCATGTACGATCCTCACCATCACTGTCTCTCATAAGGATTCTTGTTTTTCGTCTTACATGTAYATTGTGTTTTAAGTTTAGRAGAAACTAAGTTGGAAGCATTTGAGGTCGTGGTCTGGGGGAGCCCTATTTAGATGGCTCWACCCGTTCTTGAAGGTTCTTTTGATCACCTTTATTGATTCTTCAATAACAGTACATAGTTGTGTCCTGGGTTTTCAACAGCAACTTCTAGATGCTGACGCATTGAATTCAAGATATGCTGATAAGCTTCCACCTGAGCCCCGCATGAGCAGTTTCAAGAAGGCATCCATCAGCAAAATGATTCCTGATCCAGATGTACCTCCGGGCTATGATCTTGATTCTCCAGAGTACGTGTTTCTTGGCCCATTATTTTCCTGAATCTATAAATTTGTCAAAATTGATGTGATATTTCCTGGTAGTTTTTTCGGAACTTAKTTGYCTTTAGATTGCGTGTGTTTTGCACAAATATTAACCTTACATACGCTTGCTAGGCAACTAGCATACATATGATGTTGCAGGATTGAAGTGCTGCTTCCTTTAAGTGTTTCCATGAATCTGTGTTTTTAGATTTCTTCTCGAGCATCTTCTTTGTGGACATGATTTGACTAGCACGCTTGTGCTTCCGATTACAGGCATACTGTGCCAGGAGGTGTGGCACAACTTGGTTCTGGGGATAGAGAAGCTGCAGCTGCTGCTCTGATACAGAATGCTTCATTGGATGGACTGGAGCCTCCGTGGGTTCGCCCTACTCCACCGAGACTTCCTCCTCAGGAAGGAGAGGTATGCACTTGCTGTTGTTTCTGTTGCATAGCAGTATCTGTGGTTGCAGACCTTTCAAGTATCTCCTGTTGATGAGGGGGATCCCATATAAAGAACTCATATTTGTTATCGTGCTTTGAAAAGTGTCCTGTTTACACATCTTGAAATYCTCTTGATTTAAGAGATTTTACAGAGTATCTATTTATCTTATTTTGTTGGCATGATTAGATTTTTACCATCTTGAGCATGGCGTAATGCTTGCAGTCTTGTGGTTTTTTGTGACGATTTCTTGCAGATGATTTGGCTAAATCCGGACACTCAGCATGAGCTTTTGTGGGATTCCGGGATGTGTGCTGATACCAGTCGTGGTGCTGCTATCCGAGAACTTATAAGTCGTTCTTGTAAAGGTGCTCTGGCTCCTGCGCATCAAAAGGTTCCTTCTTTGTCCTTCTTTGTCTTTGTTTATCTTGTATTTTCTCTTCGCACAAAATGTCATTATTCATTGTCACATATCGTTTATATGTAACTGTAGGAAGCGGTTGTCCGAAGAAATATGTTGCATTTATTACTGATTTCACATGTACAAGTAGATTCCTGAAATTAATATCTTGGAACCTCTCTGTTTCGCTGGTTCAAATTATTGAGACGATCACTTCACAAAGAGGWATGAGCGGTAGATTGGTTTGGCTTTCCTCCAATCTCACTTGCAGTGTCCAGTTTGACTGTATAGATCTTGAAATGAAAATTGGGGAAAGCCATGAGCATGTGTGCAAGTGGCGAATACTTGCCCAGCTTGCGTTTGCGTCAGAGTGTAGGTTGTTCTAATCAACGTATGGTCTCCCTAGAGTCAGGTTTAATAATCAGAAGCCAATTATGAAGTTCAGTCAACTGTAACTCAATGACGAGACTGTGCTGATAACAATATGGGCTGTTTTAACCCTGGAAGGACGGGGCTTCATCACCAAAGTAGTCACCCAAACACTATCAGATTCCAGAATGAATAGGTACCTATTTGTCGTTTCTACAGTTCCCTTGAAAGCCATTCATCGGACGCTTTTAGTCCTCAGCGTCCTCGGTGTCTTTACTGTGTYAAYATCAGTTGTCACTATGAAACTCGACTTACTGACAAAGGTTTTCTGTGCATCCTTTTGTGTAGTGACCCTCTGAACTATGCCTTCAACGATATTCCAATCATAACCGTGATGACATATTTAGCGCTACTATGACCATGATACCATTCTTTTAGTGAGAGGTTGCGTTAGATTAATCCTTCAACACTAACGGGCAACCGCAATGAGCACTTTCTGGGCCAAAAATTCACTTTTTCCGCAAAGATTCACACTATTGAGCCAGCACTATTGAACCAGCACTATTGAACCAGCACTATTGAGCTAAAGCTATTGAGCCAAACTAAGACTCACATCCAAATTTTCACGAGTTTCACTATCATTTAAATTTCATGTTTGTCAAATGCATATTTCTATGAATGCGACCCAAAATCCATTAACTTGTATTGGGATCCGTAATATTATCTTGCCGTTCAAAAAATATGGAATACAAAATTCAATTTCAGCATCAGTTTTTGATGACCTACTTTAACAAGATCGATTTCAAGAATCTAGTCAATCGAGACAAGTGTAAAAATAAAGGCTTCATTTTATAATCAACTACAATGTCCAAAGAGAGTTACAACAAAGAGATGTTAAATACTCCAATTGAGAAAATAACAGAGAATGTTTTGTGTCTTAAGGGTTAATGTTGCATATCATGGGAATTTCCAAGGCTTTTGAATAGGGAGCCTCAAAATCAAAAGTTTTGCAACATCTTTACATGGTTTTGTTGTCGTGATGCAGATGTTTGGGAACTCTTCTGAAGGTTTTGGATTTGGATCAATTGTAATATATTGAAAAAAGTCCTTGTTGCAGCTGACCTCAATTGTTGAAGTATTTGTTTCTGTGGCAGAAAGTTTTAATGGAGCTCGATGCTGATCCTAAACTTGTATACCACTGTGGGCTGACCCCACGAAGATTGCCGGTATACCCTTACTTACCCTACTTCTGGTGATGGTTATGCTGTCACAATAGTTTCACTAGTTAAATTATAATAGGATGGCCAGGCTTTTGTAATCTATAGCTCAATCAGCTTGTATGGTCATTATTTGATGCCTTTCTTGATTGTTAATCGTCTTCTTTGCAGGAACTTGTAGAAAATAATCCTTTAATTGCTGTTGAAGTTTTGCTGAAGCTGATGAACTCAAACCAGATCACAGAGTAAGTCATTTTCTCAGTTATACCTTTTGCTTTGCTAGACATCCATACTTTTGGGAAAAAAATCTGTGCTTGCAGGCATTTTGAAMTTTGTTGAATTAGGTGATGAAGCGGACGTATTTTCCGTTTCTGTTTTGGATGGCTTGCTTATGAAATAGGTGGAAATGAAGGCTCTCATTTTTGTTATGGTCTTTCTAAGAAATGGATTGCTCGCAGTTATTTTAAAATGCTGGTGAATATGGATATTAGCCTTCATTCAATGGAAGTTGTGAACCGCCTTACGACAGCTGTGGATCTTCCGACAGAGTTTGTTCATATGTACATCTCCAACTGTATATCATCTTGTGAAAATATCAAGGTCSGTCCGTCCTTCCTGAAACTTCGTGAAGGTTTTCAATTTTGTAATTCCCATTTCTGTTTATTGTTCACGTCTCTCGTTTATGACACGTTGGTTTGGGTTATTCAGGACAAGTTAATGCAAAATCGTCTGGTTCGATTGGTTTGCGTCTTCTTGCAAAGCTTGATTCGAAACAAGATCATCAACGGTATGCAGATTCATCTATTTGCAGTCTTRCTGATTGTCGCCACCGCGTAGTTGGGCGGGTTTTTCTCAATTGATTAGTTTGTCTCTCTGCTGACTTCAATTTTATTGTTGCCMKTTGCAGTGCAAGACTTATTTATAGAAGTCCAGGCATTCTGCATCAACTTTTCGCAGATTCGGGAGGCTGCTATTTTATTCCGACTTCTGAAGACACTGGAGTACTGAGAACGGATTCCAGGTTTATGCTGGACCCCTTTAGGCAGAGTGGTAGAGATTGATTTTGGTGGGGTGAATACACCCCAATGATTTTGTAAAGTGCTACGGGTTTGCGATGTCTGGATTCTTGGGGACCCAACATGCAATACATTTTTCTTTGCTCATGTCTGGCTTCAATATTGGTTACGTTCTTTCCATAGTTCCTTATAATGGTTCAGCCCCAGGAGAGACTATAGCGACTATTCTATGGTCTGATCGATTGATATATTACCAGTAGAGTAGGAATTGGAGATCATTCATTGTKGTTGGCTTCCRTATCTTTCTAAAATGACCTTTCAACTTGTCCAGTGTTACACCATGCTTTTTCCAAAGTTKTGTTGAGTTGCATGTTSGAAGGTGTYCATCTGCTCCAGTACTSTACATTTCKGCYAGGTTTCCTTTCTGCAWTATTTTAAAAAAAAACTGTGMTTGCACMTCCATCATGTTCAATTGGGAGACAAGACAGATATTTCTTAGAGTTTTAAAAGATTATTTTGTAGAATGAAAGTGTATCAAAGTCGAAAGCAAGCCTGGCTGTATCTTATTTTAAATCAGAGAATAAGGGCATTATTGCATCAGTATTGTCTACGTCCATCAACAGAAATACGGTAGTGTGCTGAGGAGAAATCTGCTAAMTCAGCAAAAGCTTTCGTTGTTCAAAGTTTGTACTCGGCCTCCTTAATATTCTTTCAAGTTATTATCTCCTAATTTTTTTTGATAAAATCGGATTTAACTTTTCATTAGAGTGACTAAATCTTAAAATCTTTCCTTGATACTCGCTCAGTCCCACTAAAAGCTTCCTAATCAAGCTGATTTACAGTCTTTGCAGGAGTAATACATTCTTTGGTTTGAAAATTTCCAAATCTGTTTGGCTTTTAAGTTAAGTTAGTGCAAGGAAACACTGACACGTACTACAACAGTGGGGGAGATACGAGTGTAGTTGTGGTCATCATATGTGAGAAATAAATGCGTAAGGGTACATACTGTATTAGGATGTGCTTGAACTGTTACAGAACAACAGGCTGTAAGTTATTGCTGCCACAATCATTGAGCAAAGCAATCTGACCTGCAAGCTTAACCTTTAACCCCTCATCGCCCGAGGTCCAACCATGGTTAAAAGCATCCTCCCTTTGCAAGTGTTAAAAGTCTAAATTTCAGTTAGTCATGAACATCTCAAATGTACAATATTGTAAGGTGGGTACACCCAAAAGCGCCAGAAATTGGTATTGTGTCTAGTTACTATTATTAGGCTAATCAGAATTTCATATTGTCTTGTTGGCAAATTAAAGCACGGCCCAATGCACCAAAAAACACAACATTTGGATATAGTATGCAAAAGTTATTAAGGGTCAAAGTTTGTTTCTGAAAGCGCCATCTACAGTCTATGTACATGCTTGATTATGGACATGTACACAGATTGTAGATGGCGCTTTAAGGTCAACTGCGCTTTTGGGTGTACCCACCTTAGTGTGCATGTTGTAGTGGTGTGGAAAAAATTTGGGGTCATTTGACCGTATAGATTAAAAGATTATAATGTTTTAGTGTTGAAAAGAGATGCTGAAATTTTCTTAAAAACACATTTGAAGGTGAAATTTGATTTCTAAACCAACTCAAATGAAAAAACTTTAAACTACAAGGTGATTCAAAACCAAAATATAAACACTTTGGTGGAAAAAAAATATCATAAAAATGACTCATTGTGTCTCCAAAATGGATTTGAATGTCAAAAATAAAATGTGAAAAAATAGCAAAAAAATTGTGGTTGAACCTCCTACTAAAATGCTTCTCAATCACTCATAACGTCTTAGATGGATCTGAAATTTTAACCACACAAACAAGATTAGTAAGAGAAACTTTTCCAACAAAAAATATTGAAAAATGATCATATATGAAGAAGTTATGAGACGCCGGAGTTTAGTGAAATGAAAAAATTATGGATTTTGAACTTTGGATTGCTCCCAAACATTCAAAACAAATTGGATTGGCATGAAACTTTCACAACAATAACTAGACCTTTATGGTAACAAAATCCAAGAAATTTTATTGAAAACAAACATTTGATGAAAAGGATACAGTCCCTCGAAGTTGCATCCATCACAATGCAGTGTGCTGAACCTAAATTTATTGAACTTGAGAACTTTGGATGACTTTCACAAATTCAATATGTCTTTGATTGATCTGAAAATTTTACCATAGAAACTAGACTAGTATGCGCAACTTTTCCAACAAGTTTTTTTCATTGAAATCAAACATTGGATGCAAATGTTAAAGCGCTTCAAAGTGGACTGTGAGGACACTTCTTGTCCCCTTGGGCGCTGAGGGGTTAAACACTCTAGGGGACCAAAAGTGTCCTCACATAGTTTAGGCAATTCAAAGTCTTGTAACTTTTGCATCCAATGTCTGAATTCAATCAAACTTGTTAGGAAATTTGTGCTTATTCTTCTAGTTTGTATGGTAAAATTTTCAAATCAAATCCAAGATATACTTATTATTTGGAAGCCAATCAAAGTTCACAAATTTGCACTTATTCTTCTAGTTTGTGTGGTAAAATTTTTAGATCAAATCCAAGATGTACTGATTATTTGGAAGCCAATCAAAATTCACATGGTCAATTTGAATTCATAAAACTACATTTGATGTCTGTAACTGTGGGGGCTTGTAGCTTCTTCATCCAATGTTTATTTTCAATAAAATTTGTTGGGTTATGTTCCCCTTGAAGTCTAGTTGTTGTAGTGAAAATTTCATGTCAATCCAAGTTGTTTTGAATGTTTGGGTGCACTTTGAAGTTCAAAATCCAAACATCTTTGGATTACAGTGAACTTCAACAACTTTTTTCTTCTTCATATGATATCGGTTTCCAATCATTGCTTTTGGAAAAGTTGTGCATATTATTCTAGTTCATGTGGCTAAAATTTCATATCAATCCAAGAGGTTATGAGTGATTGAGAAGCATTTTAGTAGGAGGTTTAGCCATAGGTGTGTTTTTTGCAACTATTTTTTGACATTTCAAAGTCATTTTGCAAACACAATGAGTCAATTGAACGATATTCTCTTTCAATAATGTGTTTGTATGTTGGCTTTGAAGCATTTTTCAGCTTGAAATTTTATCAATTGAGTAGGTTTAGAAATCAAATTTCACCTCCAAATGCATTTTTAAGAAAATTTCAACATCCTTTTCCACACTAAAACATTATAATCTTGCAATCTATGTGGCTAAATGACTCCAAATTCGATTAACCTCATCTACAACATGTATAATATAAGTTGCATATCTTGATGTACTCCTTCAGCTCACACCAATAAAACTCAACATAAAATGTTCGAAAGTGGTGTATTTTGTGCTTTCAAGATGCTATCTTCAAAGTATCAAAAAAATTACACTTTTGAACAATTTTGAAAAAATTCAAATGGGATAAAAAGTAGATTATTGGATCTATATATTTTTAGTTAAATACATTAAAATAAATAAAAACTATGTGAAAATYTAGGTTTTGACTTTCAAAATGCCTATGATGGGGCTTGCAATGTCCTTGAAGGTAGTTAAAGGAAGTCAAAGTGTGTTGTCTTTTGGGTGTGCTATCCACCCCAAAGAATTTTTTTTTAAATTATTAACTCAATCCAACCCTCAAACAAACAAACTAATTTTTTAATTTTTTAATTTTTTAATTTTTTAAATTAAAAATTAGAATTTTTAAATTTGTGTCCCCCCTTCCACCTCTCATAATCTTCAGAAGGTAATAGGATGGACAATCAATATGGGATTTTACTCGTATACATATTTAGTATACTTATTTAGTATATGTATTTTGTATATGTATTTTGTATACATATTCACATTACAAGAGAAAGGGGTGTTTTAAGTATAGTCCTAATAGTATAGTCTTTTAACTAATGACCTTTAAGTAAGGTTTTTAGTAAAATTTTACTAAAAATAACGTCTTTTTAGTAATATTTTACTTAAATCCTTACTTAAAGGTCATTACTTAAAAGACTATACTACTAGGACTATACTTAAAACACCCCTTTTTCTTGTAGTGTCAGTATACATATACGGTTGGGACGACCGGGAGGTTGGGTTTGGAGGGGGGGTATTTTTAATTTTGATCCAACAGCTGGGAAGGTCAGTTTAAAATCGGATCCACGGTTGTCAGTAAATAACAGGGGGGATGTCAAGATGGGGAGCCATCTTTTCAGTGGATAGGGATAGTTAAAGGACCTTTCTAGCTCCTTGGTCATTCCTCCATTGGAATAATCAAAATTGTCAATTTAGTAATCGATGTTTTTTTGATTGGACAAGCTTGTTGAATTCATACTTGTACAAAGATAATATGTGTCTCATTAGTGCAACACAATTATAATTTCTTCATTTGCACAAGGGAGATTGTTTGATCAAGAGGTTGGATTGTATAAAGCCTTGAGACATTATCCATCTATAAAGATTAGTAGTAAATACATGAACTAAAACTCTCCTTGATTTCTTGCCTTACTAGATTGATCATTTTTATTTATTTAGTTGTTGACCTACTCAATTACTCACGTCCATGTCCTAGAAGTGCATACTAGATTTTTTGGGTTGCCTTGCCATGAATGAAATTGTCTTTTAATGGTTAAACGATATTTGCTTGCCTAAAAGACGTCTCGAAGGGAAATAAAAAAATCTCCTTGAAGTATGGTAAGGATCTAATTGCTTGCTGAAAGTCTTTGCAATCAAAACACTACAAGAGAAAGGGGTGTTTTAAGTAGTGTCCTAGACATCATGTCTTTAGTAACGTCTTTTAAGTATGGTTTTAAGTAAAATTTTACTTAAAACCATACTTAAAAGACCTTACTTAAAAGACATGATGTCTAGGACACTACTTAAAACACCCCTTTCTCTTGTAGTGAAAGCATGCAAAAGTGAATAGTGAATAGTGCGATGATTTTGAAGCCTAAATGCAATGCTTAGTAAGTCATATTCACCATTGAAGTGGGTCTTTTAGGTTGAAAGTGAAATTTTTCACAAGATTACAAAAGTAAAACTTTTTATCCACAGTTTTTTTAAATCAAGCGTAAGCAACCTAGCATGTTGTTTAAAAGATAAATAACAAATTTATCGTATTAAGAAAATGGTTCAAGGTAGCTATGCAAATTAACCCCTTAACCCATTAAGGATCGTGGTTAATTTGGGGGGCGGGCAAGACATTCTCTAGTTTTGTTTCTAAACATTGAAAAAAATATCAAATCGTGATGCTTTCTAGAGATTTGACCAAACCGATGGAATTGGCATGAATGATTGGGCCTCCACAATAAATTTTGTGGCAATTCAAGGTTGTCTTTTTGGAAGTTTTTTGTATTTTTAGCCCAAATTTCATTAGTTTTTTCAATCCCTAAACCGCATTTTAGCAGAGATTGTCCTAATGCATTTGATTTACAATTTTCCACACCCATTCCCTTTTTTCCGTATCCAAATTCATTCTAAATCTCTGTCTATCAATGAGAAAATGTCAATATCAATCCAAAAGTGGTCGACCGGTCTTTAACCCTTTACTTCCTAAGAATTCATGATTTTAAGTTGTGGACTTTGATCGATCATATTGTAGAAAGTATAATCTAATTTGAAAATTTTATTACATCATTAAGTTGAATGAAGAACATTGCATGCATTGGTTTAATTAAATAATTATTAAATAAATGAAAAATCCCCGTATAAGCTCTTCAAAATTGCTTAAAAAAACATGAGACCCAACTTGGGCTTCTTAGGAAGTAAAGGGTTAATGGGTTAAATCCGAAAGAACCACAAATTGCTTTGCTGAGTGAAAAAAATAGAAATAACTCATAATTTGAAAGGATTTGAAAGTGAGTTAGGGAATCCTAATTAGCTAATTTATCTGATAGAGAGGGAATTTGAATAATCCAATCGCAACAATACAATTTCATGCAATAGTTATGTGCATTTGTATATAGGGATGTTTGCTAGACTTCATATTCTACATGAAAATGTGTGGAAATAATTGCAAAAGATGTGTGCCTTCTGTGTTTTGAACAACATTGGTAGTGTTCTCAAGGAAAGAAAACACAAAGATGGCACAATTAGAGTCGCCTTTTCTATGTAAAAAAATGGACACTATAAAGAAAAATGGCATATAATTATTTGTACATCAATGTTTTGAGTACTTTAAGGTACAATGGTTATGATTGGGTTTTTTTCAAGTCTTTTTCCATCTTTTGTTATACATGTTGGCTTTAACTACCCCTATGTTAGAGTCAAGTAATCACAAAAGAAGTTCAATTGGACTTGTGTCAATTTTGAGTAGAAGATTCTATATGCATTCATGTCAAATATTTTTTATATAAAGCATATATTTTCATATATGGATTGAAGGTGTATTTTCAATGTTGATTGCTTTGTACTTCTTTTGTTTCAAAATAAGACCAATACTTCTTTTGTATGTTACTAAGGAAACACCGTTCTTGTTTTGAGACAAAGAAAGTATTAATCATAAAAGCAATGTCTACCAAATCCAAAGGTCCTTGAAGTGAATCTTTTATGAGTTTGCTGGTGCTAAAAACTTGTATTTTTGCTTTTTTCCATTTGTTGATGTCAACAATGTTGTAAACACTATTAGAAAACTCTAAATTCTCACAATGTTGCAAACACTATACACCATTATTAGTGTAGTCTTTGTAGATCCAAGGTTCCCACAGTAAATAATAGATTATGGCATTTCTCCTAAACTAAAATTTGGAGTGAGATCTACATGACTAGATTTGGCTTAGCCTTGGCCATAATCCATGACTCAATTCTAGAAATTGGATCCGAATTTGGAAATCTACCATAGATGGCTAGTAGATTTGTTATAAAATAAACTCCAAAATTTTAGGAAAATTGTTTTTACAAAAATCATTCTACTCTATGGTAAAAAATTTGAAAATCCTCAAGAATATTTTTACAAATAAGCATTTTCCTTCTTTCATTTTTTGCAAAACAAATACAATTCAATATATGAGAGATAAACTATATATATATATAATTTTGAAAATACTAGTTTTCTAATATTTTGGCATCTATTTTTAGAAATATTTTCCGGAGACCCTGCACTAAGGTAGGAGGTCCTAAAATGGAGCGGGTTCTAAAATGGAAACAGGCTCTGGAGGTACATTTTGCACTCTCCAATGTACAAGCAGTCTACATTCGAAGAGGTGGTCCATTTTACAGCCCATTGAAATGCACTTTTCTGCAACTTTAAAAATTCATAACTAATTCCACAAAGCTCCAAAAAATATGAAACAACTTGGGTTAGATGCCAATTCCACCTGTCTTTCAAGGAAAATTTACTGAAATTATTTCAAGCAGTTTCACCTTGCCAAAATTCAGCTTCAGCCCTTACATGGGCGCTTTATGGACCTCCTACCTTACAGCTACGGTTCCCATGGTCCTAATAAAAAAAAAGAGGGGCTAACCTTAACTACAGTAACTTCGAGCGGCTTACCCAGCAGCTGGTCAGGCCTCCCTCCCTGGCCTGCTGTTCCAACTTCCAAGCAAGCGAGGCTTGCAGGCCGATCCGTGCCTGCAGGTGCGCATTGAAAGCGCGCCACTGGTCTCTGTCTGCGTTCAGCGTCACTCGTTGCGACTCTGCAATCATCGGGTGGCTCCCCTCCCAAAGGAAATCGCCTAACTCACAGGCCTGTTGCAATTGCAAGCGGGACTGGATTGAATCAATCGATCACTGACGTCTCAACCAATGCAAAAACCCGCACTAACTTAGCTGTCGACTCGACTCGGCCAGGCCGGCTGCAGAAGTACGTACAACTTGTGTGGAAGTCGATCTTCAGGAGTTATTAACTTAGTTCAGGAATCACCTCACTCAGGGCTCTCGATCCGCCTTCAAAACGAAAGCTAAGTCAGCTAAAAAAATCATGCATGATGGATACATATATATATGGAAGCTTAAGTTCCTCTCTCGATCGTCACGCCGGTTTTACTTGCAGCACTTTTCTCAATATGATCAGCGCAGCACCTTGCATTAACTCTAAATCTTTTCTAAACAAGCATCATAATTCGTTGATTAGCTTTGTTGTTATTGTTAATTTAACGTCGTAATTAATGTTCTCCATATCAAGCTTTGAACAAGCTGTTTATGATCAGGAGGTAGCCGAGCTGGTTGCCAAGATGGGTTGTTAGCTAGCTAGCTGCAAATGCAAGCGAGCAATTAGAATTAGTAGTGGCGATGGGACRGGCATTGCAAGWTAATCGAAAAGTTGTGTGCTGGCAGCTCAAACCTAAAGATAAATCATGCATGATGGATACATGGGAGTTCCTCTTTCGTCATGCCGGTTTCACTTGCTGCACTTTTCTCAGTAAGATCAGCATCTTGAGGTAATTAGTTGCATTGTAGCTCTTCTAAACAAACATCGTTAGCTAGCTTTGCTATTAATGTTCTCCATATCCAGCTTCAAGAGACGACGTAAGTTGCCAAGCTTGGTTGTACAATAAGCTAGCTGCAAATGCAAGTGAGCAGTATTTAGAGTTAGTAGTAACGATGAGCATTGCAAGATAATCGAAGATTTGCGTGCTGGCGTTCAGATGCCGAGGTCTGCATAGCGAGCTAGTTTCTACTGAAAGCTGTAAACAAAAGTGGGTAGTTAGTATATACTACAGCGGTTATAAGAGGCGCAATCTGGTGATCGAAGGAATCATTTTGAAGGTTCGGTTGGCTATGGCGGAGAGAACAATTCTCAGCAAACGACATAGTTTGAGAGATCGATATATGCAGACGTTTTCTGATGAGAATCAAGGTTTCACGCAATAAGAGTAGCAGCGAGTGAGAGAGAGTGAGAGAGAGGAGTACGATCTAGGAGTTGGRGGAGTTCCCCGAAATGAAGGATAGAAACATCGGCTCGTGGGATTACGTACTTGCAGGGCCACTCGTCAGAAGCAAGCTCCAAGGGGAGGAAGGTGCAGATAACCTAGAAGATGGACAGACTGTGGACGTAGAATCACTGCAGGATCGGATGTTTCGAAATGTATAACTTAGCCAGAAAAGAATCGTGCCGAACTAGTAGCGATGTAGGGACAAGCTAGCTGTTTGTGAGAAATTTGAGAAGCGTGAGAAGCGTGGGAAGCGAGAAATTAGTTGTAGTTATGATGCGAAGAATTGAATGTCGCAGACTTTCCCTGAAACTCCTGCGCGCACCATGAGTGGACGTCTATCCCAACTAGATGAAGACATGTTTGTGAGAGATTCGAGAAGCTTGAGAGGCGTGAGATTAGTTGGAAGGTAGTCTTTCCGAAGTTTCCGCTGCATTTGTGTTGTGCAGATTGCCGTAGACTTTTCCTGAAGCTCGTGCACCAGTGTACCCTAGTGTCAGTGCTGCCAAACCTAGAAAATGGAYCGACAGTGGAAGTAGAATCACTGCAGGATGTTCCGAAATAGACAAAAAGTTAAGGAATCATGACAATCTAGCAGCGATGTAGCGGCGCGGCGGGCTAGGTGAAGACATGTTTGTGAGAACATTGCGAAGCTTGAGAAGCGTGAAATTAGTTGGGGGTTAGTCTTTCCGAAGGTTCCGCTGCATTTGTGTTGTGAAGAATGTCGCAGACTTTCCCTGAAGCTCCTGCACCAGCAGTGGGCGCGCACAGCGCGCACGGTGCCCATTTGAACGCGAATGTGGTGGTAATAGTCGTCGTTCTCTGCGCGGTTTTGATTCTCTCCGGATTGCTGCACTTGCTAGCCCGCTGCCTGGGTCGCCGTCGTCGCCGAAGTGGAAGCTCAGTCCGAGTCCGCGAGCACAGTCCGCTGGTGAGCGTGCTCCATGGCCAACTCCAGCAACTCTTCCACTTGCACGACGCGGGCGTGGAGCAAGCGTTCATCGACACGCTCCCCGTATTCTCCTACGGCTCCATCCGCGGCTTGAAGGACAGCACCGACTGCGCGGTCTGCTTAACCGAGTTCGGCGACGAGGATCGACTGCGCTTGCTGCCGAAGTGCAAGCACGCGTTTCACTTGGAGTGCATYGACACATGGCTGCTGTCGAACTCGACCTGTCCGCTCTGCCGACGAAGCTTGCTCCCAGACCCATCGCATCTCCACAACAATGCGTCAAGCTCGCTGCGACGTCACAGCGAGCCGCTTCTCGGAGCCGACGACGACGCGGGCGCCTCGAGTTCAGCTTCTCTGGAGGAGGAAAGCCTCGCGAACCGAAAGAGCTCCCGCATCGTCACCAACATCGGCAGCTTACACGGCAGCTTGCACGGCAGCTACCAAAACAGTTTCCGCATATGCGACGCAGGACCGGGCTCCGACCACGACGACTCGGATCAAAACGAAATCCAAGAAATTCACGAAACCCAAGAAACTCAAGATACCCAAGAGCTTCACGGGATCCAAGATATTCAGGAGATTCACGAAATCGAGGAAATTCACGAGGTGGAAGACGAATTGCAGGGKGATGTCGATTTGCTTCAAACGCCAAGTCCGTTCGCGCCCACGATTCGCGTCACGGACATTCACGGCACGCCGCAAGTGCTTAAGGTCGAGCTCGGCCGCGTCGCGTCGCGCGCGCAATCTGAAACACGCAAGCTCACTACGGCGGGCGCGCGGTCGTATTCCATGGGGAGTTATGAGTACATTGTGGACCCTTCCAGTTGGGAGCTTTCTTTGGCGCCTACGCCTTACCCGGGTCGCCCTCAAGACTGGGCGCCATCCAAACCCACYCACCGAAGCGCGCTTTCTGATTCCATTCCTGAGCTTGCGAGCGCCGGCGTCACGCCTGCGAATGACGAGCTGTTCTGGGCTAGTCGGGGTCTCTACAACCCTCACACGCTCTCAAGAGTAAGGGAGCTTCTTACTCCCATTGGATCTGAAGGATTCTCGCCTTTCATGGAGTTTGCTTACTCGCCTGGCTATGGCGATCGATGGATTGACATTGACATCGAACGCGGCGAGGTTGTGGATTCTGAGGGATCGTTTCGTTGCCARGAGGAGAGAGAGATYAAGCAACGATCGTCGTCGTTGAGTCGATTGCCTGAAAGTCCAAAATTAAGTGCGACCGTCTTTAGAAGGTCGTTCTCGGAGACATCTTTGGGAATGGAGCAAGCTGTGAGTGCGCTTCTTGTGGATGGAGCTGCTGGAAAGCCAGATTACGAGGAAGCAAGGAAGGGAACTGCGACTTCATCTGATGCAGCACTAGATTGTGAGGAAACTCTGAAACGTCAAGGATCACTCTCGCGCAGATTCTCGTTGAATTGGCTCATGGGGAGAGACAAACGGATGGTGTTTGCGGCTGCGAGTCCGCTGACGGTGACGGACGCGACACAGCCGATCTCCATCTAAGCGAATTCCTTAGTTAGGTCATCTTCTTTACTGGAAATCTGTYGCATGCCTGCTTAGAATTGGAACTCTTTTGATGTTCGCTCGGAAGGACGTTCTCGGGGACGTCTTTGGGGCTGGAGCAAGCTGTGAGTGCGCTTCTTGCGAACGGAGACGCTGCAACAACAGATTGTGAGGAAACAAGGAAGGGGGCTGCAAATGATCATTTGCTTAATAATTTTCTGAAAGAAAAAATAATTTTTTTAATTAGTTTTCAGTTTCTTTACACTTTCTAAGATTTTTGGAATTTTTTTTTTTTTTTTTTTTTTTTTCAAAATTTCAGACCAGTAGTCGCTGGTTCCCTGTGCAGGGAACAATTTCAGGGAATAGCCCCGAAACAGGCTCTTGCGGGGCTGAAAAAACATCTAAGGCTTAGTGTGAAAGACCAAAAATCATTACAGCAATGACAAGTTTGCAGTGTTCAAGCTCACCACCTACTTCCTAGTTACAATATGACTTGAAGATTCTTTGATCAATATTTTTAGCCTCTAAAGTCCAAAGAGTCTTTGTAGAGGATTCTTGAAGGTTTAGGTAAGTTCTTCTAATTTCAATTTTTGGAATGATGTTTTGAATTTTTTTTTTAAGGTAGGAAAATTAATTTTCTAGAAATGTAATTTTTATTTCAATTGGTGCATGCCCACTTGAGAGCAAAAGTTGCACTATTCAAAACAAAACAAAAAAACAGATAAGAACAACCAAATATTGGAAATATTTTTTTGAAATTTGATTTCTTAATTTTTATATTTTTGTCTATGTAGAAAGATTTGATTCCATTTGGATATTTGATATGAAAGTTGTGGATCATCTAGTTTTGCCGGCAAGCTTAGCAAATTTTTGAAAAAATTAAATGTATGAGGTCAATTTTTAATTCAATTTTCACAAAAAAAAAGTTAAAAATGGTTTAATTTGCTATCTAGAACAATCTCAAAATTGGGATTATTGTGTTCAATTCCATCTTAGAGATGTTAACAATCATTTATTTCTACTTCCATCTTGCACCTACTTCAACTTAACAATTTTTAAGGAATCAAAACCAAGATTTATTACAAAAATCCCAAACACTCTTCATCAATTCTTCAGAATAATTTTTTTTCATTGAAAATTTGTAGTACAAAATAGGTGCAAAAGAATCTCTTTCTCTTCACTTTAAAGACTAACATCATTGAACTCAGTTTCTCAAACTTCATCCAAACATTCTCAAAAAACATTCTCAGATTGGTCTAATGCAAGATTCTAGCAATTGGATATGCAAAAGAAACAAATGTTTAACCCTTGAAAGATGCAAGGGTGACCCTAAAAATCATCAATTTCTAAAACTATGGGAATCATTGACCTAAAAAAATCCAAAAACAATTGTTGGAAGTCAAAGCACTATAGAAAATCTTCCCTTTCCACCACAAATTCCAAGGATGTATAGTTGCATTTCTGCCCTACACAGAAAGATGCTCTCTCATTCATCGACTAGGAAATGGCCTTGACATTATTTAAGGGTTAAAGTTTTGCTCTTTTACATTGGAAATGACAATTTTGAGTGTTCTTTATGAAAAATGACCTTGGGACTTCAGGGGTCATTTCTTGAACAATTTCTCTTAAGACTGAACGTAGAGAATAATTTACCACCCTCAGTTGCGCACTAAACGTTGTGAACATCTGACCACCATGAAGGAGGTATAGGATGACAAGTTGGGTTCAGTGCACCAGCTCTTCTCCTCCTCCAAACAACCATAACCGTTCCTTTCTGTGGCGATGTACATGTGTTCCGTTCTGAAATCTTGAGTGCAAAATTTGTACTACATTGCAAGCTGTGCAACTCACAAGCATTGCTCTGTAACTCACTTGTCACAATGAGATCTAAGCCAACTCCGGAGTATGAAACTTCTTGTCCTACTAAATGGAAGAAAGTAGTGACATATTCTACAACATCCGCATCTCCTGTGGGGACTACATGTTTTGCGAGAATTTATGATGACACTTTGGACATTCATAGAACACGGTTTGCCCCTCGTCCGCTGATCGTAACTGCACACAACGAGTACTAGTCAGTGAATGTTGCATTACAAAAAGCGAACTAAGTGACAGTCAAAACATTTGAAGGAGGTGAGGGCACGAACCAGGCGACACAACAGCTGAAACAAGCACGAAACAAATCTACGCCAAAACCACAACTTAACGAAGTGATGGCAAGTCAAGAGATACAACATCAAAATATCAAAAAGCTTGCACAGTCAGTCGAATGGCGATCGAATAAAATGCTTGGACGTAGTAATACCTGTTTCGTGTAGTACTCCAGGCTTGGATTCTTGCATTTAGGACACTCGTCATTCACCTATGATGATTCAGTCAAGGATTTATTAGAGTTGAGATTGTACAACTGAGATTTGCAGTTCCCAGTCTCCGAAACGAATCAGATTCCCTGTGCACAAATTTAATAGAATTATGGAACTGCCATTGCCAAAGTACACATAATGACTTACCACAGCTCGCTGTTGTATTTGATCAGTTTCTTTAGTTTCAGAAACATCCTCCTCGGGTTGAATGAGTAAATCCACACCTAAGCGCCGCATAAAGTCCTGCATGCCCAAAACGTGTTAACACAATTCGCAAATTGTAATCAAGTATACCACCATGGCTCTAGGCATTCCGGGAACCTAACGTGACGAGTTTCTTGGGGTATCCTCCGGCGATCAGGAGTTAGTGTTTCAGATATTCTTGGACAAAATTCGAGTGAAGACCTTCAGAATCRCACTCGCATTAAATTCCGATCGTGAACACGCCGAGTTAAATCTAAAGCCTTCCACATGACAGAAGTAAATCAAAGACTAGGGGTTTAGACATTAATCAGGGTTTAGGGTTTAAGCTCTGCCTGTCACACTTCCACAACAATCATCATTCAATATAAATGAAAACTCAGAATTCAAGAAAGTTACGTGCCTGAGGTGTACTTTTATACCATATYTCTGTCCCTTGAAAATCTGCGCATCGACACACCGATCGAGAAAACTGACGAGCTCAGGCCCCCACAAAATGGTAAATTGCACCACATTTGAGAAATCGTAAAGAAGGCACATATTCGAAAATGAAAGAGAAGGTCGTCATCCTCTGACTATTACTGAACAATCAAACAGCAGAAAACGAAGGAAATACAAAAAGAAACTCGGATCGGACCAAGAAGAGGAGACCTTGAACGGAGCGCTGGTTCTGGCAGAGTAGGCAGGAAGCAAAGGAGGCAGAATCGAAGGCAAGCAGGGAGCCGCAGAGATTACAAAARAGGCAATCCTGTTGCCCTTTAGTACCCGCCATAGCTGCTGCGCTTGCTGCAAAAATGTCCTTCGCTTCAATTCCACTTCGCTGTCTCGCACCTCCGTCTCCGAACTAGGGTTTGTCCAGCTATCTTACCGGTTGTAGTGCACCTCCACCGTCGCACAAGTAATGACGGGCCCTGCAAACGTCTTGGTATTGTTTGTTCAAAATTAAATCAATCTTCATTTTCTGGCTTTTTGATGAATTTAACTGAACGATCTTCGACTAAACTTCATCAATCCTTAAGTGTCATTCTTTCATCAAAATAAAAATATTTAAAAAACACACATGTTATTTTTAGGTTTATTTTAATCCAATGGTGACCTTTCAATGAATTTAGGGTACATTAATCTATTTCAAATACATTGAAAATAAAATTGGACATGTAATCATGCCAAAGACAACCATAATTTATTAATAAGTCAAAACTAGACTGTGCCTCCAATAAGAGCACAGTGTTGCTAGAGATGCATGCTAATTATATTTTATTTTTGTTAGGGCATATGAAATCTATATTCTAGAATCTTGAGTTTTTATTATTGTCATAAGAACTTTGATGTAAGATCTTGAATACTTCAAATATTAGTTGAACCAATCTCAAAAGAAACCGTAAATTTCATCTTTTCTTCTTTTCTCTTCAAATAGGTCCTCCAAATCCACATCTTTTTTGTTTCAATGATCTTCAAAATAATCACCAACATGGAACTTTGGTGGCTACCAGTATCTCCTAAAGGTCTTTAATCATGTTTTCACTGAAAATGCTCCCAAACTGCCATTTCTAGTACATGTACCAAATTTTAGGAAAAATCAGTATTAGGACACATGTAACCATAGGGTCTTGCAGTACAAACTTTCATAAATTTCCACCATGTTCATTTCAAGATATTACAGAAATCCTTTTTTGGCCTTTCAAAAAACAAGGCATGTGCACTTTACAAGGTCACATCAAGAAACTAAAAAATCTCCATTTTAGTGGTTCTACTTTAAATTCATTCTTCACGGCAAGTTGGCTACATGCTTGAAATTTTTTAGATCATTTGGAATCGTACAATATATAGGGAAAAAATAGCAAGTAGAAAGAAGTAGAGAATGATTCAAAATACTAAAATTTATTTATGGAATTGAAAAATGTCAATCCCAATGGTTGTAATGTTGTAATAAACAATGTACACCCAATATTTTTATTGTTTTCAAATTTTTTGAGAATTGAATTAGATAAAAGACTTCAAAGTTTAATGTAGAGTAGAGAATCTATAATTGCCCGCAAACTAAAACTCTTCATAACTTTAATCTCATTAATTAAAAAGGAGTGATTCAAAGCTTTCCACATAATTATATGAAAATCTAAAAATCCAATTTCAAATTTTTGTTTATGAAAGAGTAATTTTGTCTAATCTCCCCCGGACTACCTTGCTTGGAAAAACTACATATCATACAATAACACTTTAATTATGTAGTCAAAAGCTATGAAAATTGTTCGGCTTTAAAGAAAAACCTTGTTTCTATATTCTATGAAAATTTTGAAGCCTAAAATAAAAATTCCATTTGAGTGTTGTGCTATAGTTGAGCTGTAGTGAGCTGCCCAAAATTGCTATGTCATCAAAAAAAAACAATTTGGTCTTTTGAAGAGGTGAGTCACAAGTCTTCTTAATGTTATGAAATTATACTCAATATTGTTTACTTATGATGAAATGAAATCTTGTGAAAAGGCTTCTTCATTGATAAACCTTTTTTGAGCATGAAAAATCACAATTGTGACTATTAAGCATTAGGTTCACCGTGTAATGAATAAAGATGGTAAGCACTTTCCTACGTTAAAAGCAATTTTTTGTTGGTGTAATAAAGTATATTTTCCAATTTAAAAAATGACACTTAAGAAAAGGTTTGAATAAAATAGGTCTCCTCTGTTTTTTGCACTACTAATGATACACAATTGGAGGTTATTAGGCCCTCGTTTTCAACTTTGAAGGCTTTTGTGATGGAAATTTTGGATCAATATTGCATAAAAATCCCTAAGATTTGGGAAATAACAAAATCTTGTTTGAAAATCCTCACATATCATTTTTTTAGGATGCAAATATATTGAAAGTTTAACAAATCATATCCTTTTCAACTTTGAAAACATAATTCAAAAGTTCAAAAATTTATTTTGATGTTATGGAAGTCTTGGTTTTAAGGCCCTATTTAGCTCCAAAGTGACTTTGGCAATATTGTCCCCCCCCCCCCCCCCCCAAGTATAGTTAGAAGTATTGACCTTGGAAAACAACACCAATCTTCCATTGTCGATACAATTCTTCTAAGGCTCCTTCATTGTGGAGACAACAGAAACCAACGTCTTTGACACTATGTCGAACTTGATGTTCATGGCTTAGCTATAGCAAAAAGTCCATACGACAAAGTCATTTGTCTATTACATGACATTGGTATATTGATAGGAAAGCCCTTAAATCCATGCGGTAGTCAGGCAACAGATCCTCTAGTTGGGCATCAATGTCATGAGGTAGTGGCCTCTTTAGCAACATAAATGAGTTGTGGATGGCACAAGGCCCATGGGAGTTGGTGAGATTGGTATTGGCTAGAATTTAGTAGACATTGATGAATTATAGACATAGTCTTCTGAAACCATGGCACGTGGCAGTTTATCAAGCATCAGGAGAAGTATGAGCCCTCCGAAAGGCTGTTAGAACGAATCAACCACAAGGCCCTGTGACATTACAGAATTTATTTATTTATTTATTTTTTAAATTTTAAAAAAAAAATTCATAAAAAATTTTAAAAAATTTTAAAAAAATTTTAAAAATATTTTTTTATTGAGAATCTGACGTGGCATTAGTAGTGCCACGCAGTATTTCAATTTTTTTTTTTTTCCCATAATAGCACCGCGGCCTTTTAGAACTCACAGCCTTTTGGAGACCTCATACTTCTCCTAATGTATGGGTGCACCTTGTAGCCCTCATCTACAATTTGTTGTTGTATAATACCTTAATAGTGGAACCCATGTTAGGAACCAAGCCAAAACTCCCACTCTCCATCAAATTTTCATTTAGAGCAACTAAGTCCTCTTATCAATATAACATACCATCTTTGCTTGTAGTAATTATAGAGAGTGTAGAAGACATTTATTAGTCGGTTGTCTCATTACTTGGCACCAAAGTCAAAGTGTGATGGAAGATAGGTCTTTTGTTGAAGGTTTGAGGTTTGCATTTGGAAGGAACGTCAATGGAACTTCAAAGAGGTGCTTTTGTGGGAAGGATCCAAGCATCTCATGCGCCAAAGCTCTTGTATGCATTCGATATTTTTTGAGGCCTTTACAGGATTGCTAGTTTCCAACTGTGGGAACTCTATGGGAACTTTGTGGGAACTTTGGAAACTTTGCCACGTAAGCAATCTAACGTGCTCGAGAGACTGCCATGTCAAATAATATTTATTAATTAATTTTTAATTAATTTTTAATTAATTTATTGAAATTTTAAAAAAAAACATTTTTTGTTTTTTTAATATTTAAAAAAGAAAAGATTTTTATTTATTTATTTTAATTTTAATTTTTAATTTAAATATTTTGACCAATAGTGGCTAGTTCACAATGTAGGGAACATGAAGGTGAATAACCCGGGAACAACCCCGAAACAATCTTCCGGAGGCCTCAAAAAACATCTAATGCGCCAAAATTCTTTTCAATCTTGCTAGAAGCAAGTCTGGAGTCCAATCAAGCTACTTATATAATACCACGGATTGTTAGACAAGAATAGAAGCTGTAATGTTTTCTACACCAAATTTGTAGCAATTCATATTTTTGGAAGCGGTATCATAAAGGATGGCAATGCCTTTGTGTAAGCATAGACCCAATAGSGTGACGTAGATGGTCAAGCAATTGATCTTTCAGTTGGGCCATCACATTTGGAGACGTAGATGGTCAAGCCTTATGTGTTGCACTGAAAGGTTGTAGGTGGTGCATGGCTTGCAAGTTTTGGTCGGTGTGACATAGGTAGGGATTTGATGGATGTTGTGGAATTCGATGAATTGCAAGTTTGGACTCATGAATTGGCTTGTTTTGTAGTATRCCGCATTCACCATGTTGTGCTACACCCAATTCCAAAAGTAGGGCTACAAGATGCATTGCTATTTGATATTGTACCTTCTTCTTTGAATTCAATCTACCTCATCTTCTTWGTAAACTAGCAAGTCCTCTCACAAAGGAACATGGCATCACAAAAAGGCTTGGATTGGTTAGCTTCTTTGCTTCACGTTGTGGGAAATGGTATGATTATGTTACTCTTTCACCTTTGCAAGGATGTTTGTAGGACCTTGACCAAATGCTCTCCCTGGCCAAGCCTAGGATATGGGATTGTGGCACGTAATCTTACMATTCTTTTCTAAAATTTTAGCATTTTATGTCTTGAGGCTTGAATTCCTAGAAGAATGAAAAGATGACAAGGCCATTGAGAGACCGGAGTCCTGAGAAGGTGATGTAGACATTGTATATGTTGAGAGGGTGTACATCCAAATGAATAGGCTCTCTAAGTTTACAATCAAGTAGTTATATGCTTGGCCCTACCCCTTGTAGTATTTGAAGCAAATGGCATACATTGAAGGCAAATCTTTTGGATTATTTTCAAATTTCCTACATAAGAAAATTATAAATCTACATATCATTATTTACTATATTGATTCTAATAACCTTTACTTCTTTCATTTGATTGGCATTTTATCAATGAAATAATCTTTTTTGAACCTTAGTTGAGACCAACTAATGATATAAACCTTATCAAATCAACTTAAACTTTATTTCAACTTGAAAATTTGAGAAATTTCAAAACTTTGAAATCTTAGGGCAATTTGAATTTTGGGCCTATAAATATGGATTGTCAATTTTCTAATTTTAGAATAACATCATAAATTCAATCTCAATCTCAATGCAAGCATTAAAATATATTTGATTTGCAAAATGCACCAATTTTATTTTATTCAAAGCTTTTAATCCTAGAAGGACGTAGTGGTCCCTTATGGAAATCATCATTTTTGAAACCACAAGAACAATGGTTATTAAAAAATTTAAAGGAACTTATTTGAAGTCAAAGTATTGTAGAAGATCTCCCCAGAAAGAGTTGCTCAAAAAGATCCGATGGAGCCACACCTTCCAGTACATCAAGGGTGCTTTCCCTGGCAGGTGCAAGTTTAACGTCATTATCTTTTCATCTCGTCATGAGRGACAATCGAAATCCCTAATCACGAAATCTAATGCAGCAGCGGCGAAGATATATTAAAGCGGCAGTCCTGAATCTATTAACCTCTAAGTACCCAAACTAGAAAAAGGAAGCAAATAGTCATTTATAGTAAATTTCAAAACAAATTTTATCGTTCAAAGTTCTAGGGTACGAATTCCTCTTCCTATTGTAGTTAACTCCCTCGAGGCTTCCAAAAATGATGTATTTTAACTCCTATAGATATGGAAAGGGATAGTCACTCAGCGACAGATGCGATAGATAAACTAGCAAACTTCCGGGTAGGAACTTACCCAGCAAGCTCCTCATCAAACAGTGGAGATTGCTTGAGGGCCGGCACTGGTCGCGAAGACGCCCACAGTTCTTGCCACAAGTTCCCTGGGTTCCCATTTAAACATATTGTTTTCCCATTAAAATCCACGTGACTAAATTCATTTCAGGACGACATGGTTCGTCGAGTAGGCAGACTTTAAAGCCAAAATTGGCTGGGCCTGAGACTCTACACAAAGTTACCAGATACGACCTCTGAGAGTGAAAATAACCAAGTTGGAGCAAAAGCTTGTAGGACGTCAAGATAACCACACAGCCATGCATAGAATTGACAGTTGCCTCAGTTCAATAAAGCTTCCTGAAAATGATCAAGCATGGACTTTAACCTACCTTGGCACTGCATCCGTGCACTGAGGTAGCCTCGAACAGCMGCATCCTCCCCRGCATATTCSGCGCTCCTTTGGAACATAAGACCAGATCCTGGTTCTTCTCTCCAATCCAATGGAGAATACCAACGGACAAAGTCTTCCAGAATGCATCCAGGATTGGCGGCCTGTGTCACCAAACATTCACCCTGTGTAAATAAACAAAAGACACTAACTTTCTAATTTCACCCAAGATCTCATCACACATAATACGGTAAGTAAAATCTCAACTAAGAAATTACAAGGAAAAAACTACTTGTATGCGATCCACCCATTAAAAAAATTGAAACCTCCGCGAACTGTCAAGTACCCAAGTACAGGAATGTCTATGTATTTGATGGTTACCTTGAAAGCTTGCATGTCAGATAGGAGCTGTGAGCAGCCAGCACCAACACTGCATCACACGCAGAGTCGAGAGGTTAAAAAACTGCAGATCCTTTTAACACACCAACACCTGATGTATAATACATGCATTTCAAACGGAAAATTTTAAATAGATCTCATTTAGCATCGATCTTCTAATCACCTTCTAGTGCGAAGAATAAGCTCCTCAGTCTCCCTTATAGCATCCTCTGTCATAATAGGGTTATCCTGCAGAAGAACAGCATTATGAATCAAAAAGAAATTGTGACGAAGATACACTGTTCTTCTACTTTCCTTTTCCCTTCGTGATCCAGCGGAAAATCAACAGTCTATACCAAAAAGGTGAGAATCCAGAGAAAAGCAATGCCTTACTTGAGTAATGGGTGAGTAGACTGGTTCTCTGGTCTCCAACATTAAAAGGTCAGCTGCTGGACTATCCGCCCCAAGTCTAAGAACATTTTCACCAGTCTTTATTTTGGCGTAGACTAGAAGGGGAGGATTTSCATTTAAATATGCCAGGGGTGCCGTGTGCTTGTCATTACCCTGTGGAGAAGAACCATCTTCACGAGCTACGTATGAACTCAGATTTTCAAGCGAAGCTAGATCTACAACCCGCCTCTTGCGCCTCGCAATACAACAATTTATCAATTGCAATTGCTGGTGAAGTAGGCAGTAACGTAGATCAGGGTTTGCATCAATCGCCATGCGAGATATTGGCTGTCCTTCTTTCCACCGACGTCGCAGCTGCATGCAAATGTCTGCTAAGTTTGCAAAAAATCTTTTGTAACTCGACAAAAACATCAAGAAAAGAAAGAGAGAGTCTATACCCAATTTGAAGTACTGGGTCGGGCTGATATTTTAGGTTAGCACAAGAGAAATAAATGGAACACAGGAATCATGACAATAATCGGTCCAATCTAATGGCTGTGACTGACACTTGAGTCTTGAAGTACCTCTTTCATCACTTCGAGCCAGAATTCTCCCATGCCTTGCTCAGTTTTTATCCCAGCCATGATTTCAGCAAGCTGTGCAACAAAGCTCTCAGGCGGGGCTCCATGAACCTCTTCAGGTAGCTTTGGCCCAGAAACAATTGATAAATTCTTGTCTTCCCGATCTTCGTGCTGCGTATCTGCAGCACGCAACCTTAAGTCGTAACCAATTTTATAACCAAGGAACCCAAGCATTAGTGACTAGTAATAGAGGAGGTAGACACACGTCCTTCAATGTCCTTTTGCCTTCGCTTACTACTAACAAGCCCCATTCTTTGGAGGATTCTTTGATCAGACCTCAAACACCTCAAGACATTTTTGGATCCTCTTCAATTGAAACATTCACTTAGATTGCAACTAGATTAATTCCTAAAAAACCAAACTGACCTTTGTAGACAAATGAAAGTTTCTTCATGTTTCTATAGCCTTGACTTTGGAGTTATTTACTTATTTATATAAGAAAAAATCACATCTATGGAAAAAATCACATCTATGGAAAAAATCACATCTATGGAAAAAAATTATTTCAACTATGTCCAAAGACAAAAATTATGTATAGCAAAGCTAAAATAATGGTGTTTGAATAATCCTAAATAAGACAAAAAGCTTGAAAATAAAATATTACAAATTTGATCCTTATAGGGTTTATTTTAAAACTATAAGGAAAAATTTGATTCATCCCATTTAGGATGTATTAAAAGCTATGAAGCATTTTGTTTTGGGGGGATTCGCAACATCTTCTTCAARAAATTGATTAATGAAAGTCATGTTTGAAGTTTGAAGTTTGAACTCTATCTTTACAAGTTTCTAAACAAAAAAAGAGATAATAGGATTGAAATTAATTTCTAGAATAATCTCACCATCAAGATTGATGTGTTTCAATGTCATCTTGGAACCAATAACAAGTTAAATGYTCCTTCCATCCYCTTCCTACCTCTACCTAATAAATATCAACGAACAAAATCAATTTTTTCTTTTAAAATGTTTTTYCTGAAGTCTCAATTTTCTAGCATTAGCATTTTGAAATCAAAATACATAGTAGATAAATAATTTGAAATTAAAGGATTAAAAGTCTTGTAACCTAGTACAATAAGGTGGAAAGAAAACCCACTTAATTTAACTTTAAATACAAATATCTTGTGATTTGTTAGGTCAAGGTTTCTAAAATGTCTCCCACACATACCCATTCTAGTTTAGTGTAAAATCCTACTGTTAAATATGCAACAAGCACAGTTTTTTATTTGTTTCTACTCTTTGAATGAAAATACAAAAAAWTTAGAGTACTCATTGGTAAATTTTAATCATGGAAATTTAGTTTCCTAGTCTTTGTTCACTCCAAGGGTCAAAGTGAATTGTAAATAAATTTGATGGTTTCCGTAGTGAATTGAAAGTAAATTTTAATTTAAAACCTTAGAATTATTTACAATTGTCTAAAAGCCCAAGGGGTTTGGACAAAACACAAATGTGTTATAAAGAATACATTCTATAACTTTTTTGAAGTTTGCATCAAAGAAGTTCATGTGAAGCACAAAAAGTAGAAGATATCCGTACTGTCAAAATTATAAAACTATTTCCAGATTCTCTTCAAATGAATTTTGAAGATATAACTTCAAAAATTTCCCAAAAAATACAATTTCTATCCTTAAAACTTGAATTTTTTTTATTGGTCAAAATTGTGGTTTCTATTGAAATGTAAAAAAACTCATAGAATACAATTATAAAAATATCAATTCTTTCCTCAAATAGTGAGTTTTTCAACAATAGAAAATTCTAAACACATTGTGCTATTTCTCTTATGTTTTTTTTTTACCGTGGAAATCTTAGTTTTGAATATAAATATTGAAAGACAACCCAATATTTCCAATAAAAAATAAATAAATAATTCAAAAAAAAAAAATTTATTTGCCCGAAAATTCTGCCCGAAGTCGGGCATCGACCAAAAAGTGGTCGTTTGAGCACTTAGGGGTTAAAATTTGCTAGAGCACTATATTTCTACATTCATCCATCTTTTAGACCATAATATATTTTTCAATTATACTCATACTTATTTCTATCCAAATTTGGCAACTTCATCTACATTTAAAATAGAAATGGAGATTTTTGGTAAAACTGTTGTTATTCGGTGGAAATTAGAGGTTTATTTTGAAATGGTGCAATTTGGTCCCGTGGTGCCAAAAAAATAAGGGTTGGTCTTGGTGGAGATCTKTCATTGGAACAATGCAAGTATATTCTACTTACTTGAAATCAATAGATTTATGTCTAAAAGTGACCGGATCAACGCGACCAAATCAATGGAATAACTAAATTTTCTACTAGTACATGATGGGGAGGGACACAAACAAGTCCAATGGTGGAACAAATCACTAATTGTCTGGAAACCTCACTTCTATCACTATCCACTCAAAAGACAAGGTATAGTTACACTACACACTAGAATTACAGAAAAATCCTTCTTCCTCCAACACTTGTACCAATATTGTTCTACACAAATTGCTGTTATTTAGCCCTTGGACAAGTGAGCTCATGTAAGCTTGTGCATATTTCAAAATAGAAAACCACCAAAAAAATTGAAGAAGAGGAAGAAAGAACTCAAATAAAAATTCCCATTTTGGATTCAGGTAAAGTAGGCCCCCTTCAAATGCACCACTTACCCAAAATCGTCATCTTTGCTTTGTATACATCTCCAAATTCAACTATGTACCTAATATGTAGAAGAATTTGTTTTAGAACCAAACTTTGTTTGTTAACCCATGAACGCCCAAGCACCTCAAATATGGTCTCTCCAAATTAAAAGATTTCCTTGTTTGACTATTATAATTTTTTCAATGGTACGGTTAGTTTATGTGGATCTTTTTGTAAACGATAGTTTGATTGGAATGAATTGAAAAGATTCTGGATTTTAGTGAGCGCTCCAAGGTTAACTTTTGCATATGGTATCCAAATGCCACATGCTTTAGTATGTTGGAACCTCCTTTCACTTTCAATTGCCAATAARAAAATATGAACATTTGACCATCTAATAATAATAACTAGACACAAGAGCAAAACGTGGCAGGTTTTGGGGATACCCACATTGATCACAGATTTTTGGCAAAAAAATTCTGATCTATTTGAAAATGATTTCTGATCCTAGGAAAAGGGAAGGGACACCTGCCTGTGAGATGGCAGAGCCTTATTTATGGGGACTTAATATTCATCAATCCTACTGCAAACCCAATTRCRGGAACMGTATAATCAAGTGTCCTGAAACGTACATGGAGTGRGTCTCCWAAAKTAAWATKAAGTCATTCCAGCTTTTCCATCCAAGCTTTTCCTAACTTGGCACTGTTGGTTTATTGTTAGCTGGTGGAATTGAGGAAAAAAAATTGGTTGTAATTTGAAAACATTGGAAAAAAAATAGGTGCAAAAGTCTATAAAATTTCTATTTGGAGTATAGAGTCGAGAAAAAAAATTAGACTAGGTCTTTGAAAAAATGGTTGGAGATGGGAATCAGAGGAAAATAGCTAGTGGAACTCAAAAAATATCTCAAACTTTGGATTTGTAACTTCGAMAATAAGCTTTGCAAGCCTTCAAAACTGAATCTTGGGACTAATTTGTTTCTAATTTTAAGATCAAAATTTGTCCCAAAATGTGTTTTTAAGTAGCAATATTATTGAACTATCAGTTGCTACCAATTTTCAACATACATATCTATTCATGTAGTTTTCCTTTGCTTCACATTCAAAGGGGGCAATCTTGGACTTTCATTCCATTTGGATATGTCCTCTGTCTGTCTCACTCAGCATTTGCAAACTCAGGGCGGCATGGGAAATGGTGTCACAGAATGAAAATGGCCGAGCTAGCGCGACTCCGATAGCTCCGCTCTTGAAGCAATTCCACTGTCCAAAGTGAGAGATAGAGCTGACGATGGAGATCGAAGGTGAATTTGTAACCAAGAGGAATGAATGCAGCGCGCGAAATCTATATATTCCTTGTAAAAAGCAGATGGATTCACCTTGGTAAGATACGAAGCCAGCATGCTAGCTACGCGGACCCCCTTTCCGATGCAGCTTTGCAAAGAGCTAGCCCGTGTAGTTTCAATTTTCCGTTAATTTCGCTGCATTCCTCTACTTTGAGTTTGAAATCTCTTGGGCGGTTTTAGCTCGAGCCTTGTGTAGATGTGTATAAGGCAATGCCCTAGGAGGAGGGGATTGCTGAAAACAAAGGGCCAACTACGAGGGCGGAACCCAACTAGGAGGCCGTTTGTTTATTGCAATCTCCGATGATGGGCGTGTATGACAGCTTTGGAGAATTTGGATGAAATTGTGGGCCAGAATAAACGATTTAGATGAAAAAATGCATAGTGTCCAATTTACGCAGTTTTGCTGGCATAATTGGATATTACAACTTCATTGCAACATAGAACTTGCCCCGCAAATGAATGGGACGATTCTTGGCCATGATTTACGGTTGTCACAATTTTAGAGGCAGTTTCTCAAAAAAAAATGAACAAAATTGAGCTGCGGTCTTCCAAAGAGGTTTTGATTAAGAATGTTTGGGAAGCGGTCTTCCGGAGAGGTTTTGATTAAGAATGCTTGGGGAGAACTGCCAGTTAGTTAATTCATTGTGATCGTGTATCTTTGGGAAAAATATGGGGTTTGAAGTGTGAAAATCAAGGATCCAAAATTGAATAAAAAATTGGTAGGACTGGCAACCAATTGGTGTACAAATATCAGAAAATAATATGTAACCATTGCTTTCATGACATTGTTAGATTTTAGSAGCTTGGCATTTTGAATCCAAGCCTAATCAATAGGTGGGTTGTATAATAGTCATGTATACCTTACTTTTGAAACTTTAAAATGTTTCACTATTTATAAACAACCTCCAATTGAATGTCACACTTGTCGATATGGGTTTTTCACATACTACAATTTCTAGATTAAAAAAAATTGGGATTTTATCATGCGGATCTAAGGTTATCTCAATAGATTATATAAATACTACCAAAGATATTTTAATTTACTAATAGTAAAGATATTTTAATTTACTAATAGAAAAAATCTTTTATCTTGTATGTGTACTCAAAATACTTTTCCCTAGAATGAGTATAGGGATTATAGAATTTAATTTCCTTTAAAATATGATAAATTTTCTAAAAGCCTTGATAAGTCAAAAATAATGGGAAATTGTTTTTTCTATTTTTTGTATTGATTTTTTATTTTGTAAAATAAAAACATCAAAAAAAAAATTTGAAATTTTTATTTCCATATTTTTCATCCATAACTTTTGGAGAATTGTTTTTACTTGAATTTTCAAAGATATGTTCAATTTCTAGTGGTTTACAAATTTTCTATGTCTTATTTTATTTTACAAATTTTTTTTTCATAAACTCATAATACTGCCTACACAATGATAGTATTCCAAATGTAGCAAATCAACAAAAAAAAATTTGCAGTTACCACCTGTCACTTCTATATTCTCTATTTGTACCATTACATGAGATTTGAGGCCTCCAAGAGACTACGAGTTCTTGGATTGCGGGAAAGCCAAAAACCACGCCACATCAGCGCTGTGACATGGCCGAAAGTCTGCCACGTTTTATTTATTTATTTATTTATTAGAAGGAAGAAACTCAAAGCGTGACATATTAAATAGACACGAGGATGAGAGGGGACATTGAAGTTTACTCTGAAAGAATGTTGTGGATATAAAAGGTTTGATGGATCATAGTCTTCACTAGAAAGAAAGAACGCATCAATCAATTGGTTCAATTTTTGGAGTATTTTGGTGATTGTCTACATGTTGTTCATGGATGACCTGTTCCAAACATTGTTAACTGACCTAAACCATTCTCCCTTGGAGATTGGGATAATCCCTCTCTGGATTTGTGGATCCTGGTAGTGAATTTAGTTTAATGTACATGCATGGAGTCATTAGTTGGCTAGGAAGTTACAATGCTAATATCATTAATTTAGCTAACTAGGAAGTTGTAGAAAGTCATTGGCTAGTTGAGAAGTTGCAACATTGGGGATTCTTGCTTGTAGAGGGAGCAATGGGACTGGTCAATGTTGGATAGCAATCATATGTCCTTGCATGGTTGGAATGTACATCAACTGTGCAAGTCAAAAGCAAATGACATGAGTTTCATCAAATGTCAACTTATAACTTATATTTTATATCACAATTGTGTATTGTCCAAAAACCCTTTGGTCTTCAAGAAGTCAAGCCCTTTTGTTGATGTCTTCTTACTAAACCAAGTCTAAAATGTTACATTAGAATTTGAGGTGGCATCAAAACTTGAGACCACCAAGTGAATCAAAATGTTGTCTAATGATCTTTCTAAAGATGGATATGAAATATGACAAGAAATCATCGCAGATCATTCTACATAATTCATTCTATAATTTAAATATTATGTTTTTTAAATTTGTGAGAGGTCTTAATTAAAAAGGATTGCCACTGATCAAGCCATACTAGTACAAAACCAAGCCTCCCTTATATTTCTAATTTTGTACCATTGTTTAAAGACATTTAACTTCAAAATATTTGTAATTGGATTCTCAATTTTTTTTTTAAATTTCTTTCAAATGGAAATATACACATTTTCAAAATTCCTAAAAATTTATAAATTCAAATTATATAAATTCATCACCAATATTTTTCAATCATGACTTGTATGAATGTTATATTATAAAATTAAAAAGCCACCACAAATGAAGTTTCACAATTTTTATACTGAGTTTTGGTGTATTTGAGTGAGGTTGGATAAGAATGGATTATTGATTGGTCATTAAAAAGAATGCCAATCTTATGCTAAAGTAAGCTCCAYGCTATAAAAAAAAAAGTGCAAGTAGAAGACATAATTAATTTCCTTGGGGTACAACATAGTAGAAAAAACTAATAATGTAGATTTGTGCTTGTAAATAATGCATAACTTTGTCAACTAGCCTAAACCATTACCCCTTGGAGATTGTAATAATGGATCCATGGGAATGAATTTAGTTTGCGAAGAGTCATTGGTTGGCCAAGAAGTTCAACGCCACTACTGATTGGGAAGTTYCAGAGTCATTAGTTGGCTAGGAAGTTATCATGCTAGAGGCTCCCACTTTTTGGAAGAGCAAAAGGAACCCCAACATTGGATAATGTTGTTAAGTGGGCACGCAGACACCACATTAATTTATAGTTAAAAAGACTTGTGAGCAAATGAAAAAAAAACAGAAAGGGAAAACCCAAAACGGGAGTGCCAATTGTATATTTAATATACATTAAAAAAAACTAATCTAAAGCAATGACCAACCCTACAACAAAACGGTCATGGTGGTATTATGGGTCAAACCTTTAAATATTTCGCCAAATATTGCTATATGTAGGTTTATGGTTTCTTCAAAGCAAAATTGGCAGTAGRAGCTCCTGCTAGAGTGAGCTCTTCTGTGGAAGGCAAACCAAGATCATGAAATTTGAAATTTTGGATTTCAAGAGTATTACCATCTTCACTTTCATTGAGATAAGTGAACGCGTCTTGCTCCCTGTTTTCTCTTGTTGCCATAGTGACAAATGAAGGGTCTTGTTCAGAAATTGTTGTAGTTGTAGGTTCTATTGAMATAWATGTTCTAGCTTCAGAAGTAGGGGTGGCAKCGGAAGTTGATTTTGATTCCAATGCCGAGTTGGAAATTGCTGACTCTTGGGGAGCCAAGTTTGCTTTCATGGACCGCGGCAAAGACCTTGAAAAGCTCATGGGTTGTTTGTGCATACTTGAAGAAGCCTTCACTACATCCGAAGACGAATCTTCTTTGGGTTTTCGAAGACGCCTAGACCTTCTTGTTTCTGGGACCTCTTCCTCTTCTATGAAAGCAACTARAGACTTCAAAAAGCTCTTGCTTGCTTCCAAGCGAGACAGTTTCTTCTGCAATACATGTTACCAATTGGTCAACAAGATGACATGAWATGATYAGAAATGACGGGAATRAATGAAGTTGAAGRGACTGGCAAGTTAAGGTTTTGTCATAWGGATTTACCTCACCATCCACCACCCGCCCTTGAGAGATTTTGCGGTGTCGGAGTATCATGCGAGTCCAGTAAACAAGGCAACAAAAAACAGAGGCACAACCCGTGATGAGGAAGAGGCCCCAAAATGTGTTCAAACCYAGCTCAGTGGCATCACGAGCCACATTTCGCTTTGCGCAACTTTCAGTGTCCAGCCATAAGTCATGAATGCGTTGCAATTCTCCGTTTTCTGCAAGCTTAAGAATYGCGGTTGAGAAATCAATGGCCAACTCTGACCCCTTTGGAAATGCCTGAAGAAAAACATCYRATTATCACCGARTAAGTGAGRAYAAATTTGGTCAGTATARTGGGTTCAATACTAGCACARACGATGTTGTAGTTATTGATATCGAACTATGATTAGAAACAAATTCCTTATTGGTATAATTTTCTACTTTATAAAGAGTTAAGAGACCCCACAAAACAATATTACTTGTTACGTATACACAATAAAAGATGTACTGTAGAATAAGTAGACACATACAAAGCCCCAACCACTTTTGGTGAATTCTTGACCCGCAATGGTAAATGCACACTCGGAGGACARAAACAATTGAACGTAGGGGAGCTCATCCACAATGGCTCCCACACCTCCATGGTTGGGCCCTTTGGTCAGTGCGGCTGCATATGCTGCAAGAGTATCCAAAGGTACAAGTCGCTCTTCGGCGACATTGAGCTGGAGGAGGTAATCACGCACGAATGATCCAGTCTGATATCCTATGGGGACRTTGCTAGTGAGTAAGCTCGAAATGCCTTGGATTGTGGGTAAGAGCTGTTGTACAGTAAGGAGTGAYGTCAGACTGGCTGTGTAGGAGCTGATGATGATGAGMACCACAAACARCCATATAATGAGAACTGCTCTACCCAATGTGCTATTCACTCTCTCCCCTGTCAACCCACCCAATCCAGATGTCACAATTGTCACCTCTTGGTAATAACCAAAAGCAATATCACAGCACAAAAGACATATCAACATTCTTTCAATAATCAAACCTTGTGCCTTAGCAACCATAAAACCCCTTGAAAACAAGTGTTTGAAGACCACAAAGATAAAGTGAGTAAAGTCAAGACAAGAGGGGCAGTGATTAATATAATATCTTACTTTGAGAGAAAAATAGAGTTGAAAATATGAACCTGCAACATAAATTGTCAATTGCAATGCAATTAGTGTAAGTGMAATGTTATGCATGCTCGAAGAGAAGGATACAACAAAAAAAAGACTTGAACATTATACGTCATAAAAACCAGTGTACCATGACCAAATCCTTAGCATGACGTGGTAGCAGTGTACAAAGAATTAATATCTTTTGCAACATTTGGTCTTAGTTCAAGTAAACAATTWTGAACTTTGGAAAAGAGTTGGATTGTTGGAGAAAATAAGGCTATAAGAGAGGACACACCAAAGGGTGGTAACGATTTGCTTCTTCGGGCGGCCACGAAAATCACGATTCTTCTTATGCTCCAACAACCATAAGATAAGGCCCGTGAAGAAGAAGAAAGCACCGGTGGTGAGCCACATGAGAGGAGTGAAAGGACGCATGAAAGCCCAAGCATGGTTGCCTTCACCTTGTCGAAGGGGCACAACAACAACCAACCCAGATGTGGTGTAAGGTTGGGTGAAGTCGACTGTCATGGAACGCTTAGTTGTAATGGTGACATCTCCTACGACCGCRTCAAAATCCTGCTCTTGAAACCATCTACACACACTTTTATCACTCCAAAATATCTGGAAAGGCATTTAAATTCTTTTTTTATGTATGTATGTAAATATGCATAAATGTAGGCTGTTTAACAACAATAAGATTGAAACTAGATGTTATGGGCGGGAGAGACAGAGAACATATAATACCTCATTTGTGCAAAGTTGAAAAGATGATAGAAGAGGGGCAATGTTATACTGAGATTCAATCTCACTAGTATGACACCCACTACAGATGGTCGGCTGCGATTTTATCAACTAATTAAACCATTTTTCAATACATACATCAAGAGCAAGCTCGGTTGACAGATCTATGAACTCCAAGCAACGTCAATTTCGTAAAATTGGCAATACTCCATGACTTTGGCAGTTTTAGCCCAAGTGGTTTGAATGGCAAGTCTAGACTTAATGTAGTTTTTAGACCTTTGTGTAGATTTGTGTTTCAATTTTGGAGCAAGGGGGGTGCGCTCATTTTGTCAATTAAAAACCATGAGTGACCAAGTGGTTTTAATAAATGATAATTTCAACCTCAAATTTCAAACACTGTTTGATAATGACTAAAGGATTCTATTGTCAAAATTTCCAACTCAAATAAAATATGAAATGATTTCTAGAAGAGGTTGAAAATGAACTAAAATGGCATGTTTTTCAACTCTTAGGATATAATATAGAGGTGTGAAAGTTATTTTTCACCTTTATAGTGCATCTAATTACTTCAAAAAATTGTAACTAATTATTATTAACAAATAAAAATATCAATAATTCAAAACATAAACTTTCAAAGTAGGAAAATCTATTCCTATTTTTTATTTATTTAAATTTTAGGATATAATATAGGGGTCCAAAGTTTTGGTCGCTCATGGTTTCTAATTGGCAAAAATGAGTGCACCTCGGGGGGAATGGTGCCAATTTAATGGAGTTGATGATAGGCCATGATAATATGATATGTTGTTGTGGGTAGAGCACAAGGTAGAGAACATTTGTACCTTGTCGACAATCATGTTGACGAGAGCATCGTAACTAGGCGTAGAACTTCCATTTCCGTATTTGGAGAAGCTGTAAGCAAGAGGATAGGGCAGATTGGCGAGCGCTTGGAGAAATACATCAATACAGAACCCGTGAAAGGAAGTTCGATTCTCGGAATCCAAAGTGGAGCTCACGAATTCCTTGTATCCGATCTTATTTGGTACCCCAATTACAAGAGGCCGCCCGTTTTTGGGAACTACCCAGCCTCGAGGTACCTCTGTCACAAAGCCAGGCCAGAGAAAAAACAACAACTTAATACTCATTTGAAGTTTAAAGGACATCATCAAATGTCGGGGCCCAGGACTTGAGCACATCTGTTCTCTGTGGAAGCACAGGTGCAAAACTCAAAAAAGTTCACATTGCCCAATAAAATGTAAAAGTATGGCCTCTATTTTGCAGTTGGATGATTTTGTATTCCTCAACCACTCCTCAATATTTCAGCAGGGTCTTTGATTCCAGATTTGAAGTCATATATTTGGACCCCAAACTCGAGACGGGGAATTGAAAAATACAACAGTATCCAACAATAATAGGCAGATTTTTACATTTTATTTTTCAAGGTGAAAATTTGGAAATTTTTGCACCATGGCTCCACGATGACCACATGAGCTCTAGTAACCATGGATGTCAGCAGCACGGCATGCGTCTGGTGGAAGGCTCAAATCAAATTCAACCGTCCGTCAAATAATTTTTACACTCCATGCACTAATAGAAAATTCAGTTTTTCATTTCAACAGATTTCTGTCAAAATGTGATTGAATCAACGCGACCAAATCAACAGAAAAACTGAATTTTCTACTACTGATGAGAAGCGTTCAGCTTGCCCCTGCACAAACAAAATCCCACCTCTAAAACCCAAAAGTCGTCTATTCATGAAAGGGTGACAATTGACAACAATCAAGCACCTTGCCTTCAATCTCTATGGAATCGAGCTTGATTTTCCAGCCTTCGTCAATCATAGACACCTTGTCTTCTACCACCGTATCGACCCTTCCCTTGCTCGAGCTCCTGTCAGCTAAACAAGAAGCCATTCACAGAGATTTTCCAAAGCTGTAAAATACAGGAAGTAAAGAGCAAGACATCGAATTCACGAGGAAGGTACTGTACAATGCCAGAAATTGRGGGAGTGGGGAGGTTGACAACATTCTAGGGGTAGAGCTGAAGGCGGGGTTGGTTGCAGTTGTACAGTACAATGGGTAAGGTAAGGCCAACTGCACCTAATTGTGACCTGTTTTTCATACTGACTCCCGCATGTTCTTGCGTAAAATTTACAATATGTATTCATGAGAGTTATGGTCGATTTGACGTCACCCTATTTTCAGTCCTTTGAAAGTTCATAATAATTTATGTTTTTCATGTCAAAAGAAATGTGGGCTGAGAGATTGAATCTAGAATCCCTTTTGACTACCTAAAAAAAGATTACAATCTTACAAAAGATTACAATCTTATCATGATAACCATTCTCAAATGCTTGAAAGCATAATTTTAGGTGCTGGTACCTTACCCTCTCAAGGCAGAGCGCAACTAACAGTATGGGATAAGGCAATTGATGAGGGCCTTATGGAAATAAGGAGCCTTGCACTAAGAACAAGGCCCCAAGTCCGAAATGGCAGGGCTCCTCATTTTCAGAAGGCCCTCATGAACATGCCTTGAAGACTTGACTAGGATTTCTTTCTACATACATGGCCCTTTGATTGTCTGTGTCGCAGCTCGCCATCTGCAGCACTTGCGAAGATCGGCTTGGAATCTGGAGTCCTGTCGTTGATGCTCGTCGAAGTGTAAGCTTTCGTGACATTGGCAGCTCCATTGATGGGCTCACAGTCCTCGGCCACTTCTTGTTCTCCCTGCTTTGCTTCGCAGCTTCACGAATGTCAAAAAAATTCGTGTTTGCAATGCGGGTAGTTCTCAAAACGTAAGGTCTTTGGCTCTGAACATGCCACACATTCTTCCAGTATGACGAAAAAATTACCAAATTTGGTACATCAAGGCAAAGGTTCAATCATTCTGAAMCTCTTGGCAGTCAAGCTCCCAAACATTGACCTAATTAATTAAACATCCCTGGATCCATCATCGTACCAAGCTACATCSTTAACTTCAAGTACTGCGAGATGCTCTGAATATTTCAAAAAGGAAGTGCCTACCTACCTACTTTCCACGAGAGGTCAGTAAGATTTTTAAAAATAAATCACATTCTAAAAATGCAGTATAGACCAAATTTGTGCATCTTACAGCAACTGAAATACACGGTTTACTGATCATCCATCTGCTTCAAGAACCTGCAAATGAGGCAGCGACGATGACGTCCAAACTTTGAACGACTACACAATATAATGAGTAAGGGTAACAAACATTGTGAGAGATGGTGCTTGACCTAAAATTCCGTCCAATTCTCAACTTGAGGAAAAAAAGACTAACAAGTAACAAAAAACTTGTCTTCCGTCAGAACTGATTGAGGAGAAAATACCTGAAGATGATCCTCAAGAGAAACGTCGGATCGCGGCGATGGTAGCAGTAAGTTTCTACCTCAAGCAAAATTTCAATGCATGTAAAGCATTGTACAAAGTGAAATGAATTCAAGGCTCAATGCAAAATGGAAAACCATAATTCGCAAGGACTGCGCAGACCTAAGGTAACTCGGCCTATGACAGCCACAACTTTGGACAAGCCTAATGAAGTCCCACTTCTCCTTAATTGTGTGGTACATTTTACAAGACACATCCATACTTCAAGAATTTTTGGGACTGCAGTAGGCATGTCCAAACTTGTGCATGTCATAGGTTGAGTTACCTTAGTCTGATGTTTCTTTTGTGGCATAACTGTAAGGTTTTTTTAGAGTAGCCTTTTACTTGTGACCCTGACTTGGAATTTGAGTATCTTGGGACAAAAAGAAGTATGGGCACATGTTTCTTGGCATTGTGTCTTTGCTTAGTCAATTGTCATTGAAGCACTCGTTGAAGCAACTATAAGTCATACTAAATGATGCAATCTCATCATTGCACTTGTCAATCAATTGGAGTTGTAGCAACATCAATATCATATGATTTTTCTTCCATTTCCAAGTCAATACTAAGTTTATGCAAATTGTTTCAATCCTTTGTAAACAAGTATTGGAGATACAACATTGCATAAACTATGTTTCTATGTTAAATCACCAATCACTCATTGTAACACAAATTCAACATTATTCATGCATTAATTTTGTACTTTTTAAGCAACATTAATTCAAAAAGTTATGGGGATTTTTTGTGTAGGCAATTATGGATTCTCTACTCTAAAATAAACTTTGAAGTCCTTTATTATACTCAATTTTGAATATTTTGTGAAAAAAATAAAATCACATGATGTCGATTGTTTATTATAATATTGTAACCATTGGGATTGGCATATTTCAATTCTATAGCTAAATTCTTAACAATCTAGTATTTTGAATTGTTCTCTACTTTTTTCATTTAATATTTTTTTCCTATATGTTGTACAATTCCAAATGATCTAAAAATTTTCAAGCATGTACTAGCCAACTTGCCTTGAAGAATGAATCCAAAGAACCACCACCATTTTGGACATTTTTTCATGCAAATGTGACCTTCAGAAGAGTAGCTGCACGGTTCGTTGCATGGCCCCCAAAAGGACTTTTCTCAATTCAAACGCTAATATCTTGCAATTCACACAGTGAAATTTTTACCACATCTGTTCAAACTAGCATGTATGATATCCTCCGGTTACATATGTCCAAACATGTTTGTTTTTTTAAATTTGGTGATTGTACCCAAAATGGCAGTTTTGGAGCGTTTTGGGTGAAAACATTGTCAAGGAACTCAAGGGGTTAAAGAAATTAGGATGGGGATAAAAACCCTTGTTGACTCAACTCAACCAGCAATTGCGGACCCAGGTAAGGTAGGTGAACCCAATACCAACCATTGACCTAATACCACCCAAATTTAGGGCTATCATTGATTTTAGAGTGAGAATCTATGACAATGATACATGCCTTAACTTCGCTTATTGTGAAGTTAAGGCATGTACTTATGTCACGGATTCTCATTCTAGAATCAACAAGAGTCCTACATTTGGGTGGTATTAGGTCAATGGTTGGTATTGGGCTCGCCTACCTTAGAATAAGCCTCGCTAAGTTATTTCAGCTCAACTATCACACCTGTGATTCATCCCCAAACAATTAGACAATATTAAAGTAAGGTAAAACAACCCATCGTGGTCAGAATTTGCACTCTGTCCTCATGCCATTGTTGAAATTTTTTCCCACGTAAAGACAAGTGTGAGAAATAGTGAGAGTAATTGAAATTATATTTTTTAGACAAAGTATGAATTTGGTTATGAATTTTTGAAGTGATCTGCCCACAAGAGTTATTAGGCTATCTGATAACCAACAACAATTGTATCCAATATGCTCATCATAATCACCTAAAGCCGTCACAATAATTTCTAATGTTGAAGGCCCTCAACAATCACTTCCTACAATGATTTATACTCAAAAAGTAGGGTGCTCCTCATGAGGTCACTAATCACTCCATGGATGTCGTGTTAAACATTGATTATGGTCTGAAAAAATGTCATGGGATCATTAGGTGTCTACTACGGGTCATCTGATTGCAATGGGATGTTTTACCTTAGTTGAAATAGAGTAAGACAAACTAACAAATGTTTATCTTCTCCATCTGACATCAAAAGCAATGGGCAAACATTTCTCCTCCTTGTCTACTCCCCAACATTAAAGTGCTGAATGTCTGGAATTCAAAGTGCAAGGATTTTTTGAAGCTGGAACCTTATTGGCATTGGAACCCTAATCACAAAGTGGAAATCTACGGGTTCCAATCTCCTGGAAAATCGACGGCATTGGTGGGGTTCCCATCAGCGTTTTTTTTTTCTGGCGACAAACTCTACAGTAAAGCCCTGCATGCCCTCCCACCAAAGGTGAATTTTGGGAGGGAGCCAGGCGTAGTGGCTTACAGGCCTGACAACCTAGCATTTTGTCGCCAGAAAAAAAAACGCTGGTTTCCATTTTTCCTTCTCAGATCCAACGACAGGCCGCCGCTTGTTTTCATAAAATTTCACAATCCGCTGATTTGGGGTGTTTTTTCTTTCTCTCCTTTCATAATTGACGGTGGAGGATTTTGGAGGGACAGGGTGGAGAGGGATGCATCGTCACAGGAGATA